>ML677348.1:24343112-24354324 GCA_007922305.1 Dermatemys mawii | reverse complement strand
TTGCTTACCTTCCAGCGCTGAGCTCTGCGGCTTGGCCCTGGCTGCGTACAGGCCAGGGAGTACGTGGCCCCACGGCTCCCAGCACCTGTCTCAGGAGCACTGGGGCCCCGCGGCACACGGCGCCGGGTCTGGCTCCGGGCCGGAAGTGCGGAAACCCCGCGGCTGGCTCCCTGCACCCGGCCTGGCCCCCGGCCGGGAGCGCTGGGGCCCCCCCGGCTGCGCGCTCCTGGGCCGGCTCCCCAGCCGGGAGCGCTGGGGCCCCCCGGCTGCGCGCTCCTGGGCCGGCTCCCCAGCCGGGAGCGCTGGGGCCCCGCGACTGCCGCGCCGCACTCCTGAGCAGGCCCCCGGCTGGGAGCGCTGGGGCCCTGCGACTTCCGTGCCATGCTCTTGGGCCGGCCTGTGGCCGGGAGCCCTGGGGCCCTGCAGCACCGGCCCCACGCTCTTGGGCCGGCCTGTGGCCGGGAGCCCTGGGGCCCTGCAGCACCGGCCCCACACCCAGGAGTGGATCACCGTACGGCCCCTGGCCCAGGAGCGCTGAGACCGCACGGCTCCCCACACTGGTCCAGCCCTGGCTGGGAGTGCAGGACCCTGGAGCACTCCATGCTCAGCTCCGCCCCCAGCCTAGGAACAAGTTTGCGGGCTGGATAAAAATGTCTGGCGGACCACGTGTGGCCCGCGGGCTGTAGTTTGCCCAGGTCTGGCTTGTAGGCTGATAACACTACTGTTGAAGTTTCAGAGGAAATCTGATTGAGCTAGATTTGCAACAAAAACCTAGAAGGAGAAAATCAAGTAAACAAAACAAACTCAGGAAAGCTATGAAACCTATTCCTTCTTATCCAACTTAACCGTTACATTTAGGATCAGTGTTATTGGTTGATCCGTGAGTAGGAAAAAAGAGCTTGAATTGTGGCTCATAAATGGAATTCTGTTTACATTCCTTCCCTTCTGCTACAAATGTTGTGGAAGTAGCTTGTAGCAGTTCATGGCATTAAAATGTTGAAAGTAAAATATCAGGAGATATGAGCTCAGAATTTTGTCCATTTTTAAAGAACTCCACTTTTTTTTTTTTTGTTAGCTCAGCATCAAATAAGCACATTTTACCACATTGATAGGTTTGGTCAAAGCCTCTTGATAGTTCAGGTGCTGAAAAAGTAAATTGATACATGTGTTTAAATATCTGAGAGTTAGATATAAGAGTGGTAGGCCTAAGTGAATAGATTTGTGGAATCAAATATTGTGTTCTTGTGTTTAACTTACAAAATGACAGGCTTTTCTTTTTTATCAAAATGTGTGCCTCTTTATGTTTAGAGAATAAATGCTGGCAAAGCAAATCACCTAGTATGTATTTTACATTTCATTTCATAGGCTCTTTGTGAGTTTCCCAATGTGTTTATTTTAAGGAAAAAGTGTGTGGATACTGGGGGTGTATGTCATTGTCAGATATTTCAGAGGATGGTGTGTATAAAATGCATAGTAAATCTGATTCAGCAACTAGAGGAAAGTAATTTCCCTGACAGTATGATACTAATCATCTTGTATAATGTTTATTATCTTGAAATGTTAAAGATCATTAGTCCTGTTCTTTCCTCTTTCCACTCTCTGATTATGTCCTACAGAAGATCTTCAGAATAGTGCTTTATGCAGTTGAGTATTAAATGCCCCAAGTCAAGGGGCTCCTACACATCCTTTGCCAGAATTCTGCTCAATCTAAGCTCCCAGTCAGGAAGTTTTTCTTCAAAATTTTAGTTTTTCCTGGTTATATTCCTTCCATTGCACCACATGAACTGTTTCTCCATCCGTGGTGTTCGGAGTCCTAGTACCCATGAGAGAATTTATTTAATACGAACCTGGACTCCCTCAGTCTCTACCTCTAAGTAGAAACTGCAGCCCTTCCCAATATTCTTTTGGGTACCTGTGTACCATTTAGCCAGCATCTGTTTTCTCTTCCCCAAGGAGCGAGTCGGTCAGCACTTTGTTCCTCATTGTTCACACTTGCTTTTAAACAATATACTGTTCTTTTAATAGAAGAAAAGGTTGAATGACCAACATAAAAAAAAAAATCTGTAAAACATCTCCCATGATTAATGCAATATACATATGAAAAATGTTTTCCATAATAGACTACAAAATGAATATTCCCAGTTTCTAAGAAGTTTCTCCATCATTGTGCATTCTTGTACCATTTCTTAAAATGGGAAGACTTTGACAAATAAGTGAAATGTATAGCATGTTTTGAAAATGGTTAGATTTTGCCTCAGTCTTATTTCCTGTAGCTTCTTCCACAGCAGAATTCTCTTAAATGAATGCTCTCTGGCTCTCGCAAGCTTTTTGAGGGCTTTTTTACCTGCATTCTGGAATATCACAGAAAATAATAGAATAGGTGAGATTATTATCTTTAACATATCCTGGTCCTGAACTGTTCGTAGCCTTGTAGAGTAAGACTGAGGCCTTCAATTGACATTGGAAGTGAACTGGGAATCAGTGGCAGTACAAGCAGTGTTCTCTGTGCTTTATCCCATTGAAAACTGGGCTATCCAACTGAAGCTTCTGTGTTGCTTCTATGTTAATTCTCTGATACACGGTGTCAAGGCTGAATCCCCACTCTTGCTCTGAGTGCAGGAAGTGGAGGCCCATGAGGATTTTAAAAATTACTACTTGCCACCCCATGCTTGTATTAAACTCTCAAGTTTAGAGCTTCTCTCTGACCTTGGCTTGGTAAACACTGCCACCATCCAAATGCAAAAAAAACCCCTTTGAATCCAGGAAGAAGCCCTTGGGAATTCTTCCCTCAAGCCCTTCACTCCCACCTTCCCGGGAAGAGCTGAGAAAGCTATAGCTTATCTCCTTTGTTTTCTATCAGCTAATCAAACAACATGCACAAACCTCTTAGGATACCAAAAATCTAATCCTGTTCTTAAAAAAAGGTAAATTTTTTTTACAACAAAAAGGTGTAAAGCAAGCAGAGAACACCAAGAGGGATTTTACAGCTAACTGGTTGGCTGAGTGTCCATCAAAGTGAGCTATCCCCCTGCCCTTGTTTATCACACACAGATTACATTAATTTACACAGTCTTGAAATGACGCATACATAGGTCACTCTGGCCCGATCTTCTGCCAAAAGACAGGAGCATAGTCTCCTAGCATGGTGAAATAAAAAATGTACTGTGCCAAGTGTTTCCTAACAAGATTAGGTGTTTTAGGTCAGAATCAGAAACTGATGTTATTTAATTGGTAGTCCATGGGTTGGTCTACACTATATATCAGTGTTGCTGCATCCATCCAGGATGTGAAAAAAACCGCGAGTGACTTAGCTATGCCGACAAAACCTCCATGTAAACACAACTTTTTCAGCTCAGCTAGCATTGTTGGGAGAAGTGATGTTCCTGCACCAATAGAAGAATTCTTGTCAATGTAGGCTCCATTTACACTAGGAGGCTATCCGCCTCCAAGTTTACACAACCAAGAAGGCAAAGGCAGGGACCTTTCTAAGTCCATATGCCATTTTGGGGGCGCGGGGGGGGGAACCTTTCCTTTATTTAATGGTGGTCTGGTCTTTTTTCTTTCCAGAGGACCATTGTTCTCCAATTAGCTGATTATATTACTTCAGTGCACAGCTGATGGTACTCATCTGCGCATGTGAGAGCATTTTTTCCCTCTTCCAGGGAAAGAGAGCTGCAGTTTCTCCCTAAAGTAGTTTTACCTCAAATTTTAAGTGAATAAGAACTGATCTCTCTGTATATGTCCAGGCATAGCTGCTTATCACAATACCCTTCTCTGTCTTTGTCTTCTCTGCAGCCCTTCTTCCATTACACACTGCTCCCCTTGTGAAGCAGTCTGTCCAGTTCCCTAATAAATAGTACTAGACTGTGTTCTTTGAACTTAAGGGTATGTTTACACTATGGAATTGTTGAATTTATAGAAGTTGGTTTTCAGAAAGTGATTTTATAGTCGATTGTGTGTAAGCTCATTAAGTTGGCGGAGTGAGGCCTCAATATCATGGCTAGCATCAACTCACGGAGCAGTGCACTGTGGATAGCTATCCCGCAGTCTCCGCTGCCCACTGGAATTCTGGGTTAAACACCCAGTGCCTGATGGGGCAAAAACATTGTTGCGGGTGGTTTTGGGTACATCCGTCTCCCCACTCTACCTCCATGAAAGCAACGGCATACAACTCTTTTTTTCCTGGGTTACTCGTGCAGATGCCATAGCACGGCGAGCATGGAGCCCACTCAGCTCACCGCTGTTGTTGTGAGCATTGTAAACACCTCGCACGTTATCCTGTAGTATATGCAGAACCTGGCTGGGAGACGCCAGCATGATGATGATTGTGAGGAGGACATGGACACAGACGTCTCTGAAAGCACGGGATATGGCAATTGGGACATCATGGCAGCAATGGGACAGGTTCATACAGTGGAATGCTGATTCTGGGCCTGGCAAACAAGCAAGACTGGTGGGACTGCATAGTGTTTCAAGTATGGGATGATTCTCAGTTCTGCAAAACTTTCGTCTGCGTAAGGCCACTTTCCTGGAACTTTGAGTTGCTTTCCCCTGCATGAAAGCACAGGAATACTAAGATTAGAGCTGCCCTGACAGTTAAGTGGCGATAGCCTGTGGAAGCTTGCAATGCCTTACTGCTATCTGTCAGTCAGGAATCAGTCTGGAGTGGGCAAATCTACTGTGGGGGTTGCTGTGATCAAAATAGCCAGCGTAATCACTAACTTTCTGCTTATGAAGGATAGTGACTCTGGGAAATGAGAAGGGGGTCAGTGTGGATGGCTTTGCTGCAATGGGGTTCCCTCACTGCAATGGGGTGATAGATGGAATGCATATCCCTATCTTGGCACCGGACCATCTTGCCAACTAGTACATAAACCACAAGGGGTACTTCTCAATGGTGCTGCAAGCATTGGAGGATCACTAGGGACGTTTCACTGACATCAGTGTGGGATGGTCGGGAAAGGTGCATGACGCTTGCACCTTTAAGAACTTCAGGCTATTTGAACAGCTGCAAGAAGGGACTTACTTCCCAGACCAGAAAATTACTGTTGGGGATGTTGAAATGCCAATAATTATCCTTGGAGACCCAGTCTACCCCTTCCTCCCATAGCTCATGAAGCTGTACACAGACAGCCTGGACAGTAGTAAGGATCAGTTCAGCTGCAGGCTGAGCAAGTGCAGAATGGTGGTAGAATGTGCCTTTTAAATGTCCAAAGCTCGCTGGCACTGTTTTCTAACTAGGTTACACCTCAGCACAATCAATATTTGCATTGTTATTGCTGCGTGCTCCATAATTCCTGTGAGAGAAAGGGGGAGACGTTTAAGTTGGGGTGAGAGGTTAAGGCAAATCTCCTGGCAGCCGACTTTGAGCAGCCAGACACCAGGGCAATTAGAGCACAGCTAGGCGTGCTGGACATCAGAGAAGCTTTGAAAACCAATTTCATGACTGGCCAGAGTACGGTGTGACAGTTGTTTCTCCTTGATGCAAACCTGCCCCTTCGATCACAGGTGGCAAAGGAAATAAGTCACTTGTTTTAAAACCATACATTCTTTATTGTGTTTTTTTTTAAAAAAAAAAAAATAGCGAGATAATGGACAAGGTAGCCCAGGTGGGGTTGGGGAGGAGGGAAGGACTAGGCCACTTTGCTTATTTTAGCCACACTGCAAATCAAAACTTACTGAATGACAACCTTTCTCTGGAGTAGAGTGGTTGGGTGCCCAGAGCCTCTTCCTCTCCCCTTCCCTCTATGTTCTTGGGTGTCTGGGTGAGGAGAATATGGAACTTGGGGAGGAGGGCAGGCAGTTATACAGGGGATGCAGCAGTGGTCTGTGATTTTGTTGCGTTTCCTGCAGCTCCACCAGATGCCTGAGCATGTCTCTCTGCTTCCCCATTAGCCTCAGCATCGCCTCCTGCCTCTTCTCATCGTGCTCACTGGACTCTGTCATTGTATGCCTCCATGCATTCAGCTGTGCCTCATCAGTGTGGGAGGAGTGAATGAGCTTGGAAAACATGTCAGTGCGAGTGTGGGGTTTTTTTTTTCTTCTTCTAATCTGCGATAACCTCTGGAATGGAGATGATAGAGTGTAGGGGTAGAAACAGTTGCAGCTGTGGGGAGATAAAAAGGGAGAGTAGAATTTAAGAAGATACATTTCTGAGAACAAAAGGGAGACTCACAGTGAATCAAGCAATTCACTGCAAGCAGCACATGTGCTTTAGGTACAAAGTCACATTTTTGCCTTTTATATTTAGCACCTGCCAGTATGGCGACACATCACACACAGCTGGGCAACAGAATTTGGGTTGCCAAGCAGCCATGGTAAGCCAATGGGTACGCAGAGTTGGCTTCTCCCATTTTTATAACGTGGGAATGGTTTCAAACTGCAGCGCCCTCCTTTCCCATAGCAAGCAAAGCCAGTTGGGTTGGCCATTTAAAAGGAGGGGCTGCAATTTTCGAGAGGATGTGCAGCACAACCCTCCTCTCACCCCTCCACATGGCAATTCTCTGTGATGAGCCTTTCGCCCCTTCCCGTACTGCATGGCTATTATCAGGGATGATCCCTTTTAACCAGGCACAAACAGCCCAGAATGAACAGAGTCCTTTGACTGTTCCCTTACAAAAATCTTCCTATTTCAACCAGGTGACCATTAATGATATCACTCTCTTTAGGCTTACACAGAAAGGTAAAGACCGAATATTGCTTGAATGCGACCAAAACCCAGAACCATTTGCTCCCATGCTTTGTGCTGCCATGATTCCAGACTACTGGCTTGGCATGGTAAAGTGTCCTACCATGGAGGACGGAATAAGACAGCCCTCCGCACAAACCTTCTGCAAAGGCTTTCAGAGTATCTCCAGGAGAGCTGTCATCCACCTTGCTTACTGTCATTCAATCACACTTTGGGGATCGTCTAGCACTCTTTGCAGCAGTTTGGAATGCAATAACAATGGATAAGTTGGAGTGAAATGTCAGCCACTATGGCTGTACAATCAAGTTCATCACAGTACCTCTTTCACAATCCCTTCCCCAATCCTTCCTCAGAGACCATTCTTACAACAGCATCCTCACTGTAGAGGTGGACTCCTTACTACAAAGAAGGGTGATCGAGCAATTCGACTGGACTATCAAGGGATGGGGTTCTAGTCAACCTACCTCCTGATACCCGGAAAGAAAGGCAGGGTGGAGACCAATCCTGGATCTCCATCTCAATCGCTTCATCTGCACGCCCAAGTTTCACATGGTGGTCATCTTGCAGTATTATCAGCTATCATTCTGTCATTAAAAAAAATGTATGTAATTTGTAGCTTTTGATATATGCAGGATACCTCTTTTCACATAGACATCCATCTGGCCCACAGATGATTCCTGAGGTTCATGGTAGGCCATCAGCATTTTCGATACAGGGCTTGCCTATTCCTCCTTATCTGCATGGCATTGTGCATGTATGTCACCACTTTCGCTTGCCTCCACCACCTCCTCGGTCTCCAAGTGTGGTTCCACAGCCTCTACTCACCTATGTGACATGCCAGATAGTTCACCTGAGGTACTTCTGTTCCTCTAGCGGTGGACAGACTCACAAAAGGTCTGTGTCCTTTTTCCCATCCTCCCGAGGCAGGACAGTCATCACAATGTGTCCCATGTGGGGTGGGAGGGGAGTGTGCATGGGAGAACACATGACACAAGGAATGTGGATCCCTTGGGAATCAAGGATGCACATCAGTATTCTGGAATATAAGGCTGAAAAGGACCTCAGCAAGTCATCATGTCCAGTCCTCTGCTCTGAGGCAGGACTAAGTAAACTTAGATAATTCCTGACAGGTATTTTAACAATCTGTTTTTAAAGGCCTCCAATTATTAACTTCCCCAACCTCCCTTGGTAACCTATTCCAGTGGTTAATTACTCTCATAAAGGGAAATCATAGAATCGCAGGGCTGGAAGGGACCTCAGGAGATCTTCTAGCCCAACCCCCTGCTCAAAGTAGGACCAATCCCCAATTAACTCATCCAATAGATTTTTGCCCCGTATCCCTATATGGCCCCCTCAAGAATTGAACTTTGAACCCTGGGTTTAGCAGGCCAATGTGCAAACCACTGAGCTATCCCCTCACAGGGTTCCTTAATATCTAATATAAATCTCCCTTGCTGCAGTTTAAACCCATTACTACTTGTCCTACCTTTAGTGGATATAGAGAACAGTTGATTTCAGTTCATTTTATAACAGCCCTTAATATATCTGAAGACTTATTAGGTCCCCAACTCAGTTTTCAAAAGTAAACATAGCCAGTTTATTAACCTTTCCTTATAAGTCACATTTTTAAAATTTATCATTTTTGGTCCTTCCTCAGCTCAGAGGGCTGGACTTGATGACCTATCTAGGTCCCCTTTCAGCTTTGCATTTATAGTCTTTGATTCTTCTGGAGGCAATAATTAAAGATTCATTTTACTCTGTTCTCTTTCTGTAATCCCTCCCTCCCTATTCCCCATCTTCCCAATCCCTTGTGGAGGTGGGATTTTATTTCTCTGTGCAATTCTATTAATAATCTGGTCCGAAAACATACTGCTACTCATGCCTCAGTAATAGAGAAGTGTGCTGCTATGCCTGGTGATTAGGCAGTTTCATTTTAGGATGCATTCCAGCCCTCCTTATCTGAATCTCTTTATCTTTATACTACTGAATTAATAAGAATTACAGGCAAGTTATTTTTATAAGATCGCTAAATACAAGGTTTTTCTGTATTAGTATCAGTTTAGAATATTGTACCAATATTAACTCATGTAATATTGAATTAAAAGGCTGTCTTCATCCAATAGAGCTGAAATTTGTTTCCTATTAACAGGATTTCTCTCTTTCCTTTCAGCAATTTGGTTCTAAACAAAATGTGGCTTTAGAGATAAGAATGTTATAGGATTTTTACTTCCAGGTAGTGTTATATGAAAATAAGTTTTCATTGTTGTATAGAGCATCCAAAGGCTACCATTTAAAGAACATTCTTCAAAAATTCTTATATAATAGTAAGTGCTTGAAATATGTAATGACAGATGTGTGTGACTACAAATGAGTTTGGTGGTGGCACTTGCAGGGAAAGGTAACGTCTGTACAATATATGTTGTGCGTGGATACGAAGTATTATATCTGAAAGTTTGGAGGGACTTGTTTACTTGCTGATGGCTTCTTCCTGTTGTGTGTTTTAGGGTAATTATGCACCTACCTTGTAATGTTTTTCAGTTGTTTAGTTCTTAATATTTTGTAGTTGTAAGTTTTATTTAATAGTGCAGTGCAGGTGTGTTGGCAATTAGTTTACTATCTAGACTTCTCTGTAATGTTGATTCAACCCAGCACCTTCAGAATCCTAACTGCATTGTGTTTGAAGGGTACTAAAATTGTATCAGGCTTGCCATCACAAAACTAATGATGGTATAGTAGCAGACATGTATCTAGGCATATTTATACAATCTTTGGTGTGATGGTATCTGAGTGCCTAAATATAGCACTAGTTCAAATAATATCTGGAGTTAGTATGACCAAAAGAAGCTGCATTTGGTGTCTCCAAGACTAAAAAAATTCTGCCTAGTTGTCCTAGTACACTGAACATGGAATTTGGGGCCTTTATATGAAGTTACCATTTCTAGATGAACTTAAGCCTTAAGACTAGCTCTTAGCAGTGATTTTGCTGCGTGTAAATGATTGACTAGAAATGATGTGTTGAAATGTAAGAACTTCCATACTCCATGGGCTGCTCCCCAAATGTATTGGCAATAAACTCTTTAACATCCCCATCTGCTCCAACTGTCTCCTAGCAAAAGAGAGAACAAAATCAGACGCTAAAACAGATTCTGAATTGGCTGACCAATATTCAGAACTACTCTTTGGGACCCTCGTCAGTGGTGCTCTATATCCGCGAGATTAAATCCAAAGAGTGAAGGCTTTCAATTAGTCAAGGTTTGCGTCGATTGTGTTGCAGGTGCATTGATTCCATTGAAGCGCATGTATCCTATTTCTGTGTAACTAAAAACATGGAGGCTCTGTGAGGAAATACTGGATGAGAGAAAATGTCTGGCTGGAAGAAACCTCAGAAGTCTCAAAAAAGGTATAAGGCTCTCTGCACAGGAAGGTAGGCTGTCTCCCCTGAAGCCCTTTCTTTTCTTCTTACAAGAAAGATGGCTTTCTGTCCTTGATTTGGATAGCTATAGAAACAAAAGGGAAGCTGTGACCAAGTTTTGTAGCTGTGGGTGTCTTCCGTGAACTAGAGGTAGATCACATCACGAAGCAAAGGATATTTAATTCTATTCTGATTATTTCTACATTTTAAGATAGGGTAAATGGTTAGCAACCAGGGGACTCAGCTGCTTTTTTGTTCATGTCTATCTCGTTAGGTTAGTTTTAGAGAAACTGCGTACTCCCTGCTTTAGAAAGCTCTCTGGGTTAGAATTGTAAGGATGGAATTCAGTGGTAAGTGGGCTTATAAATCAGATCCAGATATTACTGAACATTCATAGCAAAATGTAAAAATCTTTGATGTTAAAACTATACTCTTCATAAGAAGAAGGGGATAATTCCAAAAAGCTTAAGTAGGAAAGTAAGAAATTGTTCATTAAGCAGTACCAGAATTTGATGATCAGCTAATATTTGCCCTTTTTCCTAATGTACATAGCGCTTGCTCATTAACAGCACTGTAAAGTACGTAGAATTATTAACCTCAGTCAAAAGATGAGGTAATATTTAGTCTGCTGGTACCCAGTGCAATGCCACTTCCCCTAGTCTGGAAGGGTGTTTAGAAGGGAAAGGAAGAGCAGGAGGAAGATCTTGTCTGTCTCTATCCAGTTCTATATGGTTGCTTTAGAACAATGGAGAGAGAAAATAGTGCAGTGGTTCTCAAACTTTTGTACTGGTGACCCCTTTCACATAGCAAACCTCTGAGTGGGACCCCCCTTTATGAATTAAAAACACTTTTAAATCTATTTAATACAATTATAAATGATGGGGGCAAAGCTGGGTTCGGGGTGGAGGCTGACAGATCACGACCCTCACCGTAATAACCCTGTGATCCCCTGAGGGGTCCCAACCCCCAGTTTAAGAACCCCTGAAATAGTGGCATCTCAGTGACATCTGGGAGCATACATATCATAGTTGGAACATCGAGAATTTAAGGAGAGAGCCTCTAACAAGTTCTACAGCTCATATGCAAATAGGATATCCCGCCTCCCTCCCCTC
>ML677348.1:24292460-24343012 GCA_007922305.1 Dermatemys mawii | reverse complement strand
CCCCCCCCCCCCCCCCCCCCCCCCGCCTCCAACCACCACAGTTTATAATTTGACTAAATCGGGAAGGGTTTTCATGGGGACAGTAATACAGTAAAGAGCACCAGTCTGCCCCCCCGAACGACCCTCTGCAAAATTTCAAGCTACTGCATCACGTCACAGGAAAGATATGATGGTGATTAAGCCTGAACCGTTTTTTTTTTTTTCCTCTCAATACAGTGTAAAACTTTTCAGTAACATTCTTGAAAATTGCTACACTGTGTGTGGTTGAGTTTCCAGAAAAATAAATTGAACTCCAAGCTCCAAACATGAAAAATCCCAGCCTAATTAGTTGAGGTTTGCTAAAGTTTTAAACATTTGAACCATTTTTTTATAATGGGAATTGTTAGGCAGCCTTAGAATAGGTGTTTCTACTTCACGTGTGATGCATCAATAATAGTTAGCCTTTGTAACTATGTGAGAGAGTCGGTCTACACTATAGGCATCTCTGTAGAGCTATAGTATAGATGATTCCTACAACGATGGGAGGGATATTTCTAGTGATGTAGGTAATCCATCTCCCCAAGCAGATGTAGCTAGGTTGACAGAAGAATAATACTTTCTATCTAACCATATCTATGCTGGGTGTTCAGCTTAATTACAGTGCTCAGGGATGTGAATTTTTGTCACACCCTTGAGCAATTTAACTAGATCAGTCTAAACTTTAAGTGTTGACCAGGCCTGAGCATAAGTACCAGTGATTAAAGTTACAATACATTAAATTTAGAGTAAAGTAAATGTTTGTGTTAAATGATTTTTCAAAACTATTTAGAAACCCCAATCACATTTTTTTAGCATTTTCATAATGAATGATGCTGGAGACTCTCCACAGGAACTGCCGTTGTATTGACTCTACCCAGGAGAAATTCCAGTCTTATAAAATTTAAGACACTAGAAATACTGTTCAGAATCTGGATGAGCCCTGCATTTCTCAGTCCACTGGGACTTCTGCTGGACAGTATCACTCTTGGAATTGCTGATGTAAAAAAAGGCATGAGTGTTTTTATTACTGTTGTCTGTCCACACTGCAACCATTCTAATACCAGTGGAGCACTGCCTGTTAGTAAGAAAACTTGTAATGTCCAGTAATAGGAAGTGCTGAGAAACTTAAACCTTCTCAATGCTTCCGAGTTACGTAGACAGTAAAGTCTTGTAGAAATGGCTTTGTGTAAGGGATATTCCCTGAAATACAGGCACAAGGAGTGAACCCCTATGACGTGTGGGGAAGAGCATGTTGATGTGTCTTCCCACACAGATACCTGAGAGAAAGCCAGACTGGCTAACCCACTTATGTAGACCTAATTAGTGGTACAGACTGCATCACAAAGTGTATATGCTAGGACTGACTTACACCACAACACTAATGCTAGATTTTGTCTGTTGGTCTTGTCGGTATGAACTATTCAAACTTAGTTAGGCACAGTGTCTAATTGTTGTACTGTATGTTGGCACAAACCATGTTTGGAGACAACAGTGTCTGAGACTGATTACAAGCACTGTAAAAATTGTAGGGTTGATGGGGTCTTAAAGCTTGCAATTTTATTTCTTCTCCTATCAAAGGAATAAAGTTCATCACACTGAATAGGCACATGACCTGGATGGTTCAGCTAAGGCCACTAGTAATGAAATATCTTATGCTGGGTTCTGATGGGGGAAATTCACACCTCTTAGATTTATTGTTTGACTGTCTACATGTTCAGTGACTTTCTGTGCAATAGAAAATGTACCTGTTTTGCTGGTATACCTGTACCAGTCCTATCCCCAGTGTGTTAGAGTAAGCAGGTGTTCTAGCAATGTCATGAAAACTTGCTTAGAGCAGAGTTAGGTGGCATGGTGGTTAAAAATGTCTGCACCCTATGTAAGAGAGTTTAATTCTGCTATGCTAGAATACCAGAAAATTACAAAATTTCCTAGTATTGATACACATCATAGGAGATCTGAAAGATTTACCCCATGTTCAAGAGGCTGTCATAGATAATACAGTGTGCTTCACAGTGTTAAAATCAAAGTCTCTGACTTTGCTGGATGTATTCTGTAGTTGGTAAGACTGGAGTCGGGCTTATTGAACAGGGCAGTCAGTTCATAAACGGGAGTTGTAAGTGGCATGGAGTAAAGAGCTAACAGTGCTGGCTTAGTTGCATTTATTTTCCAGGCATAGAAATATTAACAAATTAAATAGAACATCTATAAAGTGTGGATCAACTCTTGATACAGAGATTGTTTTAAACTACATTCCCTCCCATTTGTGACACACACCCCAATATTTTACATTGGAAAGAAATACTAGGCAAGTATTAATTTCAGTGGTCTTTTAATGTGACTTAGTAGCTGGAAACAAGGAGGGTGAGCATCATATGACCAACCAGTACATTTAGATAGTCATTCATGTGTCTCAAGTCAAACTTGACTGTTTCAAGTAAATACTTTCATACCCTAAATGTTCCCTCCTTTACGCTGTTGAATCTTGCATATGTCATCTTGTTTTTGATATTCTTCAGACTACTAGGTGGAGAAAGTGAGGACTGGATAGTTTTGAAATGCCCTATATGTATTTGAGGCTGTGAAAAATTAAGACCGAAGGTATAGTATAGCAGCATGAGCAGTTACAGAGGAGGAAGAATTGGAATTGCTAGGACCTTTAAAACATTTTTTATTTTTAAAACATCTCAAATAAGAATAATAAATGGAGTTACATAATGTCGCTCTTCAGCATCCCACCCCATTTGGCATCATTTGTTCAAGGCTTCAGAAAAAAACACTTTAAACAGGCTAGAAACTTGGGAAAAAACCTTGGCTTTACGGAGTTTGGTGAGAACCAGAATGCGTAAAGTATAGGCTTTTGTTTTGGGAATAGAAAATTGGTAGACAAGTTCACTCACTTTTCTACCGTGCTGTCTTTTAGAGTCCTCTAGATAAGTAATATCTACTTAAGCCTTTTATGGTGCTTTTGTATGCTTTATCCTTAACCACTGAAAAATGCAGCTTATCTAAATTACTAAAAATAGTGCAAAATAATGAAGAATTAAATTTTAAACAGACAAAACATAGTCTTTCTAAGAAGAAAATGTAGATACATTTGCCCTGTATCCTATAATATCAGAAGGTAGTGCTTAAAATCTATGCTAAAATGTTAATAGTGCTTATTGTTTTTGAAAATTGTACTGAGGAATATAATATTTAAAACTACATTTTTTGTATTAATAGGTTTATACCGTAGAAATACTCATTGAGGTTTTATTTCCTATAAAAAAAATTGAAAAGGCATTACTTAAAACTGGTGATCATGGCTGATAAACTAGTATTGTTTAAATACTTAACAAAATGAAATGCTAAGTTATACGTATGGTAACTTTTTAAAAACTATATTCAGTTTTTCTTCTGTTTTTCCTCTCGTTTACAATTTCATAAAATATTGCATCATTTTTCTTTAATATTAGTCATTTAATTCAGTGATTTAGTTAACCATCTTGAGTGTCTAGCATGATGCAACATATTTTGACCAACTGCTGTAGTATAAGATGTAATGAACTCAGTATTCAGCAGATCGTTTTATCAATATTTTAACATGTCCTAGCAGTCTCTAAAAAGGGAATTGGATAGTTTTTGTGCTTGTCTCTCAAAGGGTTTATTTAAAAATATTTTTGTCTGTTAAATTGATTACTTATCACACTAGGAGAAGATTAATTCCCCCCCATACTCCCTCTTACTTCAGAGAACACAGTTTATTTTTCAATTTTAGTCCACTCAGGAAGAGCTGTTTGTGCACAAGAATAAAATTAAGAAAATGCATTTGTGTGAATTTTTGGAAATCCATTGCCTATTCATTTGTAACAAATAACTTATGACTTTAAGATGCATACACATTATTTGCATTTAAGTTTGAACTATATATATGTGTATATGTATGTGTATATGTGTATTTGCGTATATATATTATATGAGAAACGCAAACAATGCAGAGTTTACTTAGGATATAATTGGGTTTTGCTTAGCTTCTTAATTCAGTGCTTTCATTTTCAAATGTAACCAATTCATATTTTGACTGAGTAGTACCTGTGAAAACATGCTATATAAATGTCATAAGAGCAGGAGCTTTGGAGTCCAGGGAGGTAGTTCTCCACTCTTAAGGGGTTTTTTTGGAATCTACAAATAAGTGCAGAATGTGGTGATCAGCTTTCTTAACTGTGGCAGTTGTTTAGAGCCTGTTTACACCTGTCAAAAGCCTGCATTGGCTTAATGATGCTTCCAGATATAATTCAGGATACAAAAGACCACACGGAGCTACTGGTCAGCTAAGTCCTAATTACTATCAAGACTACTTGTTGCAGTAAAGAAGAAAGGGTACTTCTGCCTAGAGCAGGGGTCTCAAACTCAAATGACCACAAGGGCTGCATGAGGACTAGCACATTAGCCTGGAAGCTGCATCGACACCTGCTCCTGGCCCTACCCCCATGCCTCCCTTTCCATGAGGCCCTGCCCCACCCCACCTCTTCCCACCCCTTTCCTGTCCCCATTCCAACCCCTTCCCCGAAACCCCCACCCCAGCTCCGCCCCCTGCCTACCTCCAGGGGGTGCAGGAGGGGTGTGGGGTGTGGTGCGGGTTCAGGTAGGGAGTTGAGGTGCAGGAGATGTGCGGGCTGGGGCAGGGGGCTCAAGGCAGGGAGTTGGGCTGCAGGAGGAGTATGGGGTAGGGCAGGGGGTTGGGGTGTGGCAGGGGACTCAGGGTAAGGGGTCAGGGTGCAGCAGGGGCTGGGGTGCAGGGTGCAGCGGGGGCTCAGGGCAGGGAGTTGGGGTGTGGGGTGCAGGAGGGGTGCATGGTGCAGCAGGGAACTCAGGGCAAGGGGTTGGGATGCAGGAGGAGTGAGGTGCGGCAGTGGCTCAGGGTGCAGGAGGGGTGAGGAGTACAGCAGTGGCTCAGGGTGCAGGGTGGAGCAAGGGGCTCAGGTCGAGGTTGGGCTGCAGGACAGGTTTGGGGGGCAGGGCAGGCTCCCTGCCTGCTTGCCTTCCCCCTGCTCACGCTCTCCTCCCCCCGCCCGCTCCAGGAAGCAGCTGGAACCTGGGGGAAGGAGGGCACAGCACTCTTCGTTGCCATGGCTGTGTCTCCAGATACCTCCCCCGAAGCTCCCATTGGCCGCATTTCCCAGTTCCCAGCCAATGGGAGCTGCGGGAGGGCTGTGCCTGGAAGCGAGATCTGTGCTTCCCCCTCATCCTCCAGGGACTGCAGCCACATGATTCCAACTGCTTCCTGGAGTGGCAGGGAACAGGGCAGTCAGGGAGCCTGCCCTGCCCCCAGTGCATACCAGGCTGGAGTTGCTCTAGGTAAGTGTGGGGGTGGGGGTGCAGGGAGCGTGGCAGGCCGCAGAAAAGAGCCCGGCGGGCCGCGTGTTTGAGACCCCTGGCCTAGAGCCCTTTAATTTAACCTCTCTCTGGGGGACAGGAGGCAAGGGTGTTCTCACTGGAGGGTCCTCTGTACTGGAACTGGTTGCACATTTAGCCCAGTGAAACCTGCACTTTAAGTTATGGTGGCCTGCTTCTGTAGCCTTTTGCCTGAGAAGCACAACTGAGTCAGAGATGAACATTTCCATCTAAACTATAGGTAACGTACTCATATTTGAGAACTTGGACTGAGTAAAGATGAATCATATTTGCAGGACATTAACTTTGCCTTGAAGTAGCAAGTATGCCAAACTGAAAATTGCATTAACTTATTAAATCTGAAAGCTCATTATATTAGACGATGTATTATGTAATAGACGATATATTATGTAAATGCCAAAATGATTATTGAGTTGGAAATATGTTTAGATATATTTTTCTAAATTATTAGTGATTCTGTAAGAGATTAAATAAAAATGGTCAAAATGTATGAGAGAGAAAATCAAATATGGATACCCAGTGACTGTATACTCATAGTAAACAAAGCTTACACTTATTTTCATCTAAAGAATCTTTGTAATATTATCTATAAAATACTTGATTTACAGAGTAACTTCTTTTTTGCAGTTGTTTCCAGTGAGAGTTTCAAATATTAATCTTGCAAATTTATCATTTAGATTGTTTTTCAGGATTACATTTCCATTATACTACTAAGAAACAGAGTAGGGGGAAGTACTTCGCATCCTGTTAGAGCGAGTGAATTTAGTGAATCTGTGTCACATTAGAAACCAGACAACGCTCAGATTGATTCATAAAGCATATTTAATATTTCTGAAGTCAGTATGAAGATTTAATTTCGCTTGACATAAATAACACTCAAACTAGTAATTTTTGTCATGGTCAAGAAGCTTTATCTGAGGGTATGGTTACACTTACAAGATTATAGCGCTATAGGTTATAGCGGTCCCCTTATACAGTAATATGTATAGCGCTATTGTATGTCCACACTCAGATGCTCCTGCGGTATAGCATGGCCACATTTGGGGCACTTAATGCGGCATTAAGAGCAGCGCATTAGGGCAGGTATCCCAGCATTCAGCTGGGTGCAACGTGCTTTTTAAACGAGGGGGGTGAGGGGGAACGCGTTGTGTGTATGCGGAGGGAGAGAGACAGTGATTTTTCCGTTTTTCTGAAAGCCTGTCAGTGAGCCTCCGTTCACAGAAGGCTTTGTTTTCACACAGGCTCCCTCCTTAAACATTTGCATTGCTTATCTGCCGAGTTAAGAAAGAAACTCTAAAGAGGTACTTCCGCATTCCTCCAGCCGAGTTCAAAACAAAGGGAAGAGACGTCAATTGCCTTAAATGGCTCTAGGCATCTCCAGAGATTACTTGTAGCGCAGTGGGTGGTCCACATTCTTGCTGTAGCACTACAGCAGCTGCGCTACAGCCCTTATTCCCCATGCGGAGGTGGATTAATAATAGCGCTGTAACTCAGCAGTTATAGCGCTATTAGTGCCTTGCCAGTGTGGACGGGGAGTAGGTTATAGCGCTCGTGGGGGCTTTATAGCGCTATAAAGTGCCAGTGTAACCATGGCCTGAGTTTTTCAGTAGTTAAATGAGAAGAATTTAAAGTCTGAGCACTTCAGATTTGTAATGCAAAGCACTAAGGAAAGGTGGTTGTGCTGTTTTGTGTAATGTAGCTACTTAAGTTGAAACTGGTATTTTCAGTATTTTAATATTATCTTAAAAAAGAAAAGGGTTATATAAGAGGTTTTCTGCTGGTTCTATAGAAGTCCTTTCAACAAATGGAGGCGGGCAGGTCTGAGAGTAATATCAAATATGTTTTTTCTCCTTTGTTTACTTGCCTATGTGGCTCTTCAGCACTTTTATTCCTTTTGTTAAAAGTTAGGTCTATGAAAAAAAGTGCTAGTATGTAAGTGCTAAGATTATCTCTCTACCTACCTACCTACCAAAAGCATGACTTCTGTTGTGATTTTTCCAAAACTCTCTTTTTATGACTATTCATAAATATATCCCCTTTTGAAGAGTTTACAGTGGCTTCATGGGACTTGACAGATCCAATGTGAAATAACTTATTTTGAAAAACGAGACTTAGTATTTCCTGACACATGAAAATAGGTATGATTTACCTAAGATAAGCCCTTCTGGCCACTTCACTTGGTATTCTAGAGTGACCTTTAGTTTTCGTGGTTTAGTTCTCATACATTTCTTCAAAATGATGCACATTTCATTAGATTTAAATCTTGCTAATGTTGCAGGGTTTTTCCATCGTTTATTCTTTTACCTTAGTAATTATTTTGTTTTATATTGTGGTCACCAAACACCATTCTATGAATAACAATCCAGATTATTTTAATGTAAATCTTTAGGTGGTGAAAAGCTAATGCATTTATGTAACTGGTCCATAGAGTTGTCCCCTTTCATATGTACTATGCTTTTGAGCATGTAGTGTATTTTGTATGCATATTACAATTGTTTCTGTTCATCTTAATTTCTAGTCTTGTTCTCTTGTGCAGTTGGATACTTGCTAGACTTGAAAGGCAACTTTTAATCTCAATTAGCCTCCCTACAAAACAATGAATTGTGCAAAAAGAATTCTAAAGAGTTCAAGAACAGATATATTGCACTACCAAGTCATCTGATCTAGAAAAGAATCAATTGGTTCTTATGATATTACACATAACTACTTACAGAGTGTGTATTATTTGTGTCAAGATTGTACAATGCAAATTTCGGATTATAGGCTAAATTTTCAAGAGAGACTTGATTTTGAGTGCTTCAACTTTTGGGTGACCTACTTTAGACATTTAAGGGGCCTGGGTTTTAGAAAGTGCTGCAGGTCAACCTTCTGAAAATCAGGCCTCTTTATTTAGATTTAAAAATCTAAGTCATATAGCCAAAGTTCTAACTGTCCTAGCATCATTAATAACTCAATAAAATCCCAGCAGAGTTCATGTAGTCATTCACAGGGACTCAGCCAGAGACCCCTTTCCTGCCTTCATCCTTATGAGAAGCGTACTTGTAGCCCTCTTGAGAAACAAACCCTCTTCAAGTTGTCTCAAGTTGGGGATTCAAAAATTGAAGTACCTAAAATATTTCCTAAGCACCACTTGGGAGAGGGTGACTAATGCATTTAATTGAGTTTTGATAGTTCATTTTCGAGAATATGTAGTGGGGAAAAAATGTAGAATAGCTAACATGGATGAACAAAAGATATCTTGTGAAACTGATGAGGAACAGAAATTGTTGTTTCTAGAATACACATGATCCATCCAATATTTCCCCCCATTAAGTATCTGTTTATTTTAGAATAGTTCCTTAAATACTGCTTCAGTGTGTTTTTAGGTGATGTGCTATAACTCTAAAAATGTGAACATGAGCCTATTTTCAACATTTAAGGCAAACCTTTAAATTTATATTTTTCATATATAGGTAGAAATAATTCAAGAACTTGTTACTGGTTACGAAGCCTCTCTGAAAACCTGTGACTTTTTTAGTCCATATGGTAAGTTTCGATATACAGATATTAAGATTACATTTCAGTTACTAATCCCTGTATTGACAGTTATCAATTGTTGGAGTGCTGCTGCCTTTTGCCAGAGAATAGTTATTCTCTACCTTTTTGCAAATGAAAACAATTTAGCAAATATTTGCTGAATTTATTCAGTTTTTTTGTGTTTTTCCCCAAATAAAGTCTTCAACCTTATTGGCCACTGTAATTTTATATCTGTTTTGTTACAGAAAATGGAGAGAAGGAGCCCCCAACGACACTACTTTGGGTTCGTTATTTCCTGGCACAGCACTTTGACAAACTTGGCCAGTGTTCATTGGCCTTGGAATACATTAATGCTGCAATTGCAAGCACTCCAACATTAATAGAACTGTTCTATTTAAAAGCAAAAATTTACAAGGTAAAAAAGTTGAATTAAATATCTCTAATTTTAGGCTGTGAGAAGTCCCTTACAAGTTGAAATTTTCATAAGATTTGATAGTATGATTTTCTGGCTTTGGGCATGATCATTTGTTCTGTTTTTTATTTGTCAATCAGAACATGTAAACACACTTTCCAGTTTGTTTATACTATGGAGTAAAGCATCATAAGTTATGATGAGTGGTAATTTTGGAAAGTCCACAGGAAAAAGACTAAAATCTATCTTTGATATTTCTAAGGTGCTTATAATCCTGGTGCCAAACTACTAATAGTTATAAATGTCTATATTTAGTCAAAAATGTATTTAATAATGAAATATAACTGACTCTTTTTTTCCCATAACAGCATGTAGGTAATCTCAAGGAAGCTGCCAAATGGATGGATGAAGCACAGTCTTTGGATACAGCAGATAGATTCATCAATTCCAAATGTGCAAAATATATGCTCCGTGCAAATATGGTGAAAGATGCAGAGGAAATGTGTTCCAAGTTTACACGGGTAGGAAATATTGTTTTAAAGAGGGGGTTGGTGGTAGTTTCATTTGGAAAATCACATATCAGATGTAATTATCTGATAACACATCTCTGCCAGAATAACTGATTTAAATGACAACAGAAATCTACCCATTAGGGATATTTGTCTATTGTTAAGGTATGTTTGCCTGTGTAATAATAACTTAATATTAGTAATAAATAATTTCCTAGTAGACTCCTGAAACGTTAATGCATTGCCACGCGTACATAGCTGTCTTGTCTTGGAAAATAGTCATTGTCAAGCTATGTAATTTGGACTAATTGTTTAAGAACAAATCTACTGCATTTCAAATTGGTCATGTTGAATCCAAGTCATTTCAATAAGACTTGGGCGTCTAAGGGCCAGATTTTCATAGCTATTTTGGCACTTAAAAATGGAGATAGTAAGAGATGTCTATTTCACTGCTTTTGAAAATCCTAAGTGCCTAAGTCCCATTGATTTAACTTGAAAATGTTAAGCCACTTTTATGCACTCCTGAAAACTTAACTTGTAGCCCCCTGCTTATAAAGTCCATGATCTCAGCATTCATGTGAGTGTAAAAACTAAGGTTCTCAATACAAAACAGTTTGCATAGTTCCAGAAACTTAAGCAGCACTTCAAAAATACCATTCTCTTACCTTTGTTACTCACCACTTGACAGTTTCCAGAAACTGTAGAAATCCACAGTACTGGCAACAAACCAGTAAATATACTTGCTGGTTTTAAGATAACAGGTGCATCCTCTGATTCCGGAAAAAAAAGAATAAACTAATCCTTCAGAAACTTAAGGATTCTCATAAAAATGAGTGATATTTCACTGCCTCTTAATCCTAGAAGAGGGAGTTGTCTCTTGTTTGAATTTGTCTTGAAAAAATATTGAGATTATCCTGCTAAATGAATTTTTCAGACGTATTAATCTGTGCCTGTATGGTTTTGCAGAAGTACCTCTTAAAGTAACGAGGAGGGTGAAAGAAGGATCAGTTGGGGCAGAAGTGATTTTTTTCTTTACAGAATGTCAATAACAATTTAATAAGGGAGGTTTAGCCATTTTTTATTGTATTGCAAATGTGTTTATAAATGAATGAATGGTTGTTCAGTTATATGAATTCAGTAATTAGTATCTTCATTTTAGGAAGGGACATCTGCTATGGAAAATCTAAATGAGATGCAGTGTATGTGGTTCCAGACTGAATGCGCTTCAGCTTATCAGAGACTAGGGAAGTATGGTGATGCCTTGAAAAAATGTCATGAAGTGGAAAGGGTAAGTAGGTAAAAAGATTGGTCTGTTCCTATATAAGTTTTTTCATAATGCAGTGTAATTATTGGTTGCCTCAGTCAGTTCAGCATGGCAGTCTTCACATTTAAGAATCTTGATAGTGCAGCGTTTTAAAATGCTATATAATCAGCATGTTAACTTAATGGATAACAGATCTTGTTTTTTGTTAACGTAATTATTATTTTAAAAGAAACTTAAACAAAATATCCAGTAACCATAAATCTTTTTGACATGTTATTATCTAAAACTATTCTTACATGGCTTTGTGCCATCTCTTTTCTACCTGTTGAAAAATGTAAACACTGTTTAAAAACAAAATAAAATGGGATAGTATTTTCTGATGGACTCTGAACAAGAAAAAATGCTGTTCACATCAATGGCAGGGGGGTGTTTGTGTTTGGGGTAAATTAAATTAGCTTTCTTTTAAAAGACGAAGGGGTGATTTCTCTTAGCTACATTTCGAAGGTAGATGGTTGTCTCTTATTAGATATGTCGGGGTTGCAATAATGCTACTTGTTACTCCACTTTATATCTAGATGGTAACGAACAGAAAATCGGTTAAAGGGTTTAAGTGTGATCTTGTTTTGTTTTTTGGTTTTTTAGCATTTTTTTGAGATAACAGATGATCAGTTTGATTTCCACACATACTGCATGAGAAAGATGACTCTTCGGGCCTACGTAGACCTTCTAAGATTGGAAGATGTTCTCAGGAAACATGCCTTCTATTTCAAGGCTGCTCGATCAGCAATTGAAATCTACTTGAAACTACATGATAATCCTCTAACCAATGAAAGCAAAGAACAAGAAGTGAATTCAGGTACCTAGGCAGTAATGCAGGACATTGTGTACATAACACAAATTAAAACTTACTAAGCTTAAATAACATTGCAGGCTATAAATTATTATATATTGTGTCATACAGAAGTTTTCATATTCTGTCCTTAAATGTTTGATCAGTGACTGAAAAGAAGTAGTCCAGAATAAATACTATGACAGATAAGGGGTTTTTTTAAATCAAATTACAAAACTAGTTAATGAACAAAAGCCAGATGTTGGTTGAATTTAGTGAAGCATTTGGTCTATATAAAATATACTGTTTTAGATATAAATGCCATTACATAGATCTTAAACCAGGAAAATAATAAATGAAGAGGTAATGATAAAATAATCATGTATTGAGTTTAGGGGAAGGTGGTCGATGGATTGCTCTAGTAGTTGGTGTTAGACCTAATGTAGTTAATATATTAATAATCTAATAGAACTGGTAAACACCAAAATACACTTTGTGTGCAAAATTCCATACCATTGTGTCTGGGGAAAACATACAGAGAGACCTAGAGATGTTAAAATTATGTACAGGAAATAAATTGAGATTCTACTTGGCAAAATTCAAGTGAATACATCTGGGAAATAATCTGAAACTGATATGCATTGGGAAAAATTTTCTCAAAGTGTAAATGTGAAGGATCTGAGGGGGTAATAATGGTGAGTAAATTAGTTATGAGGTTCTTCAAATGCAGTATGCCCGCAAAACATCTCAAGATTATACTTCCCACCCATGCCCCAGTGACGCTGCAACTAGAATATTGCATGTATCCACAGCATCTTAATGTTGAGACAGCATTGATTGAGGGGAAGAAATTAAGATACTTTAATTTTTTTTTAAAGGACAGGAAGAATTGATATATGAGAGACCAATAAATCCCTGTTCTCCCTTCAGAGTATAATAAATCACACAATACATAGTGTATAACAAGATGCACATTTTACAGCACAGCTCAGTGCGCTTATGTCACTTTTCCTTTCTCCACCAAGTTGTCTATCTGTTTAAAGTGTAAGCTCTTCTATGAAGCACTTAATACATTAGCTGTAGATAAATTATTTATGCTATATAACAGTTAAACTCAATTTAGAAGGTAGCATAAGTTTATGCACTTAAAGGATGCAAACACTCTGGTGTAATATGAATGTTTTAGGAGGTTGCCAGTAGATATTACCAAACGCATTAAGATCATATTAAAATAAGGATAATAGGTGAATTTAAGTTTAGTCTCCAAGAAAAATGTCATCTACATTTTGTGGGGCTGCCTGAGACCTTTGGATGAAAGACACTGTATGAGTACAAAGTGTTCTAATAATGTCCCAGGATGTAAATAATACAATGGGATTTCCAAACTCTGCATTTCATCTCTGTCATGGTTTAAACACTAAGCTTCTGAACTTTTATTTTTATATTATTTATATAAAACTTAGCATTTAAGATTACAAAATGTTTTGTGTTCAAAGTGTAATGTCCAGTATATTAGACTACATAGTAATTGGTGCATTTTACTGATAAGTGAAAAGGTTTCTTTTTGAAATTACTGTACAAATACCTCTCTCTTTTCCCTATATGAAAAGTCTAGAGATGCCGATATACTGTTTGAGGAAAAACCAAAATTATTATTGGAATTGAGTCTATGTATAAATAAGACGTTAATTTAAACTATTTTATTTTATCTGTAGAAAACCTTTCAGCCAAAGAACTGAAGAAAATGCTTAGCAAGCAGAGAAGAGCACAGAAGAAAGCTAAACTTGAAGAGGAGAGAAAGCATGCAGAAAGAGAACGACAGCAAAAGACTCAGAAGAAAAAACGGGATGAGGAAGAAGAGGAAACTAGTGGTCCCAAGGAAGAATTACTTCCTGAAAAACTGGAAAGAGTAAGCATTGTGTTACTTGTTATGTAAAATTTATGGCAGTTTCATGTTATGATATTCTGTTTGGCCACCCCACCCCACCCCACACCTATCCCCAAACACTTCTGGAAGATTGTAACTTGAGAAATCTTTTGAAATGAGATTTAAAAATGCTTTTCAAGGGACAAATCAATTTAAAAATCATTTTTGTACAAAACAAACCTGCCTACCATTTTTATAACAACTATAATTAATGACTACAGAAAAAAATGGTAGTTCACTTTTTCTCCAGTATGTTTAGTTTGTGCATTGAATAGCACTTAGTGGTTTGTTTGGTTTGTTTGGTTTTTAAAAAACACAAATAAAAACCCCACTTAGTCCATGCCCCAAAAAGCTCCCGGTCTAAAACAGCAGGTGGAATCAGAGGGAGGACAAGGAAACTATGAGACGATGCTTGTTAGCATGATAGGCAGTGGTCTTGGTACATCAGCTACCTAGCCATTGTCACATTTTTGTAGGCACTTCTTCTGTACAGCCAGTGTCCCCTGTCATTTACATAGATCTTTCACACAGCAACAGAGTAGAGAAGAAGTAGGAAAATGTGATTGACATGAGGACTTAAGTACATTTGTTTGTAAACATTTGAAACTATTTTTTAATTATGAATTCAGATATTTGTTTTTGTTACCACTACAGATGATATTAGAAGGTACCCATCTGAAATACATGGTGGTAATGCTACATGTAGCTCTAATCATGCTACATCAACTTAAAATGGTCAAAAGAGAGCAGTGATATATAAACTGTTTCTTTCAAATACATTTTTCTTGGTTCACTTTACTTCAGATATGTGTCGTCATGGTTTACTGGTTGGCTGTGTGATCTCTTAAACTCTGTAGGTAATGCATTTTTGAGTATAAATGAAGATTTTTCTGTTTTGTGCCAATATTCTAGAAATCAGATAGGTGATTGAAGCACTCTTTTTTTCTTGCTGCGAATAGTGGGACCAGAACAGGTGTATAGGGATTTTTTTGATTTTGTTTTGTTCAAAAAACAAAATGGCTACTCTGTCACTGCATGGTGGTTGAACTTCATGGAAAGCTTCATCTTTTTAAAGGATGTATGTTAATGATGCCTCTTTTTTATGTAACCTTAATTTCGTCTTCTATTAAAACAGGTCAAAAATCCATTAGAGGAAGCTATTAAATTCCTTATGCCACTTAAGAATCTTGTTGCAGATAACATAGACACACATCTGTTAGCTTTTGAAATATACTTTAGAAAAGGTAAAGTATATGCAAGTTTTTATTTTTTTTCTCCAAATGTTCTAATCCTTTATTTCAACCTATTTTTTTCCAGCTGTAGTCTACATTTACTAACTTACTGAGGCAAGAGTTTCCATCATTCCCAGCGTTAGTGGATAAATATTACAGAAAACTTAATGCATACCCTGTCACCTTTCTTTGGCAGCACATAATTTGTTCTTAACACTGACTTTAAGAATAAAGGAATTATATAAAGGTTATATGCTAATGAGATGTTATATGGAGGAAGAGTATTTCTAGTTGTAATTCTTCAGCAATTAAAAAATTAGACTAATGTACCTAATGCAATGTTGCTGCTAATAGTGAGCAGCAGCTCATTTATAATGAAATGAAATTAGGGGCTGCCCTAATGTGTTATAAATATTTTGTATCTGGGTATTGAGAGTACAGATATAACAATTCTGCATAAGACTTAGTGTTTCTAATAATTGCATTAGATTTACTAATGGAACCACAAAGGTTTTGGGGACATAACTTCCTGTAAAAGCTAGACACCTAAATATTATACTTATTTTTACATGGTTGCTAGATTTTTTAGAAAACATTGCTATCATCATTTTGTAAAAGCACATTGCATTTTTTTTTTAATTTCTGAAAAGAGAAGAGTAAAAATATGCCTAATTTATTTTTTTTAACTAAATCTAAAGATTTTGGGCATTTTGGGGTATATTTATGAGAAAGTTAATGATTTGGGTAGGTGTAGTCAATGAAATTTAAAGGAATAAAAAAAATTAGAGAGAAGTATATATCCTTGGTTTTGGTTTTTTGATTCTTGTTTTTTGCACAGGAAAGTTTCTGTTAATGCTGCAGTCAGTCAAGAGAGCTTTTGCTATTAACAACAACCATCCATGGCTACATGAATGTTTGATTAAGTTCTCTAAATCTGGTATGTACAATGAAGCAATTGTAGATATTTTATAGTGTCTAAATACTATAGAAACACTAATATATTTAAAATAAAATACGCTTGGCAAAACAATTGCATTATTTATGTACAAAGTATTCAGAATTTCATCAGAACCTACTGAAGCCATCTCATATTTTGCTGAAAACCAAAGATGGTAAAATACTGACTTCTGTAATACTGATTTCAACCATGATGTGTGCTCCCTTTTGTGTGTGTGCGTGTACACATGCGAAAGTGGTTTATAACTAGATGTGAAATTTCTCTGGAACAATAGCAGCAACAGTAACTCCTTCTGCTTTTCTTTTTTCTTTTTTCAAGTATCCGATCATAGTAATCTCCCAGAAATTGTGAACAAGGTCCTAACTCAAGAAATGCAGAAAATCTTTGTTAACAAAGATTTGGAAAGTTTTAATGAAGAGTTTCTCAAACGTAATGCTACCTCCATTCTGCATCTGCTCTCAGGTTTGCTTATTTTGATGCTATGAAAATGTTAAATGATGGTAAATCAAATTAATGTATTTTTCTGTACTTCATTCCAATTATAGTATGCCAGAGGCTCAGATACAAATTATTTTTGACATTTCTGTTCATGTGAATCTTTCTGTTTCTACGGGATTTATTTTTAAAAGAAAACATGCGATTTTATCCCTTGTGGTCTGAAAAAACCTTTGTAATGTGAACAATCCTCCCTCCTTCTTTTCCACTCAGCTGGAGTGCCTTTGCTTCTGCTCATAGCTTTTCAAAGCAGCAGCAACAGAATGAAAGAACAAGATGAGTAACTTTCACTACTGCTATTCAAAACACTGGGTAATGATGGAAAAGTCAAGAATTTGCTCTTGCTGCTGCTTAGGAGTAGTCAGTTAAGATAGTAAGTGGCAGTAGGGCACACAAAACAACTTGGGGGTAGGGTAGAGGAGTGGAGTGGCCAGAAGGCTCTGGATAAAAATAGTATAGAGTAGAAATCTCCTCCTCAGGAAGGCCGTGACATGAGTGAGAGAAAATAAAACTTCTCCCTTCTAGCAGCTTGAGGGTGAGAGTGTCTTCACATTTATCAGACATTTACGGTGGGATCCATGAAGGGACTTAGGCATAGCAATGTTGAGCATCAGAGCACCTAACTTTTAGATGCCTAGAAAATCACAGCAACAACACTGCAATCCACAAAGGCAAGTTAGACACATAGGTTCCTATACAATGAATGGGGACAGATAAGTGCCTAAGGATGTGATTCACAAAACCCAGCATGCTAGGTGCGGAGCAGTGTAGGCAAGCCAGTAGAAGATGCTGAGAAGTGTGTGGGCTAAGCCCATCCCTCTCATGGATATAGGTGCTTCCCTGCAGCCTGGACTCGTTTGCCTATCTCTGCTTGCAATCCACAAACAAGATCTCATTGTCTGGTGAGGCACCTAAGCTATTTCTTTCAGGAATGAGTTAGATGTTTGCCTCATTCCACACACAACAGGAGGAGGAGGAGGAGGTGACCACCTTATAACTTCTAGCCCACTGGTTACAGCATTTGCCTAGGTAGGAGGTAGAAGACTCAGGTTCAACAGGGAGTCTCCCACCTTTCAGGAGTGTGTGCTGACTACTGAGGTATGGGGTATTCTGATGTGGGGCTCCTTCAGTCTACCTTAGATAAATACTGAAAGAGTGACTAAAGCAAGGGGACTGGACCTAGGACCTCTCGGCAGGTGCCCTAACTCCTGGGCTTAAAAAAATCATATTTTTTTTTTCTTTCTCTCTCCTAGTGACTGTTTCACTATGGATAAAAAAAACTATTTAAGTCATTAACAGTCCAGTGGTTAGGGTACTTGATTTACTGGTTTACAGTCACTTAGAGTATTGTAATGGCACAGGCTAAGATTAATGGTTTATGGAGCATTACAGTGTGTTCAATACTGTTAGCAAGTATATTTATTTGAGGGTTGGATTGTTGGAGAAAAGGATGGTCCTGGATTGTAATGTAGATGGACTTTGTCACCTGTTGCAGCATAACCAAGTTTGGGCTTGCCTGCTGACCTTATAATTTCCAGTCCTGCACACCCAGTACTGGGATCTGGCAAGCTGGATGAGTCTATCCTTGGGCATTGTAGGCTGGTGGGCTAAATCACCATCCTGGGGAATACAAGTGGCCACACCCAGTTCAGTTTATAGCTTGTGCTTGAGGGCTGTGTTTGTTCTCCAACATAAAAAAAATTGAAACATGAAACAACAAAATAATAGTTCTGTTTCCTATCTATGTTATGGGGTCCTCTGACCTATGGCAGCTTATTAGTCAGGACTTCCCCATGTCTGGGGGATCCTCGGGGCTACTTGCTCCCTCACAATCCTCTTCTGCAGCTACAGGAGAGTGTATTCCCAGCCCTCTCCTTGTCCCAGGCTTTCACATGGGGCTCTGGGTCCTCATTTATATCCCCCAGTTGGGAATCCTCAGACCCAATCACTTGATGCTGCCCATCTAGGCTGGCTGTTTCCTAGCAGCTGCCCTCGGACTCCTCTCTAGAGCAGGGTTGGCTGTTCCATGGCTGCCCTGGCTCTTTAAGAGGTAAACCACCCTGTTATGGGCATCATCACTAGTAAGATTCTCAAAGTTAAATTAAACCTTTGATGGCAGCCCTGTGCTACTTCATAGGCTTTGGATTTAAATAAATGTACCTAATTTAAAAGTAATGAATAATTGATTCCACAAGACGGAACATATTCCAGTTCACCACTTCTTAGGTGTTTTGTTCTGTAGAGCAATCAGGGATAAAAAGCTGTAAAAACTTACTGAGAAAAGAAGATAGTAAGCAAATATGAGACTGAATTACAGACAAGGAATGCATCTGAGTAAGATGGTGCTGCTTTTTTCTAGTTAGTTTTTAGGTCAAAACCATACTTTTAATGATATTTTTCCTTGCTAGTAGGTTGTGTGCTTTAGTTTGTGTGTGTTGCCTATTTGGGAGAGGGGGAATGTCTATTCATGTCCTTGGACTTATTCAGTTAGGATATCAAATTACATAAACTTTTAATTCTTCTGATAAATTGCTTAAAGACCTGCCATAAGAACATAAGAATGGCCATACTGGGTCAGACCAAAGGTCCATCCAGCCCAATATCCGATCTACTGACAATGGCCAATGCCAGGTGCCCTGGAATGAGTGAACCTAACAGGCAATGCTCAAGTGATCTCTCTCTTGCCATCCATCACCACCATCTGACAAACAGGGGCTAGGGATGCCATTCCTTACCCATCCCGGCTAATAGTCATTAATGGACTTAACCTCCATAAATTTATCCAGTTCTCTTCTAAACCCTATTCTAGTCCTAGCCTTCAACTTCCTCAGGCAAGGAGTTCCATAGGTTGACTGTGTGCTGTGTAAAGAGGAACTTCCTTTTATTTGTTTTAAACTTGCTGCCCATTAATTTCATTGGGCGGCCCCTAGTTCTTATATTATGGGAACAAGTAAATAACTTTTCCTTATTCCCTTTCTCCACACCTCTCCTGATTTTATATACCTCTATCATATCCCCCCTTAGTCTCCTCTTTTCAAAGCTGAAAAGTTTAAGCCTCTTTCATCTCTCCTCATATGAAACCTGTTCCAAACCCCTAGTCATTTCAGTTGCCCTTCTCTGAACCTTTTCTAATGCCAGTATATCTTTTTTTGAGATTAGGAGACCACATCTATAAGCAGTATTTAAGATGTGGGTGCACCATGGATTTATATAAGGGCAATAAGATATTCTCTGTCCCTTTCTAAATTATTCCTAACATCCTGTTTGCTTTTTTGACTGCCGCTGCACACTGCATGGACATCTTTAGAGAACTATCCACGATGACTCCAAGATCTTTTCCCTGATTAGTTATAGCTAAATTTGACCCCATCATATTGTATGTATAGTTTGGGTTATTTTTTCCGATGTGCATTACTTTACACTTTAAATTTCATTTGCCATTTTGTTGCCCGATCACTTAGTTTTGTGAGATCTTTTTGAAGTTCTTCACAGTCTGCTTTGGTCTTAACTATCTTGAGAAGTTTAGTATCATCTGCAAATTTTGCCACCTCACTGTTTACCCCTTTCTCCAGATCATTTATGAAAAAGTCAAATAGGATTGGTCCTAGGACTGACCCTTGGGGATCACTGCTATTTACCCCTCTACATTCTGAACATTTACCATTTATTCCAACGCTTTGTTCCCTGTCTTTTTAACCAGTTCTCCATCCATGAAAGGATCTTCCCTCTTATCCCATGAGAAATTATTTTACATAAGAGCCTTTGGTGAGGGACCTTGTCAAAGGCTTTCTGGAAATCTAAGTATACTATGTCCACTCGATTCCCCCTTGTCCATGTGTTTGTTTGACCCCTTCACAGAAGTCTAATAGATTAGTAAGATATGATTTCGCTTTACAGAAACCATGTTGACTTTTGCCCAACAATTTATGGTTTATATGCCTGACAATTTTATTCTTTACTATTGTTTCAACTAATTTACCTGGTAATGATGTTAGACTTACCAGTCTGTAATTGCCGGGATCACTTCTAGAGCCCTTTCTAAATATTTGCGTTACATTAGCTATCTTCCAGTCATTGGGTACAGAAGCTGATTTAAAGGACAGGTTACAACCCATAGTTAATAGTTCCGCAATTTCCCATATGAGTTCTTTCACAGCTTGTGGGTGAATACCATCTGGTCCCGGTGACTTGTTAAAGTTATGTTTATCAATTAATTCCAAAATCTCCTCTAGTGACGTTTCAGTCTGTGACATTCCCTCAGATTTGTCACCTACAAAAGACGGCTCAGGTTTGGGAATCTCCCTAACGTCCTCAGTCGTGAAGGCTGAAATAAAGAATTCATTTAGTTTCTCCGCAGTGACTTTATTGTCTTTAAGGGCTCCTTTTGTATCTCGATCGTCCAGGGGCCCCACTGGTTGTTTAGCAGGCTTCCTGCTTCTGATGTATTTAAAACACATTTTGTTATTATCTTTCAAGTTTTTAGCTAGCTGTTCTTCAAACTCCTTTTTGGCTTTTCTTATTACATTTTTACTCTTAATTTGGCAGTTTATATGCTCCTTTCTATATACCTCACTAGGAGTTGACTTCCACTTTTTAAAAGATGCGTTTTTATCTCTCACTGCTTCTTTTACATGGTGGTTAAGTCACGGTGGCTTTTTTAATTCTTTTTCTGTGTTTTTTAATTTGGTGTATACATTTTAAGTTGGGCCTCTGTTATAGTGTTGTCTTTGAAAAGTGTCCATGCAGCTTGCAGGGATTTCACTTTAGTCATTGTACCTTTTAATTTCTGTTTAACCCACCCCCTCATTTTTGCATAGTTCCCCTTTCTGAAATTCAACAGCTCAACACTGTGGCATTTAAGTGTTCGTCCCACCATAGGAATGTTAAATGTTGTTATATTATGGTCGTCATTTCCAAGCGGTCTTGTTATAGTTACCTCCTTGGAGCAGATCCTGTGCTCCACTCAGGACTAAATCGAGAGTTGCCTCTCCCTTGTGGGTTCCTATACCAGCTGCTCCAAGAAGCAGTCAGATCTGCCAACACGATTAATCATCATTAGTCTAGCAGCTCACCTCTCCAGAGCTTTTCAAAAATAATTCACAATAGTTCTAAAAAGACATCTGCCAGCTCCTTTATCATTGTAGGATGCATCTCAAATAGCATGCTGATTTGAATGACTTAGTTATCTAGAAGTGACAGAGAGTCCTGTGGCACCTTAAAGACTAAGGTATTGGAGCATAAGATTTTGTGGGCTAATACCCACTTCGTCGGATGCAAGCAATGGAAGTATCGGCTTGCATCCAACGAAGTGGGTATTAGCCCACAAAAGCTTATGCTCTAATACCTTAGTTAGTCTTTAAGGTGCCACAGAACTCTTAGTCTGGAATTGCAGAAGTGACAAACACGGCTACCTCTCTGATTCTTAGGGCTTGTCTTCACTATGCGTGGTAGCAATCGGTCTTTTGGCGATTGATTTATCGCATCTCGTCAGGACGTGGTAAATCGATCGCCAGCGGCGCCCCCATCGACTCCGTAACTCCAGCTCGCCAAAAGGCACAAGCTGGAGTCGACGGGGGAGTGCGCCGCCGCCGTGAGGACGGCAGGTAAGTCGGCTGCAGATACGCCAACTTCAGCTACGTTATTCACATAGCTGAAGCTGCATATCTGCAGTCGATCCAACCCCCTAGTGAAGACCAGTCCTTAGTTATCTAGATATTGTTTCCCTATTCTGCCTGTTGACCTTTCATTTCCTTATTAACTCTTGCCTCAGACATCCTATTTCTATTAATATTTTATTGAAAATTTGAAGCAGTTTCTAGTGAGCATTTCATTTTTGTCAGTAGCAGAGCTACGTCTTTACTTTATCCTTATGTTCTTAATGTAATATCAAATATTTTTGTTGTGTCATCACTTATAGGAAGTAAAATGTGAAATATAATGAATGCAAAAATTTATATGTTCTAAAATCTGTAGACAGCCCCAATCCAGAATACCTTCCTTTTGTTTTTTGTTTTCTGTATCAGTTTATAATTTTACAATAAATCAAGTATTGTACCAAAGAGTGTTGTCAATGTCTGATCAAATGTGGGTTTTTTCTTATGCTTAAGGTGCTAAGATGATATATTTCCTGGACAAATCGAGACAAGAGAAAGCAATTGCTATTGCTACTAGATTAGATGAAACTATGAGAGACAAAAATGTGAAGGTAAACTAATTTAATTGTAACCTCTTCATATATTTAGGGACAAAGTAGGCAGTCTTGAGCATGTTATACGAAGCACAAGATACATGTACGTGGTTAATTTTTCTGAATCTTGATTATTAATATTAAAAAGAATACTTTTATTTTGGTCACAATTATATTCTTAATGTCAGACTTCTGTAAACAAGGACAGTGACACTTATTGCCAGCAGAGGGCACTGCATTCATTCATTCATGCAAGCAAGATTTAGAGAGCCCAGTGTTTTCTTTGGTAATAAAATAGTCTAGACTAATATTAACTGTTGCTCTTGTTTCTTTAGACTTTAACAAAGGTTTTCGAGGCACTGCTTGATGGCAGCTTTGGAAGCTGCCACACCCAGTATGAAGAGTATCGGACAGCATGTCATAAACTGTTTCCTTTTACATCTGCCTTTATGCCTGCCACAAATGAGGATGACAGTAGCTTTGCATCAGTGAACCATACCGCCATTAACCATGATTTGCTGTCCAATGAAATTTGAAGTCGTGTACAAATAAAATATTTGACTATACCTAAAAGACTGGTGGGATGCAGGTCAGGTTTACTTTTCCAGGATGCAGTTTTTATATCGTACAGGTATAAAATGAAATATTTGGATGGTTACATGAAAATGGAGTATGCTCTTAGCGTGTTTTTCATCCAACAAGAACTGCCAATGTTTATGTAAATATTTATTTCAAATCAACATGTCATGTTTATTCTTGTACTGTTTTAAGTCTTTTAACAACAAAATCTCCAAATTATGAACATTAAAGACTACTTTCACCTAAGCGGTGTTACATATAGAAGTACACATAATAATTTTTTGGTAATGAAAATTATCAGTTCAGCAGATTTTAGTAAATTAAAACTGAAAAGTGCTGCTTGTATCATCCCCTTTCATCTTTTTCTGTTTGGGTTTCTTTAATTTTGGTCATTTTGGTTTCTTTTGACGCACATAACCATAAATGTTGGCTGTTTGCATGTTTCTTGTCAATTCTGTGTCTTATATGGAACTAGTGCTGGTGGATATGGAGGTTTGGTTAAAAATTGATGGTAATAGTTTTTAAAAACTCTTCTATCTACCTTTTGTTCCATAGCTATTGTGTCCTTGTGTTTTTGAATGGTTTAACATTTTAAAAAACAGTTGAGTACATGTAATTCCCTGAAATAATAGTGAATATGATACTGTGTAGATACCATTATCTGTCTGCCTGCCTTCTTTCTTTTTTCATTGCTCCTTATTGGTTTGGAAAAGCTACTCCAGTTTTCGGCAGATGCATAAGGTACAATAATGGGGAATATGGTTCATCTCAGGATCATAAAAATTCACTGGTAAGTTTACTGTATACCTCCATTAAAAGTCTTAGGTGTGGACTTATAGCTGATACATGTAATACTTCTCTTGCCTAAATACTATTGCTTTAAGTGCTACAAAAGCAACTAGTAGTTGAGGAGTGCATTTTATATTTAAGAACTATTTAAGGTAGCACAAATAGGCTGACTACAAATCGCAATGAACCTCTTTCTTATTCTGTGTTCTGGTGCATTAACTAATAAGTGCATAAACTATACAACACATCAAAATGACAGTCTGAACTTAATATAGCTGTTTTAAAGCATAATATTGCTGGACAAAATGGCTACATATGACAGCTTTGCATTTTACAAGAACTGCTATCGAAACCTAAATATACTGTGGCTTGTACAGAAAATACATTTTCTGGAAACTGCAATGGAATCATTCAATCAGATTTGTTTTTATTTCACTGTAATGTAAATATTTTCAGTAATATTAACTAGCCCCTCTAAGGCTAATATAAGTTCATGAAGGGGGATTTTATTAAGACAAATAAACTGTTCTAATTAAAATGGTCTCCTTTGCGTGTCATCTGTTTAGATTCAAAATTGTTGAATGAAAAACTCACTGTAAAATAATGCCGGCATATGTTATGCTGTAATAAATTATTTTGTACACACTTGCCTTTGGTTTTAATTTTTTGCAGGTTCTATGGCCATGCAATTTTAAAGTAGAAAATCGATTTAACATAAATTAGTTTTTCTTTTTGAATGCTACTAGTCTCAATTCCACTGTCACTGCAAGTTCAACATGAATCCTATGTAAGTTGTGAAAGAAGAATTCCTGCACCCACAATTGCAAAGACGTTTTGGTAACTGATTTCTCTCAAAGACCTCTACAAGCAACTTTGGTCTCCTCAGTCTTCCTGCCCCAAAATGACATTCATAATGCCTTTAGGTGGGAAGTAGCCTATGTATAGATGACTCAGGCATAAGCAGGGAAAAGCATCTGACTGCAGTTATATGCCATTGGGTCAAAGCACCCTTAGAATCTGAAGCAAACTAAGATGTAAAAGTTGGTTCACCCAGCATCCACTTTCAGTATTGGGCCTGGAAACTGGTGTCCAAATGGATGAAGGTGTAACCCAGGAATCGGTAACCTTGACATGCAGCCCCCCAGGGTAAGCACCCTTGGCGGGCCTGGCCAGTTTGTTTACCTGCCGCATCTGTGGGTTCAGCTGATCACAGCTCCCACTGGCCGCGGTTCGCCGCTCTGGTCTCCCTGGCGCAGGATGATTGGTGAACCAACCTCCCCTCCCCATATTTCCTGTGGATGGTGATTATCCAGGATTTTATTAACCAGGATTAACTTTTTCCCTATCATCCTGGATTATCGAGAGTCTACTGTATTAGGAAAAACTTTTTCATGAGGAGGGTGGTGAAGCATTGGAATGGGTTACATGGGAGGGGGTGGAATCTCCTTCCTTAGAGGTTTTTAAGGTCAGACTTGACAAAGCTCTGGCTGGGATGATTTAGTTGGGGTTGGTCCTGCTTTGAGCCGAGGGTTGGACTAGAACCTCCTGCGGTCCCTTCCAACCCTGATATTCTATGATTCTACTAAGGCCTTCTCTGTGTTGGGAATTTGTCATGGTTACAGCCATCTGTGGCTAGTCACCTACATAGCTGCACTAGTACCAACCCCTAATTGTAAACAGGTTAAACCTAGTTTCAGATAATATACTTGCATGTCTGTAGTAGGAATTCATACATATGCATTTGCACCAGAACCTCTAATCAAGGCATTTCCCCAGTTCTGGGAGGAACATGACCTAGCCACTGAGCTATGGGGTATTCTGAATTGGGTGCTATTCTGCTGTGCACTTCACAGAGGCAAGTCCTGGTCATTCATGATAATGAATAGTCATTGGACCTGGAAGAGATCCCAAGCAAATAACTCTACAGCCTGCTGGTTAGAGCAGTCACCTATGATTTGGGAGACTAGTTCCTGCTCCAACTATTCTTCAGTTATTTATATAAAGTGGAACTGCTGCAATAGCAGGAAGCCCCACATCAGAATCCCCCATGGTCCAGTGACTAGGGCACTCTCCTGCAGCACAGGAAACACACATTCAGATCTCTTCCATATCACGCACAAGGGAGTAGCAGTGTGGTTAACAACCTGAATATGTACCAGGGAACTGGGCCAGGGGGAGGGGAAAGAGGGTTGTATGTGGGAGGCTACCCTGAGCCTCTGCCACACTGCTATATTTACGGGCTAGCTGAAGCAAGGATAGCGTCTGTGTCTGCCTGAGCTGGTAATTACACCTCTTGGCTGCTGTGTTGCTGTACTCTTAAGGCCTAGAAAAGGAGCCCAAGGTTTACTTCCACCAGCTTAACATGCATTCAGATATAGTTTGCCCTTGTCTGCCCTCAGATTTTAATGTGTTATAACACCTTTTCCCAGTGTAGACAGCCTTTGAAGATATGCCTTTGCTGCACAATTAACCCGGGAATTTGGCACCCAGGTCAGGGCACCTGGGTTAGCCTAGCCCAAGTGTCCACACACACTCAGCAAAATCCCACCCCTGTTAATGGGTCTTCGCACTTGCATGTCTGTCAGAGGGCGTATCCCATGATTATTCTTCAAGTGATGGTCCCCGTGTGTATTCCACAGATGGAATACACATGCACACCATTCTGCCCGAGTCCAGAATTTTTTTGCTAGCTATGTTCGTTGGCCTACACGTGCCATAGCTCTCCTTGTGTTGTGAGCTGAGGGCAAAAGATGGTGCAGGCTGATGCCTTTCCAGTTCTTTCTTACTGATGCATGGTCTGAGCTGGAATCTTTGGTATCCTCAGCTCACCCCACGCATCATTGCTGTAAAATGTGTAGAATTTTTTAGTAGCTGTAGAAGTTTTTTATAGCATAGTCTATATAAATAATTAGTATTTTTCTCCATTATTTTTCCCCAGCCAGGAACTTCTTCCTTGCAAGAAGTCCAGAGTTATGCCCAGGGTTCAAACACTGTGTTTCCTGCCTTGCTCCTTTCTAGTGTAGTGAGGTGCAGCTGAGTCCCTCTTGCTTCTGCCACTGCTGCCCTCACAAACCTGTCAGGGATGCCTCAGGTTGATGCACTCACCAGTGTATTTTATTTATATCTATTTCCCACCACCACCTTACTATTTATATACAGCCAGGCTTCACAAGCAGCAGACCAGAACCCTCAGTCCCTCTCAGCCTCAGGCCTTTCCCTTTTCTCCCTCCCAGCCTTTATATCCCCTGGCTAATTAGGCTGGCTTCTGTTTCTAGTTGCCAGGCAGGCGCAGGTCTATTCAACCCACTCCAATCTACCCCCTAATTGGGCAGGAGTGGCAGAGAGCTGCTTAAGCACTCCTTGCCTACCACCCTGTCACAATGACAAACATCAGTGCTGCTTCTACTGCCTGGGTGACGCATTTCTGCCAAGTGCAGTGTCTGTCACTCTTTTCCCCCCTAGAACTTGTGCAGGTCAGGAACTGAGACTCAGATAACGTAGAGAAGGCAATGAAGCCCCAATCAAATCCAGGCTGGGGACATCATAGCACGGTGGATGTGGCAGATATTGCATTTAGGGGGATAGCTTCAGTCATTGTGATTGATTGCAATCCTTAGGTTTCCCCAAAGATGTGCAGTACCATCCATGATCTGCCCTTCTCGTGGAATGGGTTATTAGACACAGATGAGTGTCTCCATTCCCTCAAAGACTCAAGGGCAGCATTTTATTTGCTGGACATTTATACCCCTACCCCTAAGAGAAAACACCATAGACAAGGGTCTGAGGCAAGACTGTCTCCTCAGCCTTTTTACCACCAATGTCCTCAGGAGGCACTGTACAAAAGATGGAGGGTTTATAAACCCAGGAACCCATCTCCTGCAACATCCACTGACGCATCATACTCTAACCCCTGAAACACAGAGTTTCTTTTGACAGGTCTGTTGAGACCTGTGTCCCTTTATTGATGCTGTTCCATTCCCTTCCTCTGATATTTAGAGGCCGCCTTACCCAATTTGCCAAAAACTGGAGGGCCCCAACTACAAACAAATGGGTATTAGAAATAATTCATGATAGCTATCTGGTCAAGTTTCTGGTAACTTCTACCCATCAACCTTCTTCCTGATACCTTTTAAGGGGCCACTCATAGAAGATTATACAACAGGTAAGCTCTCTTCTCCTCAGAGAACCTATAGAAAGTGTTGCATCTCAACATCAAGGGAAGGGATTCCATTTCCCTTGATCCCCGAAGAAGAATGGGGAATGGAAGCCAATTCTTGATCTGAGACAGGTGAACATTTCATTCAAAAACTAAAATTCTGCAAGAAATCTTTGGCATCAATAATTCCCTTGTAAGGAGGATGGCACATAGTTCAGTCTCTTGACATGAAAGACATATAGACATGCCTTCCCCTTCCCAGCCATGTGGCCTTATTCACATGAGACACCATTTGCCAGTCTTCATCTTTGTTGCCTACAAGCCTGACTTCTCTCCAAGTACTCACCAGAGAAGGGCAACATAAATAGCACAGTGACAATTCTGCCCAAAGTTTTAGACTTTTTATTTGGAGGACAAAACCAGAGAAGATTTGTAACGCCAAATCCTGAAACAACCACCGTTACTACTGCCACTGTCTTGGGTTGGGGTCAGGGATTTCCCCAGCACGCCCTCTGGGAGGGGGGGTGTACACCCCTCCCCCTGAATTTCCAAACACCCCCCCCCCCCAGTTTTGTGAAATAGTTACATGCCAATTTTGGAAATTTGAATTGAAATTGAAACATTAATACACACTTTTAAAGCATATACCATGTAGGATAAAATGTGTATATGAAAAAGTATAATAGATTTGGAAAGTATGACCATAGACTAGCTTCCTTATACATTGTAAGCAAAGTCAAAATGAGTGCTCCCTGACAGCTAGTGATGAACTAGGGGCGGGGGGAAAGGCTTCAGTACCAGATGGTATTTACATTCACACCTAATCTACCTAGGTATCCAGAAAACAGAGCTATGTTGCAAGTGATAGATTTTGGCGGGGGCTGAGTTGCAAATCACTTGAATGTGGGGAGAGGGGAATGAAATGTTGTTGTTGTTCTTATTATATGAGTAAAGGTCAGTAGAACTGTACTTAACCTGTGCTAACTGAGGGCATCAAGAGAGAGGGTGGGGACAGGTGTTTTGCTCTGATGGTCTGTCTGAGTCACAAGTACTATTTGACCTGCCCTTCTCCACTGTTTAAAGACAGAACTGATTAAGATTCATAAAGAGTCTTTTGGTTTGTTAAGTGACCACTACAGCTGAAATCACTGATAACCAAGTCACATAAGGACCAGGCTTCACATAAACACACAGTGTAGGCCAGTACTTAGTCCTCCTGTGCGGACACTTTTCCTGCCCTACTGAGAGCTCAGTTGAAATCACTGAAAGCTGGGTGGAACCTCAAGGGACCAGCTCTCAGAGGTCACAGTGGCAAGTGGCAGCAGAAGGTCATGGGCGGTACAGGGCCATTGGCAACAGAGCAAGGGAGTGAACGGTGGAACAACAAACAACAGTAGCCAGAGCGAACAGTGAGCAACTGGAAGAACAAGCAAGATGCCTTCTTGCCCCTCACTTGGGAGGTGAACTCACAAGAAAGCACCTCTGAACTCTGAGGAAAACACTGGTGAGTGGGGTGAGGTGGAGGGAAAAGTGAGGGGCTGCAGAGCAGTTTAACTAAACATTTGGTTTTGGACTATATTTTAGTGGCTTTGCTCCAGAATGCTACTGTAGATTTGTGACTGGGAATGGAAACTCATATAAGTGTTTCGTATCAGAGGGGTAGCTGTGTTAGTTTGGATCTGCAAAAGCGACAAAGAGTTTTGTAGCACCTTATAAACTAACAGATCTTAGGGATCCATAAGCTTTCGTGGGCTAAGACCCACGCTACAAGACTCTTTGTTGCTTATATAAATGTTTCCTAACAGGCCAAGATTTTTAAAATGCATTATTTGCCAAGGTTGTTATCTCACATCATTGCTATCTTGAGAGGTCATTATGTTGGGGAGTTTTTGTACTAAACATTATTATAATTAATTTTTACATAAGAATGGTCATACTGGGTCAGACCAATGTCCATATAGCTTGATATTCTGTCTTCTGACAGTGGTCAAGGCCAGGTGCCCCTGAGGGAATGAACAGAACAGGTAATCATCAAGTGATCTATCCCCTGTTGCCCACTCCCAGCTTCTGACAAACAGGCTAGGGACACTCAGAGCATGGTGTTGCATCCCTCCCCATCCTGGCTAATAGCCACTGATGGACCTATCCTCCAGGAATTTATCTAGTTCTTTTTTTAATCCTGTTTATAGTTTTGGTCTTCACAGCATCCCCTGGCAAAGATTTCCATGGGTTGACTTTATGTGGTGTGAAGAATTACTTCCCTTTGTTTGTTTGCAAAGGGTCTGCCCCAGGGAGCAGGGGCTTGATGCTGACTGGCAGTAGCCCAAACTGAGGCAAGGTGGGGATAGAGAGTTGGGGGTTCCCCAGGGAGGGGAGACCCACAGGCAGAGACTGTGGGGGTATTGCCAGTGGGCAGCACCCCAGATACAAGGGCACTGGGGTCTGGGAAAGGACAGGGGCCACCAGACAGTGAGACACTGGCCTGCAGAGTACGCTCTGAGCTGGAAAGAGCTAATTCCCGACAACCAACAGGAGGCACCACAGGAGTGAGTCATCACGCCGCTACACCCCTCAAGAAAATTCAAACACCCCCCCTAATTTCAATTCCTGGGGAAAACACTGGTTGGGGTGCTCACATGAGCACTCATATGGCACAAGGTGTCTGGACAGTATGGGAGTCCAGAATGCATATCAATTTACTTGAACTCCGGCAATCTCTCGAGCCTACAATGCCTTCGTCTCACTCATTTGATCCAAACATGTCCAAGTAACGGTGGACAAATTACAACAGTATTTTATATGAAAAAGTGTGGGGGAGAGTTCTCCTGTGCATAGGAGCAGTCACCATCTGGAATTGGTGCATCAGCCTTTGCCTAACCCTATCAGCAGTATATCTGCCGGGTTATAAAACTCCCTAGCAGGCTGCCTGAGCAGACATTTTTTCGCAAATCCTGAATGGGAGAGTCACAACTGAGGTTTCAACAATATCTTTTCCCAGTGCCAATCAGGGACATTTTCACCACTTTGTCAAATAGGTAACTTCCTTGGTACAGCTCCAGATCAGCCCTGGGAAAGGGGTTGATGGGAGATGCCCTACTAGTGTCAAAGAAGGGTCGCCTGGGGAATGCCTTCTCTTTCTTTACATTGATACCACAACTTCTGCAGAAGAGCCATCAAGACAGAGCTTGAGTCATCTTGATTGCACCCAGTTGGCTAAGACAGTGTTGGTTTATGGATCTGCTGAAGCTCTTAGTTCAGCTGCCCATGAACATTTCCACATTCCCAGATCTTCTAACACAAGACAGGGGCAGGTTGACGCACTCCAGTCCAGGATCACTGCAGCTCAGAACCTGGTATTTGGATGGGCAGAAAAGACTCAGTGAGAAGCTGGTATTCAGCAAAATGGAAGCTAGGGCACTAATGTGAGACTCAGGAGACCAAGGTTCAATCCCCAGATTAGGCAAATTGCTTAGTCTCACTGTAACTTCAGTTCCCCATCTGTAAAATGGGAATTAATAGCTCTTCCATGTCTCACAGGGTTGTTGTGAGGCTAAATCTGTTCTAAGTTCTGAAGTGCTTGGCTGTTTTGGTAGTTAGGAGTGGGCATACTGTTCTGAAATAAAACAAAAGAGCGTTGTTCCCCTTTGGAGCTAATTCAGTGAATGCTCTGAAACCCCAACTGACAATAGTGAGCATTCCAGACCTGGTCCCTGATTCTCTACCACCTTGCTTGCAACATCGGGTGTAAACTGCTACCAAATTCAAATGATAGATTTTTAAACTGTGCATGTGGCTACACAAAAGGAAGACCAGTGCTGAATGAGGTCCATGGGCAACAAGCACAGTAGGACGAACCCTTTGTTTATAGCTTTTTTGTTGTTGTTCACTTTAAGAAAAAGATGTTGAAGAAGGACTATTCTAACACTATCTGGATGGCTTCACTCTAGAGATGGTCTCAAGCTGCAAAGTTCACGGTCTGCACCCTTTTTGGTATGTCCAAATTTCTGGGATGTTGAGCTCTGCCTGTTTTGTTTCAGGCTTTTTGCTTTTTCTTTATCATCATTATCCTCTGGTACCTTTCCTTTTGGCAAAGGTATTTGATTTCTTTTCCAGACTCCATTTGAGTCTGAACCACGGCCATTACTAGGCCAATGAACGTTACTAATCCAAACCTGAGTGTTACAAACTTCTGAGCAACTTTCCAACAACCGCTATTTCTTTTTGAAAGAAACTGTCACCAAAACATTTCCTTCTTTCGTACCAAATGTGAGTGATTATAAATTGCTGGTATTTCATAAGATATTGATCCTTAAAACTGCTACAATTTAATAGATAGAAAAGCAATTTTCAGTAAAATTTTCAAAAGTGCCTAAGTGACTTAGAAGTCTAAGGCTCACTGAAAGTCAACGGGTCTTAGATTTCTAAGCCCAGATCCTCACAGCTATTTAGTTATTTAACTCCCACTGTTCTGTGCCTAAAATCCCTTTTGAAATCAGGACTTAAGATCCAAGTTTTTTGTCAACTGCAGGCCTGCCCATGATACACCAGGCATGAGCATGTGTTTTTTTTCAGCTGGAAGAATGTGGTGAATAATGCCAATACACAGTTTTAAAACTCTAAATGTCCTACATTTCTCTAATTTGCAGCATAAACAAAATAAACTTCGAGCACAAAATATGGTCTCTGTGCAGCCAAATATATTCTGTATTGAGGCTCCATAATATGTTGTTTACAGTATACAATTGTACCTTGAGCATATACACGGAAATGCTTTGTGGCTAAATATCGATGTCTTGATACTGAATGTTAAAGAGCTGCACAGGATCAATTCATTTATATTTCTTCAGGCAACTGAGATCCCTAGAGGTCCAAAGAGGTAAGCCCAACATTTTCAAATGTGGTTGCCTAAAGATGGATTCTTATAGCCACATTTTGGCATCTAAATAAAAGCGATCTGATTTTTCAGAGGTGCTGAGAATCAGCTATTTTTACTTAAATGTCCAAAATATGGATTTAGGAGACTGTTTTAAGCGTCCAGTTTTGAAATGTTGACCTGTATTATTATCAATATATAATCCCCTTAATAAAATACTTGGTATTAGGCATTGCATCCTTGAGCTTCAGGACTAGCATACCATGACATATGGCTTGGTACTTTGTGTCTTTGTCATAGAAAAGTGTGCACTATGTCTATTACTATGTTGAGAGGCGCACTACTAACTACAAATTCCCACATGTTTTGTAGAAGCAATTTCTATTAATTTGTGGTTCCTCATATGTGATGTTCTGACACTATTCAATAAAATAAAGGCTACATGTATTTTTAATGCAGTTATAATAAGTACGTTGTAACAACGGTAAGTTGAAAAATAATTCAATTTCTTTTTTAGTTGACACCTCAGAGAGCATGTAGACAAAAGATGGCTCATGACTCAGCCAGGCACATAGAATATGTGATCCCTGACTGCATGTTTGAAACTAACTTTCCATGCACATAGACTGCGGGATATAAATTGGAGAGTGTGACATCATTCCCTTGCCTCTTTCCAGCCCCACATTTCTGGATTAAGATTTTTAACAAAAAAGAGCTTTGAACAATGGATTGTAGGTGACTTCTAAAAGAAATCTGGCTGTCTGGTAATGGCCTTTTTACTTGTCTTGCAGACTGACAAGTATATTAGTTTTTGTTTTCAGTAGAAATATTCAACACATGAGTTATAATGTAAACCTTAATTACTGATCCCTCCCTTCCTCCAGGCAACAATCCAATGTGTATTTAAAGTGTACTCCTTCCTGAACATTCGCCACAGCGTCTTCAGTTCCCTGTGAACCCATGATGTAATGTATACAATCCAACCTATGTTTTTCTATCACATTTTTAGCCTTGCAAGCTGAACCATACAGCTAGTTGAAGCAGCTCAACTGATTTGGCATATATCTGTAAAGAACACAGCAGGGAAAGAATTTAAAAACACTAGCAGTCACTCTTCTGTTGCCAAATAGCAAGGCTTCCATAAGGTACTACTGTGCTTTTCACACACATGTGGGCTTCCAACTTTATGTACCTACATTTAGAAGAACCCTAAAATGGATTCACACAAGTATTTGTGCTTGCAGATTGTGAAGTTAGCTGTCTAGTTTCACTATTTGGCTCTGCAAATCAGAGATGAAAAGGTTACTTACCAGTCCAGTAACTTGAGTTCTTTCAGATGTTTTGTCACTATAGATGCTTTGAGCAGAGACTGTGAAGCACTGTCCGTGGGCCCATGGCTGCACAGAGCAGCTCCTCGTGTTTCCATTCAATGGCATATAGGGTTGCATGGACCCTACACCACTCAGTTCATTCTCAGCCACAAAGACAGAGACTCCACAGTGGCAAGGGAGGAGGGTGGGAGGTGGAGCAACCCTAGGGAAAAAAAGATCTTGAAGAAGTCATGTTAGTGCACAGATAAGTAACCTCTCATTCTTCTTCAAGTATATGCCCTTATTTTTAGGCTCCTCTGGAGGATCCTCTCAGCCAATAACTTAACTTGGAGGTGGGTGCTTAGGAGACAGATCCAAGATATTCAAGCAGTTTCATAGCTCATTAAGATGCAACCCAACATGCACTCTGACAGTCTTTGTGTGGAAATGGGCTGTCCTCTCATCCTCTTTGCAAAAGACACAAATAGTCTTGGAGAAGTCCCAAAGGTTTAAGTCCTGTCAAGGAAGAAGGCGGGAGACCCCTCCTGACAGCTCGTGTCTGTAGGCTGGTTTTCTCCCTGAAGGCCCGAGGCTTTGGATAGAACACTGGTACCTGGATTTCCTAAGACCTTAGGGAGGAAGTGAGGATGGGGATATAGTGAAACCTTATCTCTGTAGAAGGTAGTGAATGGTGAGTCTCCTTTGACATCATCTAGCTTTCCCACTTGTCTAGCCAAACAGGTTAGCTTCATGCTGGAGAACCATCAGGAACCAAGCTTTGAGGATCAAGAAGGGGGGCTGAGATGGATCAGGATCCCTGAGTTCTGTGGTAGGAAATCGCTCCTAAGGGAAAGGCTGCAAGGCACTGCCACAGAGAGGTGAAGGAGGTTTGAGTACTACACTTGTCTTGGGCAGATGGTGCTATGAAGATAATCCTTGCTCTTTCATTTTAGCAAGGTCTTGAGAATTAGAGGTAGAGGCGGGTACAAGGGTGAAAGTAAGATAAGACTTACCCATATAGGGGCCTGACTCTGGGCCCCTGAAAGGGGTCGGGCCTCAGGTGGAAGGGGCAAGGCTGGGGGGGTCAGCTTTCCCCAGCCAACCCTTCCCCGCTGCCCAGCCTGTGCCACTCAGAGCTCCGGTGGTGATTTAAAAGGCCCAGGGATCCAGCCACCACTGTGGTAGCAATGGCGGCCAGAAGCCCTGGGCCCTGGGACAGTTGCCTCTTTTGCCCCATCTCACCCTCCCTCACCCCGTCAGCAGCCTGGGAAGCGGGGTGGCAGTATAGGGCAGTAATGTTAAAGCACCACTACAGCAGCCCTTTAATGTCGACTGTCTATGGGCCAGTACTGGTGGCCATTTCTTACCGGTACGCCGTACCGGCCCACTTTCACCTCTGGGTGGGTAATCACATAAGAGTGCATAGCCACTGTGTTATCACAGCATTTCCCAGTGAGTTGTGGGCATATACTTCCTTGGAGCAGAAGGGGCAACATTTTGTGTTGGATTAGCACAGAAGTCTGCTTCTGGTAGGTCCCTGGTCTGGTAGACACTGCGGAAGACAGAATTGTTGAGCTCCCATTTGTGATCCATGTGGAAGTTCGGAGAATCTGCAAATGTACTCTGGAGGCCTGGTAGTTTGTTGCCCTGTTGTCCAGCATTATCCTGACAAAGTGACCATGTATGCTAGGGATCGGCAACCTTGGCACACAGTCCCCAGTGTAAGCACCCTTGGTAGGCTTGGTTGGTTTGTTTACCTGCTGCATCCTCAGCTTCAGCCAATCGCGACTCCCACTGTCCATGATTCGCCGCTCTGGTCCAATGGGGGCTGTGGGAAGTGGGGCCCATATTGGACCGGAGCGGTGAACCGCGGCCAGTGGGAGCCGCGATCGGCTGAATCTATGGACCCAGAAGGCAAACAAACCTCCCGGGCCCGCCAAAGTGCTTACCCTGGAGGGCCGGGTGCCAAGTTTGCCAGTCTCTGAAGTATGTTGTGAAGAAAGTATTGGCAAGCTCATCAAACTACCCTTAGCCTTGGTCTAGCTATTAGCTAGGAGAATAGCATAGATGAAGTGGACGTATTTAGGTCGACTTACCACAGCATCTTCATGGCGCTGAATTGACTGCTGTTGCTCCCCTGTCAACTCTGCCTTTGCCTCTCGCAGCAGTGGAGTACCAGAATCAACAGGAGAGCTCTCGGGGATCAATTTATCACATCTAGACTAGATGCGATAAATCGACTCCCGATAGATTGATCGCTACCCGCTGATCTGGCTGTAACCCTGTGGAGGTGAATCCTGCAACCCAAAACAGTGGAATCTATTGAGAGGATCTTGGAGCATGGGGAATGTGAGAATGGGATTCCCACGCAGACCTTCAGTGGGTTCTTCCATCACCTGAGAGAGAGTCCAGAACTTTTGGAGATACTGTGATGCATCCCATTCTCGAGTGGGGCCAACCCGCACGGTGCGGCTCGCGGGCCCAGATTAAAATGGGCCGTTGTTTGCCCACCTCAATTTATATCATTGTTACTACCACTGGTGTATGGTTCTGATGTAAGTGGGGGGAGGGCTTGCTTAGTGGGGACAGGGATAGCTGAGGGGTTTGAGCATTGGCCCCCCCCTAAACCCAGAGTTGTGAGTTCAATCCTTGAGAGGGCCATTTAGGGATCTGGGGCAAAAAATCTGTCGGGGACAGTATTTGGTCTTGCTAGTGTAGGCAGGGGACTGGACTCAATGACCTTTCAATGTCCTTCTAGTTCTATGAGATAGGCATATCTCCATATATTTATATTCACGCTGTGTAAGATATCATCAGAAAAGTTGTAATCCATTGAACAATGTTCTCCTGTTTATATGCATGTATTATCATTGTATATGAAGTTATGAATCTTTGCTATGCGTTTTTCAAACGTGTTCCTGAGTAACACCCACAAGGCAGGTTTACATCCAGATCAGCCAAATATGGTTGTTGGGCCATTAAGGACAATCAACTCTTCCAGTGCGCCCCTCTTGAGGACACCTCAGAGAGCATATAGACAACAGATGCGTCATGACACAGCAAGGCACATAGAACATGTAATCCCTGACTACATGTTTGAGACTAACTTTTCATGCACATGGACTGCGGGATATAAATTGGAGTGTGACATCATCCCCTTGCCTCTTTCCAGCCCCGCATTTCTGGATTATGATTTCTAACAAAGAGCCTATGGATTGAGGACCCCAGTATTTGAGATGAACTAGAGAGATTTATTACCAAATGGCAGATTTAACATCACTGCTGTTATCCTGATCTACAAATTCTGAAATCAACGGTAACATATAAGATTCATTTTAACCTCTTAATAACTCGTTCCTTATACATATATAGACCTTTAGTTTTTATTTACTAAAGGATTGACTACCAGTGTGGATTTTAAATAAGATCTGAAGTATATTTTGACCTGGGGTGTGTGTCTGGTTCTTTGGAAATGGACAACCCTAATATATGTGATTTTTGCTTTTGATAATCATTTATCACAGACGTCTGGTTTGTCTGGCTGGTACATGAGGGGCTAGAGGACCTGAAGGCAACTGAATGTGGCTTGGAAGCACACATTTGTTACTGCCTTGATGAAATCTGATGACAGAGATGAGAAATCTGATGAGAGAATATACCACCAGTTTGGGATACATGCCCTGTTTTCTGGCAGCCTGACCTGAGCTGTGTCCCATACCAGGCAGCATGACAGGGGGAATGAGACTCCAGGCTTAAATGGATTCTTCATGTCATGGTGTAATACAAGTTATGTTCATGACATAGTTCCAGATTTAAACTGGACTTGCAGTCTGGGTTTAGTACAGGTCTTAAACTGTACGCATATATTTTTGTCTGTGTTCTGTCGTCGTTTTCTTTAATTCCTGTCTTTTTCTGTAAATATATTGAATATGTGGTGGTGATTACAAATTAACAGAAATAACCTTATAAACAAGCACTGGAAGGCAATTACAAATGGAGGAATCATAGAATCATAGAAGATTAGGGTTGGAAGAGACCTCAGGAAGTCATCTTGAGACCTCAGGAAGTCATCTAGGACCAACCCCAACCAAATCATCCCAGCCAGGGCTTTGTCAAGCCAGGACTTAAAAATCTGTAAGGATAGAGATTCCACCATCTCCCTATGTAGCCTAGTCCAGTGCTTCACCACCCTCTCAGTGAAATAGTTTTTCCTAATATCCAACCTAGATCTCCTCTGCTGCAACTTGAGACCACTGCTTCTTGTTCTGTCATCTGCCACCACTGACAACAGCTGATCTCCATCCTCTTTGGAATCCCGTTTCAGGGAGTTGAAGGCTGCTATCAAATCTCCCTCACTGTTCTCTTCTGCAAACTAAATAAGCCCAGTTCTCTCAACCTCTCCTCATAAGCCCTGTGCCCAGGCCCATAATCATTTCATTGCCCTCTGCTGGATTCTCTCCAATTTGTCCACATCCTTTCTGTAGTGGGGGGCCAAAACTGGATGCAATACTCCAGATGTGGCTTCATCAGTGCTGAATAGAGTGAAATAATCACTTCCCTCAATCTGCTGGCAATGCTCCTACTAATGCAGTCCAATATGCCATTAGCATTCTTGGCAACAAGGGCACACTGCTGACTCATATCCAGCTTCTTATCCAGTGTAATCCCCGGGTCTTTTTCTGCAGAACTGGTGCTTAGCCAGTCTGTCCCCAGCCTGTAGCAGTGCATGAGATTCTTCCATCCTAAGAGCAGGACTCTGCATTTGTCCTTGTTGAACCTCATCAGATTTCTTTTGGCCCAATCCTCCAATTTGTCTAGGTCACTCTGGACCCTATCCCTACCCTCCAGTGTATCTACTTCTCCCTCCAGCTTAGTTTCATTTGCAAACTTTCTGAGAGTGCAATCCATCACATCATCCAGATCATTAATGAAGATGTAGAACAAAACCGGACCCAGGACTGACCCTTGGGGCACTCCATTTGATACCGGCTGCCAACTAGACACAGTGCCATTGATCAGTACCCACTGAAACCAATGATCTAGCCAGCTTTCTATCCGCCTTATAGTCCATTCATCCAATCCATATTTTTTTAACTTGCTGACAAGAATACTGTGAAAGACCGTATCAAAAACTTTGCTAAAATCAAGAAATATTATGTTCACACTTTCCCCATATCCAGAGACAGTTTATTTCTTCATAGAGGGCAATCAGATTGGTCAGGCATGACTTTCCCTTGGTGAATCCATGTTGACTGTTCCTGATCACCTTGCTCTCCTCTAAGTACTTCAGAATGGATTCCCTGAGGAACAGCTCCATGATTTTTCCAGGGACTGAGGTGAGACTGACTAGTCTGTAGTTCTCGGGATTCTCCGTCTTCTCTTTTTTAAAGATGGGCACTATATTTGCCTTTCCCGATCACCACGGGTTTTCAAAGATAATGGCCAATGGCTCTGCAATCACATCAGCCAATTCCCTCAGCTCTCTAAGTTGCATTAGATCTGGCCCCATGGCCTTGTGCATATCCAGCTTTTCTAAATACTACTTAACCCACTGGTGGGCAACCTGCAAGGCCGCATGTGGCCCGTAAGGCTAATCTGCTGGCGGGCCGCAAGACAGGTTGTCTACATTGACCATCCCCAGGCACAGCCGCTCACAGCTCCCAGTGGTCGCAGTTTAAAATACAGCCAGCAATCCTGGACTCCTTTCCCCCTCATGTTAGCCTCCCAAAGCATCCTGCCCATCTGTTCCCTGCATCACAAAATAGCACTCAGAAAACAAGTTATTTTTATAAACTAGAAGCTGGAAATAGAAAATGAGCATATGGGTGAAGTTTCTGCCATAGATCCTCCTTCAGGCTTGAAAACTAGAGCATAATTTAGTTGGCTTTAGGTTCCCCCCTATGACTTGTCACAAAAAATATTCCAGAGTTGAGAAAAATGCAAAAACAAACGCTCTTTTTGATTAAACTGAAATACAATTGTCTAAGATCATCAGAGGAGAGGACTGGACACCTCTGACCTCAACTGTATGGCTATTTCTCATTTTTACAACTCTTGGATTAGTCAGGGGGTCTGCTTTTCAAAATGACGGCATGGTTATTTCTCAGTGCCAGACTTGCAAATCCCTGTGCTCTGATAAAGTGTAGGTTATTTAGTAGCTAATCAAAGCACAATAATGATCTTTTTGTTCTGCTTGTCCAGTGTCTAGAATAATGGGGTCTTGGTTCCTGCCTGGTGCTATGGCAATACAAATAAACAAACAAGGAATAAAGACAGTACAGATATTCACTGATAACTTTAGAATGCAAATCCTTTGGCTACTGCTTTCATATGCACAACCATGTGCCCACACCAAACAGGTGCCTCTGCTTCGCCCTCCTACTCTGTTAGTGCACCTGGTTTGCAGCAGCAGCCCTGGTCCTGTTTCTCCTGATGAAATGTTCCTCCTCCTTCATTATTTTGAATATGCCTGCTTCAGCGGCTGGTGCATGCTGACAGGTGCAGGATCCAGCCATTCACTCCTCCTCCTGCTCCCCGTCACCATTCTGGTTTTAGTAGCCTTTGAATGGACCCAGATTTTACACATCTGTACAAAGGTAAAAGCAACACTCTTTCTTCATTCCAGAAGTGAAAACATCAAACGAGGGACTGCTTTAGGGTTATTACAGTCTTGTAATACAGCAGTTAAAATTAGTTTTATATTGCACTAACACACAAATATCTTTTGTCATAGTGTTTTTTGTTAGTCCCCTTTTTAGCAGAGTGGTTAGCAAATATTTGGGGTCTTGTGGATTTTTTCAAGTAGGAAAAAAGCCTGCACCTCAGGTGCCTTCAGACATGGCTAGGGACTATGTACACCCAAAACAGACACAGTCTGTCCAAATCCATCACAGTACTTCCAGAAGTTCTGGATTCTTTCTCAGGTGATGGAAGGACCCACTGGAGGTCTACGTGGGAATCCCATTCCCACATTCCCCACCCCCCGAGATCCTCTCAATAGATGCAGCCCTTTTGGGATGCAGGGCTCACCTCCATGGGCTTGCAGCCCAGGGCAAGTGACCTACACAAGAGGCCATGCTCCACATCAACTTCCTACATCTAAGAGTAGTTTGATAAGCTTGGCAGTACTTCCTTCGCAACATACAGGGTCACACTGTCAGGATAATGCTGGACAACAGGGAAACAAACTACCAGGGCTCCAGAGTACAGATCCAGACTCTCTGAACAGGAACTTCCACCCAGACCATGAATGGGGAGCTCAACGATTCTGTCTTCCACAGCAGCTATCATACCTGGGGCCTATCAGAAGCAGACTTCTCTGCTAATCCAATCAACACAAAATGTTGCCCCTTCTCCCCCAAGGAAGGATATGACCACAACTCACTGGGAAATGCCCTGATAACATAGTGGCCACATACCCTGCTATATGCTTGCCTGCCTCTACCTCTAATTCTCACGACCCTGCTAAAACTGTGACAGGGAAAAGCAAGTGTTATCTTCATGGCACTGTCCTGGCCAAGACAAGTGTGGTACTCTTCACCTCTCTGTGGCAGTGTCTCGCAGCCTTCCCCTCAGAAGGGATCTCCTGCCACAGAACTCAGGGATCCTGATCCATCCCAGCCCCCATCCTTGAATCTGAAAGTATGGTTTCTGATGGTTCTCAAGCATGAAGCTGTCAGGGTACAGATGTGGGGACCCGCATGAAAGACCTCCTAAGCTTATTTCTACCAGCATAGGTTCAAACTTCCCCAAGGCACAAATCCTTTCCTTGTCCTTGGATGGTGTTGCTGCCACCACCAAATGATTTCGACAAAGATTCAGGAAAAGGATGACTTGGAGTTTCTATTTTCCCAAAATATCCCCCCAAACTCCTTCACCGCCTTTCCTGGGGAGGCTTGAAAATAATATACCAACCTATTGCCTTTAATAAAACTACAGACCAGATCCTTATTTTAAGATACTAAAATCAATCAGGTTCTTAAGAGAAGAACTTTATTATAAAGAAAAAAGTAAAAGAAGCACCTCAGTAAAATTAGGATGGAAGGTAACTGTCAGGGTTCCCTCCTCACTCTGAACTCTGGGGTACAGATGTGGGAACCTGCATGAAAGACCCCCTAAATTTATTACTACCAGCTTAGGTTAAAACTTCCCCAAGGCACAAATTCCATTCCTTGTCCTTGGATGTATTGCTGCCACCACCAAGTGATTTAAACAAACATTCAAGGAAGGGTCGCTTGGAGCCCTATCTCCCCCAGAATATCCCCCCAAAACCTTTCACCCCCTTTCCTGGGGAGGCTTGAGAATAATATACTAACTAATTGGTTTCAAAGTGAGCACAGATCAAACCTCTAGTTCTTAAAATAATTTTATTTTAAAAAAAGTAAAAGAATCACCACTGTAACATCAGGATGGAAGGTAAAATGACAGGGTAATAAAAAGATTTAAAACACAGAGGATTCCTCTCTAGACTTAACTTCAAAGTTACAAAAAACAGGAAGACACCTCCCTCCAGCACAGGGAAAATTCACAAGCTAAAACAAAAGCTAATCTAACATATATCCTTGTTTTACTTACACTTTTTGTAATCTTAGAGACTTGTTTCAGAATTGTCTGTAGAAGAAGACTTTTCCTGTCCTGGTCTCTCTCTGATCAAGAGAGAACAAACAAAGAGAGCACAAAGAAAACCTCCCCCCACAGTTTTGAAAGTATTTTCTTTCCATATTGGTCCTTTTGGTTAGATGCCAGCCAGGTTATTTGCTTCTTAATCTCTTACAGGTAAAGGAGGAATTTTATGCTACCTTTAGCTGTATGTTTTCCACTTGTCTAGCCAAGTTTGGCTAGACAAGTGGGAAAACTAGATGACTTCATAGGAGGCTCACCATTCACTACCTTCTACAGAGATAAGGTTTCACTCTATCCCCATCCTCGCTTCTTCCCTAAGGTCTTAGGAAATCCAGGTACCAGTGTTCTATTCAAAGCCTCGGGCCTTCAGGGAGAAAACCAGCCTACAGACACGAGCTGTCAGGAGGGGGCTCTCGCCTTCTTCCTTGACAGGACTAATATCTTCGGGACCTCTCCAAGACTATTTGTGTCTTTTGCAAAGAGGATGAGAGGACAGCCCATTTCCACACAAAGACTGTCAGAGTGGGTGTTGGGTTGCATCTTAATGGGCTATAAGACTTCTGGAATATCTTGGATCTGCCTCCTAAGCACCCACCTCCAAGTTAAGTTATTGGTTGTGAGTATCCTCCAGAGGAGCCTAAATAAGGGCATATACTTGAAGAAGAATGGGAGATTATTTATCTGCATAAAGTTTTTGAGCCCACATGTGTGTCAAAAGCACAGTAGTACCTTGTGGAAGCCTTGCTATTTGGCAACAGAAGAGTGCCTGCTAGTGTTTTTAAATTCTTCCCCTGCTGTGTCCTTTACAGACACATGCCAAATCAGTCGAGCTGCTTCAACTAGCTGTATGGTTCAGCTTGCAAGGCTAAAAATGTGATAGAAAAACATAGGTTAGATTGTAAATGTTGCATCATTGGCTCACAGGGAGCTGGAGATGCTGTGGCGAATGTTCAGGAAGGAGTACACTTTAAATACACATTAGATTGTTCCTTGGAAGAAGGGAGGGTTTCAGTAGTTGAGGTTTACATTACAAGACACATTTTGGATATTTCTACTGAAAACAAGTATTAAATACTGAAACAAATCCAAAAACTAATATACTTATCAGTCTGCAAGGACAAGTACAGAGGCCCATAGTAGATAGCCAGGTTTCCTTTAGAAGCTACTTTTTTCAGCTGACCAAATGTAGAGCCTTACCTGCCCCCATTGTCATGAATGCAAATATTCCATCAAATTCAATGAGAGCAGGGTGGGGTCATTAAACAACATTTATGCGGCTGCAGCCAATATGTTGCCGAATGGAGTTAATAGGGGCTCTTTCTTTAGAATGAATGGGCATAAAATGTATTTCTTAATTTGTTGTCATGCATAAGCTTATGGGCCACATTGAAAATTAAAATTCATTAGCTGAATCACAGCTGCATTCACTATAAATTCAGACTGCTTCAAAGACAGTAGAAACTCCTGTAGGTAGCTAACATGGACATTAGGAAATGTTGTTTTGTCTGTATAAATATTAAGACTTTTGCCTATAGAACAATTAAACATTTGAAAGAACGCTGTCAAGTAATTTTATGCCCCATATGTAGGGGTGGTTCTGAAAAGAAAAGACTCAAGAAGACAAGTGTACGCAATGGGACTGAGGAGAGGAAGATTATGAAATCATTTACGCGGCATGCATAGAAATGTTTTTGAAATTTTTAAAATTTCAGTGTTAAAAACACTCCAAAAAAATTAAAACCACCCAGTAGTGTTGGAAATCCAAAGAGAAGAACCAGGAGGTAGTGCATGAATAACTGTGAGGACTGTAAAAGCTAGGATCATGGCAGTGTCAGGCACAAACCTGGCAGTTCAGTTTTCAACTTTCTATCTGATCTTATCGACGTTAGTTATGGCTGAATTTTCAAAAGTGGTCCTTGATTTTTGGTGCTTCCATTTTTGGGTACCCAAATTAAGACACCTTGGGATGGATTTTCAGAGGTGCACTGCTGAGTATCTACAATTACATTTGAAGCCAATGGAAGGTATTGGATCCTCAGCACATTTTACAATCAGGACATGTCTTTAGGTAGCTAAATATAGATTCAAGAACCTATCTATAGCCACCCAAGTCTGAAAATTTTTGCTTAACTGTGGTTCCTTTCTGTAAAATGGGGATACTACCTCTTTCACAGAGGACCTACAAGGCTCAATAATGTTTGTAAAAGGCTTTGAGAACTTCAGATGAAAGGCCCTATCAATGGACAAAGTGTGATTATTATTTTGTAAAGAGAAAATGACTGCTCTTGCTTTTTTACTTTGCTTTGATGAAATGCAAAAACATAAAGGGCACATTTTTCAAATGTGCCTTCTAAGTGACTTAGGAGCTTAAGTCCTATTCTCAAAAGTGACTTAGGTTATTAGAATCCTACATTTTACTGATTCAGTTATACTTAGGCTCCTAAGTGCCTAAGGCACTTTTGAAAATGAGATTTAGGCTCCCATCTTACTTAGACATTTTTGAAATTTTACCCAAATAGTGAAACCTAGATTATTTTTAAGTTTTCCATTTTAATAACCAATGTTATTTGTCACTAGAAATAGATAAACTTTGATTAGTTTTTATTTCAATAGCCATCCAAAAATATGCCTATTTGAACAAAATGTTTTCATTGTGAAAAAAGCAAAAGTCTCCCATTTCACATATTTCAGAGTTAAATAACTCTACAAAATTTTACTAAAAATGCAACACTTTGTAAGCACAAAAATTAGTGAATCAAAACTGGAAAATGTAATGAAAAATAGTCCGTAATTCCATACAGCCCTGTTTGTAACACAGGTGATTGTTGGGTTTGTGTTAAACTCTGTTACACAAGCCCTAAACAGCAACAAGAGCAGAGTTCAGATTTTTAACCCTGACATCACAATGGATGTCTACAGTTGGTGCCAGGTGCTCAGCTGGTTTAAATGAGTAGAGCTCTAATAAACCCATGGAACTAAACCAGTTTACACCAATTGAGGCTCTGGGTCCTAGAGTTTTGGAATTATAAATTCTTTTCCAATCAGTGTCCTGCTGCCTCCTCTCACCTCCTTCTATCTCATTCTTCACCCTTCCTCACTCTGTCAGCTCCATCCCTTTCATCTTTTTACTCTCCACTTTTTACCCCATTTCCCACCTATCTCACCCACCAAAAATGATCACTTACAATGTCACTTTTATTACACATTGAATGTTGAAAGAAAGAATCCATGTAACAAGCTATTGGTCAAACTTCATCCTGATCACTTGTATCTTGTATCCCTTTTTCCCACCCTTTTTTGGGGGGTTCTCTTTTTTGTCTTTTTAGCATCTATGTTGTTCAGGGGAAGAGACTTTATCTTTCTATGTGTTTGTACAGTGTCTAAAACAAAGTGGTTCTGATTCTGACTGGGGACTTTAGGTGCTACCACAATATGAATAATAAATAAATATTAAACCATTGAGACATGTAGTTCAGCCATGCTACTCCATTGCCCTGGACTTACGCAGATCCATTTCTCAGGTCTATATTCACAAACTATACTTAATTAAAATTTATTATAGGTAAGGCTGCGAGTTTGTCATGGAGGTTATGGAAGTCATGGATTCTGTGACTTTCTGTGACTTCTATGACTTCTGCTGCGGCCTGTGGGCCTGGCTCTGGGACAGCTCAGGAAGCCCCTGTGCCAACTGCAGTGGCTGCTGCTGGAACAGTCTTGGGCCACCGCGCCCAGCAGCAGCAGCAGGAGTTTGAGTGTTAGAGGGGGCAAGGGATTGGGGCACAGGATGGGGTGAGGCAGGCTCAGGGCAGCACTTAGCTTGTGAGCTCCCTGAAAACGGGGACATGCCCTTCGCTCAGCTCCTAGGCCATAGTTCTGGCTAATGGGTGCTGTGAAGCCAGCGCTCTGGGCAGAGCTGCCTGCCCACATCTCTGCCTAGGAGCTGAGCGAGGGGGATGCCCCTGCTTCCAGGGAAGTGTGGAGCCAGGCTGGGAGCCTGCTGGCCTTGCTAATCCTCCTCCTCAAAGTACCAGTGGGGTGACTGCTGTGTGCTGCTGCCCATGCCCCCTCCCCGCAGTACTAACAGGAGTCCCAGCAGGGTTACACGCTACTACCCGCCCCCTACCACCCAGCATCTGCAGTGACCCTGGGCCGTTCACTCCTTCCCCACAGGTTTAGTCAGGGACATATAGTAGAAGTCATGGACAAGTCACAGGCCATGATTTTTTGTTTACTGCCCATGGCCTGTTCATGACTTACTAAAAATACCCATGACTAAAATGTAACCTTAATTATAGGTGATAAATATTCAAAGCCGGTTTTGAAACAAAATTAAATGAGAGTTTCCATATAATATCCTCATTACATATCAATCAGTTAACTCCATTAGGAACCCTTATGTATTTTGCTGTTCTTGGCCAATGAATGACTTATCAGTTTTACTTTTGTTTATAATTAATTTCTACCCAGTCCATTTTTTGAGTCACATACACTAATACAATGCTTTTGGTTTTGGGTTCAGTAATGTAAGGTAAAATTTAAATCAAACTCTTGCAACTTTTATAAAAATCCTTGTTTAATATCTGCTAAATTTTAGAGTTAAACCAAGTTGACAGTATCCCCACAGATTAATGTTTACAATAATTCAGCTATATTTAAAACTCTGATAGTTTCCATTATAAGTTTCCTGTTTTTTGGGTTTATAATTCCTCAGTAAAAAAAAAAATTTCTGTGTCAAAAGAAATATATTTTTGATTGCAAAATATTCTACTCAGATCTGGAGAATTCTAAAATGGATTTTTTTTTAATTCTACCAATTTTACCCTGACTTTAAAGGCAAGAGCAAGTATCTGTCTTCACTGCAGTTACCCCAAAGGATCAGCACCTGGGTCTGAGCACTCAGGTTAGTCTAGCTTGGGTGTGAGCCACCACACCTCAACACTAGTGCTGCACTTGCCTGTGTGAGGTGCTAGAATGTCTGAGGGCATAACCCACAGTTCTTAAAACTGCAGTAAACTGAGCCACTCTGATTCTTTCCCAGTGAACTTTGGAAGAACTTGTTCATTCCTCTGTGTATATGGAAAGGCACTGGAGTGTTTTAGCCTGTGTCCCCACTGCAAAATGTGCTGGGTTACCAGCTAGAGATACATACTTAGGCTTTAACCTGTATCCTGGACAGGCTGGCTAGCTATGTTGAAATTGATCTGAAAGCATCACCATATTTGGGCAGAGGGTTGTATGTGTTAATGGGAGTTGAGTTAGAGACAATACATGAGTAAGAACCAGAGTTAACTGTAGTGAAGACAAGCCCTTATTCAAATATTGTAACTCTAAAATAGTTCAAAACATTTCAGCTGCTCATCTGATTTATTCAACTCTTTGGATGTTCTAAGCTTTTCAGCATTTTTCCATGCAAATTCCTTTTGAAGGAATGAAGCATCACCAGCAGGTAAGTATGCTGAGTTGGTGCAGTAGTTTGGATGTTTATTACATGACAAACAGAAGTGAAACTGCTAACATTGTTACAGCATTTAAATATAAATAGTGACAATTAGGCCATAACATTAACACCCATGTGATAAACGGGGAGTTTCCCACTTTCAGTGTGGCTACAGCCTCAAAAGCATTGCATTTAGGTGCTTTCTGAAAGTTATCTTCACGGCTAAATGGGCTACTCCTGTGGTAGGATTGTGATAAAAGTGCCTTAATTTTGTCTAGACAACAATTCCCACCATGGCTATGCTATTGGAGCTGTACTGGTTGAGAATTACAGGACCCAATTTACCTAGTGTAGATTCAGCCTTACAGTTTTTTCCTCTCCTTGGTGCTTTCAAGCCCTTTTTGGAACTGTCTTTCTATACCATGTCCTGCTGGACTGACTGTGACTTAACAGGGTGCTGCTACTAGATATGTCATTACTAGACTGAGCCTCCCTGGAGTTCTGCTGACAAAAATCCCCCCACTAGACTAGAGGAAGTCAAAAGGACGAGGAATATTCCACCATTGTTCTGATTGTATGGAACATGAAATTTCTTAAAGACAAATTTATTTGGACATAAGCATTTGTGTGTTAAACCCCCCCCCCCCCACTACTTCTTCAGGTCAAATAAATCTGTTAATCTTCAAGGTGCCACTGGACTCCTTGTTTTTGCGGCTACAGACTAACATGGCTACCCCTGATACAGGACATACATACCAGCCAGAAGGTAACGTCCCTGGGTGAAGGAGTGCATGCTGCCATGGCTTTTCTAGTATGAAGTATGCTACTGAAACAATTTGTATTAATTCACATCAAGGTTCTTCAGCTCCTTCCCCCTCATGCATTCAATTATCATTTAACAGGTTTTGCCTTTATTTTTCAGAGAGAAATTTATCTGTTGCTAACAGAAAGGCCCTGACTCAGTTATAACTAATGCTCATTGCTCTTGCTGAAGCCTCATGTTGCTTTCGGCTAGTAAAAGGAAACAAGACAGGTCTACTTTGGAGCATAGGGTTATAGCCCCGGCATTGAATTTGCTATTAGGAAGCTGTGACCGCAAGCCCCCCTCCTTCAGCCTCTCCCTGGGACAGGAGCTGTGAATGGCTTTTCAGTGCCTAGCTGCCCCAGCCATTAGTGCTTTGTCCCACTCCAGCGGCAGCTGCGTTTTTCTTAACAGCCCCTTGCCGTGGCTCCAGCCTCCCACCAAGCCCGGCGGTGCATTTCTCGGGTGGCTCCGTGCTGCTGTTTTGGGGCGGGGGGGGCGGGGAGGCGGGTGTGGCCCGTCTCTCCCGCACGGTCTCTGCATGGGGACGCAGGAGGGAACTTTGCCGTTCACTGACCATTGTAGCCCGATGTTCAGGGGCTAAACGCCCGTACCCCGCGTCGGGGAGGGGGTCGGGGGCTCGGAGCTCCCGCCAGCGTGGCCCGAGGCGGGCAGGTGGGAGGCCCCGGCTCGGGGCTCTGTGGGGCGGGCAGGATGCGGGAGGTTTATACCAGCCCCGCCGCCGGGCCGAGCCCTTCTCACTGCGCCGCCCCAGCGCGATAGCGGCAGCGGGGCCCGGCCGTCCCCCCTCCCACGCCCGCCTCCTTCCACGTCTGGCGGCGCCGCGGCCGCTCCCCGGGGCGCGGGCTATAAGAGGCTGCGGCTGGGGCTGGCCGCAGATGCTGGAGGCAGAAGGCGGCGGGGGGAGGCGAGAGCCTGCGGCCATGAAGTCCCCGCAAACCAAGCGCGCGGCCGGCCGAGGTGAGCGCGGCTGCAGCCCCCTGGCGAGCGCCACCGTCGGGGCTGGCTGAGGGGAAGGAGGCGGCAGCCGCCGCCGCTGGGCTGCGGGGTCGGCGCCCTTCGCCTCCCGGCCGGGCTGTCCCCGGGCCGAGCGGGGTTCGCAGCGGGGAGCGCTCGGTGCAAAGCCCCGTTAGTGGCGAGAGCAGGGGCGGCCGGGACCCGACCCCGGCCTGGCCGGCGGCTGAGGCTCGGCTGCTCCCGGCTCCCTCTGTCTGCCCCAGTC
>ML677348.1:24183292-24282460 GCA_007922305.1 Dermatemys mawii | reverse complement strand
GGGACTGTCTCAAAAATCTCACAAGCAAACTAGGGAAATGCGGTGTAGGTGAAATTTCTATAAGGTGGTTTCAAAACTAGTTAAAAGACTATACTTGGAGTAGTAATGGTTCCTGTAAAGGAAAATCATGTCTTACTAATCTATTAGAGCTCTTTGAAGGGGTCAACAAACATGTGGACAAAGGGGATCCAGTGGACATAGTGTACTTAGATTCCCAGAAAACCTTTGACAAGGTCCCTCATCAAAGGCTCTCATGTAAATTAAGTTGTCATGGGATAATAGGGAAGATCTTTTCCTGGATTGAGAACTTGTTAAAAGATAGAGAACAAAGGGTAGGAATAAATGTTCAGAATGGAGAACAGAATGGGGTAACTAGTGGTGTTCCCCAAATGTCAGTCCTAGGACCAATCCTATTCAACTTATTCATAAATGATCTGGAGAAAGGGGTAAACAGTGAGGTGGCAAAGTTTGCAGATGATACTAAGCTGCTCAAGATAGTTAAGATCAAAGCAGACTGAATAATTTCAAAAAGATCTCCCAAAACGAAGTGACTGGGCAACAAAATGGCAAATGAAATTTATTGTGGATAAATGTAAAGTAATGCACATTGGAAAAAATGACCCCAACTATACATACAATATGAGGGGGAGATAATTTAGCTACAGCTAATAAGGAAAGGGATCTTGGAGTCATCGTGGATAGTTCTCTGAAGACGCCCACGCATTGTGCAGTGGCAGTCAAAAAAGCAAACAGGATGTTTAGGAATCATTAAAAAAGAGAGAGAAACTAAGAGAGAGAATATTTTATTGCCCTTATATGAATTCATGGTATGCCCACATCTTGAATTCTGCACATAGATGTGGTCTCCTTATCTCAGAAAAGATATATTGGCAATAGAAAAGCTTCAGAGAAGGGCAACTAAAATAATGAAGGGCTATTATAAAGAATATGGTCAATTGTTCTCCATGTCCACTGAAGATAGGATAAGAAGTAACGGGCTTAATCTTCAGAAAGAGAGATTTAGGTTAGATATTAGGAAAAAAAGGTCTAATGTTAAGGATAGTTAAAGCTTGCAGGGAGATTGTAGAATCCCCGTTCTGAAGGTTTTTAAGAACAGGTTCCGCAAATACCTGGAAGAGATGATTTAGTTATATTTAGTGATTCTTCCATTCAGGGGGCTGGACTAGATGACCTCATGAGGTCCCTTCCAGTTCTACATTTCAATGATTCGTTTGTGCTTTGCATTATCAGTTTGTCAATATGATAGTTTTGTTTATGATTTTGTTTTTATTTAACACTTTAAAATGTTAGCAATATATTCCTCATAGTTGTTAGAGTATTGGTTATATTATAAAGGTATTTCCTTCAATCAGTTAGGGTGTAGATTGGGGCGGCCAGCCTCTGGCTCCGGAGCCGCATGCCTCTTCAGAAGTTAATATGCAGCTTCTTGTATAGGCACCGACTCTGTGGCTGAAGGTACAGGCACCAACTTTCCAATGTGCTAGACGATGCTCACTGCTCAACACCTGGCTCTGCCCTCACTTCACCCCTTCTCCCCCACACCCCTGAGCCTGTTATACCTTTGCTCCTCCCACTTCTCCCCAGAGCCTCCTGCACGGCAGGTGGGGAGGGAGGGGGAGGCATTGATTGGCAGGGCTGCCGGTAGGTGGGAGGCGCTAGGAGGGAAGCTGATGGGTGGCTGCTGACCCATTACTGTAGCTCTTTGACAATGTACATTGGTAAATTCTGGCTCCTTCTCAGGCTCAGTTTGGCCACCTCTGGTGTAGATACTGCTGGTGGGCACAGTTAAAATACATATAGATTACCAAAATGATTTAATATACTTCCATTTGTATTAAACCATCAGGTCTGAGTTGTATATACTGCACTCTCTCTCTGTCTCTCTCTCTCTCTCTTTTTATTTTTTAAGCTGCTGAAGTCTGGGTAGTCTGTTCTATAAGCCTGTGTCTACTGTTGAGTCTTCTGGCAAGTTTTCCATCCTTTATAACAATGGTGCAGTTCCACCATTAATAGTCATAGTAGGAGCCCTACTTTAGACAAAGTTTCTGATGTCTCCAGCATTTTTAATACAATGTAATCTAGCCTTGTTCTGATCAAATTTAAAAGACCCAGTGTTAAAACACTGGTAGCTCATAGTTGCAAGAGCCTTGTTCACACTAGGATTCTCACTTATTTTACCACCCATTAAATACCCCAGTACTAGAGTTAAGCTAAATTTGGTACAAAAAATTACATAAATCGTTTCATTAATCTCTAATCCATAAAAAAAATTATCCACCATTTTCAGATTTATTGCAAGCCTGCAGTCCGGTACTTCAGTTTACTTAGAGACCTGCCTATACTGGTATGTCCTGCCTGGATTCTTTTTCCTTGACTCTCTAATCTAGTTCTTGTAAAAATACTCAGCAAAACTTGTTTCTCTTTCTGAAGACCTCATTTAATATAGTAAATCCCTCTCCAAACCTCCCTGTACCATTTTGGTGAAATCAGAGATGAACGGCAGTTTTTAATAAAGAGGGTCTTTCATACCAGTGAGGCTCAATATCAGATGTAAACATAAATCGAGTTACACTCCCCTTGTCTTTCATAACTCCTCTTACTACATGTGTTAGTTTTCAAGCTATTTCTATTCAAACACAGGCTTCTTCCCTCAGCCCAGCTTCTCTTCCAACTTGATTTTTTAGTGAAGTTGTAGTGACCTCACTATTCCCGTGGCAACACTTGCGTTAAATGTATCTGGGCTGTGTGGGGACAAATTCTTAAAACACAAATCTGCAACAACAGCAAAAGAAATGCGGACTGTTTTTTCTGAAAACTGCTTTTGCTGAAAAGTGTAATTCATATAAACTCTCTCCATCTTCGTAAATCTGTCAGTTCCACAGCCATTACTCTCTGTATAAGAGCTACAGGATCATGTTTTTATGGTATGATCCTACAAATGCTTGCTATGGGCCATTGTACCACGAATTAGGTTAAGATTTTGTCACAGTTTTTTTAACTAAAAGTCCCAGACAGGTTGCAGGCAATAAAAATTCCTGGAAGATTGTGACCATTCTGTGACTTTTATTAAAAATAATGGGTGAGAGGCAGCCTATAGTGGCTGATAGCTGTAAGGACTCCAAAATGGCTGACAGCTGCGGGGCTCGTAGCTCATAGCTCTGTGGTTCCTGCCAACTGTTAAGAGCTACGGGGGCCTCTGCTGCCACAGCGGCTGACAGCTCCATGTTACAGAGATCTCTGAAATCAGAGTCCATGACCTCTGTGACAAAATCTTATCCTTAACCATGAACCATAGTTGGCTTACACCAAAGTATAAGCAAAGGGCCCACTGTTGGGCTTTTTTTGTGTACTTCAGTTTTGGTGTGCCCAACCTGACAGATCTTGGGCTAATTGCCAAAGGTGCTGAGCCACTACATCTCTGGCAGCTGCTAATGGGGACTGCAAGAACTCTGCACGCACAGGCTAGGCCTACCAAATCTGAGCCACCCAAAATCAGTGGCACTTCTAAAAAATAGTGAGTCTATTAGTAAGTGTTTGCCAGGGTCAGGCTCAAAGATGGAAAGACCCACAATGTACTTACAGCAAATTTTGCACTATTAATCTACTTTAACATTTAAAGTCACTGGCAGCATATACCCTCCTCTGAAAACTATTGTTTTGTAATAGGATGTGTAAATCCATTCCTCTTTCTAGAGCTTCTGCCAGCAGGATAAACCACTTGCCTTTTGTAAAAGCTCACATTTCCCCTCTTACCCATGATATCTTGCTAAGACAGAATGCACAATCCTTTACACATTGCTTCTATCTGGAAAGTCCCCTTTTAAGGAAGTGGACACATAAGATCTTCAATTAGCCCCTTTAATCATATATGGGAGGCTTCTTGAAAACTTTATAATAAAGTCCGAAGATATTTCTGTCTGGAAAATTCTCCCATGTTGTGATCTTTGTCATGTTATTTAGATAGTATGGTCTTTGGGGCAAGGTTTGTCTCTAACTATGACTATGTATGGCACCTAGAACAATGGGCTCTAGACATTACAGTATTATAATACAGAGAATTCTCACATGAACAAACATTAACCAAGATCTTCACTCTGGATCCACAAAGAGATTTAGGCACATAAAGTCCCAGTTTTAACTCAGCTGGGTCTGTGCTGGTTCTCATGACACAACTGGTGGCTTAGTGCCATATCAAAACTCAGTTCTTTATTCCCTATAGTAACAAAGGGGGCAAATATTGACTAGTTGCTGAACTACCAGGATGAATAGGACCTACATGTTTCAGTTTCATGTTTCAGTGGGGTCAAAGTACAAGTATGAAAGTTCAAGGCATTAGGTAGTTGTTCATGTAAAGATAGTGCTTACAGTAAAACTTCTAAGGCCCGGTCTACCCTACAAACTTTTTCTAGCATAGCTCTGTTGGTCATGGGTAGGATGATCTATGAGTGATATAGCTGTGCTAGCAAAAGCTCCTAGTGCAGATCCAGTTATACTAATAGAACTGCTTTTTTGGCTGGTATCTGGTGTAGTTTGTTTCACTTGGTGGTTGGGTGGGACTGGAATATACTATGCTGGCAAAAAGCATAATTTTGCTGGTATAAGCTGCGTCCACTAGTTCTTTGCTGGTACAGTACACCACTATCGCTATATTGGCAAAATAATTCTAGTGAATTGCCTACCTTGCCTATCTCTCCTTTTATTTTGCTTCTTTAAATCCTTTTCTTAATTAGGAGCTTGAGAATAGAAATATTCTATATAACTATAGCGTTTTATGCACCAACACCCGCCCCCCCCCCCAAAAAAAAAAAACTTTTTACAATATAAACCATAATCTGCTATCACGCTCTCAAAATGTTTCATCCTTATTGTCATTGATGTCACAAAAATCTTATAAAATAAACACATTTGATTTAGACCCTTCCGTGATACTGGCTACAAAGTTGCAACTTGATATCATCCGTGACTTAGGGAGTAAAATTTTGTCAATCAACTCTTAGCTTTCAAAATCAAATCGCACTCATGCTGCTTTAGCTTTATTTACTTTATAATTTCAAACCCAGTTAATAATGCTATATTCATCATGAAAAGCCAGCATTCATTAGAAATCCTGCAGTAACAAACCAATATGTAGATATGATGGAGAAAAATATCCTAAGGAAATAGATTGTTGCCTCAAACTTACAACAAGATATTACAATCAGCAGGGAGCAATAAAATGACTAATGAAAAATACCTTAGCACTTCTGGGTTTGTTCTGCCCTGCCCTTCCTGCATACCACTTTCTTTTTCCCCCCACTATTTTTGCTCTAGGAAAAGGAATCATAATTAACCAGGAGAAGGCTTAAAGTAAAAACATTGCCTCACAACTACAAGATTGATGGGGACAATATGTGAGACATGTAATGAGAAACCATTATACACATTAAAAATTACAGCTACTGGTTTCCCATGATCCCTCCCTGGTATCTTCCAGCCAAAGAGTTAAGGGAGATTTGGAGCTCTTCAAATCTTCAGGCCCAGGTTGTGTAAGATACCTCAGGCTGTGCCTCCCACCTTTGTTTTGTTTTGTTTTTTGTATCCAGTGTCAGCATGTGGAGTAAAAGGCTGATAAACATGCTCACACTTTACTGCATTGTTGACTATGTCCAAAGTAAATAGTGCTCTCTCTGGTTGTGACAGCTCTATTTCTTCCAAGACGTATTAACATTCATTTTTAACTGCAGCATTAGAACTATTTAAGTATTTGACTTCATTTTTTTAAAAAACCAAGGACTTCTAGAGCAGTTAATATTGAGGAGGGGCTGAGCTGTGCAATCTGTGAGTAAAAGCTCTGAGCTTTTGAATAATAATAAATATATAATGGTGCTTTAAAATGAAGATTTTAAATTTTCCCCGTGAAAACTTTAGGGATGAGATTTTCAAAAATGTTCAGATTTGGTAAAAAGTCCCTTTGATTTCAATGGGAGCAATGCTAGGCCAACACTAAACACTTTTGAAAATCTTGCCCTAAGTTGCCTCTTCTAAACTATTATGAATATTTTTATAAAATATTTGTGTATATCATTGCCTGTTTTAAAAGGGAACGTCTGAAGATTTCTTTTTTCAGCTAATTACTATCCAGAAAGTTTCAATTGTTTATCTCATGGAAATATTGTATATTTACATGGCCTTTCAGTGGGTTTTATGCTTTAAGGTTTAACTGTGTTCTGGGACAGCAAAGGCTAGAGAGAACCTTGAATTATTTCACCAAAGTACAACCCACCCATCTTTTACTCCAAACCCTTCATTTTGTAGCTATTTCTTCATCCTATTCTAAGTTTATCAACTGAACAGACTGACTTGGGTTTAGCTGGCAGCTTTATAAAATGGCAAAGGCTTTTACCAGGTTACTTCCTAAAAGATAGTCACTCTGGGATCATAATTTAAAAAACACTGGTTTGCTAGAGAAATAAAACTAGAAAGCCATAATAATAAATTATGTGATAAGACTGATGTCACAGCTAGGAGTATGTGGCATGGGTAGGGGCAGCTTTAGTAGTTTGTAAATTAATCTAGGGCTATTCACACAATTATTTTTATTTATAAATGTATACTGACCTGAATTTTTAACAAACTTCTTTGATAAATTATAAAACAATTTCTGTAGTTCTCTCCCCATTTTCCAAGCAAACTACTGAGAACCCATTCTGCAGTGGTTACTAACTAGAGCTGGTTGGACCATTTGCACTAAAATATGCTGTTTCATGGAGATGTATTGGTTTCTACAAAGCTTTAAGTGTTTGGGGTCCAAGCGCAAAAAGAGAGAAACAAATTTTTCATAAACAATTTTTTAAATTGTTTTGTTCCCAAGCGGAGCAAAAGCAAATTTTTAAACCTCAAAAGTTGCCACAAAATGGAATTGTCGCCCTCCAATCATCTCAAGTACGGTCATGGCTTGTTTCTTCATTAAATTTTCAAGTTTTATCATTCTCAGTAGGCGAAAATACACCCACCCATTCACCAGTGGAAAGTCAAGTTATTGGCCAGATGAGTACATTTCTCCTACCTTGAAAACCATCCTAGCCATTTTAGGCAAAGCACTGTTAAAAGAATATTTCTAATACTCACTTCTGTTGATTCAGATTCCAAGGTCAGAAGGAACCATTGTGACCATCTAGCCCAGGGGTCAGCAACCTTTCAGAAGTGGTGTGCCGAGCCTTCATTTATTCACTGTAATTTAAGGTTTCGTGTGCCAGTAATACATTTTAACGTTTTTAGAAGATCTCTCTCTCTAAGTCTATATTTAACCGGAATCCACTGTATTCTTAAATATTTTTAAAACTTTATTTACTTATATAAATAAACTATTGTTGTATTTAAATATAGACTAAAGCTACTGCTAAATTAAAGTTTGATTAATTTATTCAAATTGCCCTTGCAAGTATTCAGCAAAAGGGGCATGTTATTCAATCTAGTTACCTATAAACTGAATAGAAGCTTGTGAGTTGACCTGCTTTAAGCCCTAGTTTGAAATATAACATCCTCTAACATTGTATGGGGTGCCAGGGTACTACGATGAGGACTGTTTGAAAAATACATAGAACTTGTTCAATTCAGCTAGTTCTAAAAGCTTTAAAACAGAAAATTGCTTGAAATTAGTTGTTGTGTTCTTTCCAATTGTAGTGTAGTGAAAGTACTGGTGTTTAGGAATTCTTCTTCACCAGTGTTTCAATGGACTAGACCAGGCCTGCACAACTCGGAAAGCAGGGAGGGCCATATTACTGCAAAAAAAACAGCTGTGGGCCAGAAAGCCCTACCCCCATCCGCTTCCCCCCACCCCACCACTTGGCTTGCCCCACCCCTATTGACCCCCCACGGGCCGCACAGTAAGCCCATGTAGGCCACATGTGGCACCCCGGGCCGCATGTTGTGCAGGCCTGGACTAGACTCTTGGCCTCAGCGTGGTTTATTTGAGGTGCTGTGAGTTATTTGACTTTATTATAATGTTAGTGTTTGTGCTGCCATAGTTAAAGTTGTGTGTATCTTCCATTGTAAATATCCTATTCATGGGGCATGTAAGTTGGCTATAAAAATATTGTTTTAGTTGAAACTTGGTCTACAGGCTGATCTCAGGAGGAAACATGAAATGTTTTTAAATGTTACCTACATTGGGTCTTATTTGGTCTACAGTACAACACCAGGAAGACTCATTTATACATATACAAGACATAATTATAGGAGCTATATCAATTGGATTTTTTTTTTTAGATTGGATAACTTTTAAAAAGGTGTCAGATGGACCACCTTTTAGGCGGTGCATTTAGAATTTTGCTGCAAGTGTCTCAGAACTCTACTCTAATCACTGCTGTGACATTTCAGGCAGATTGCATTTGATTTGGCAAAGTTGGGGTGGAAATATAGGAATGAAGAAGTCAAACTGAGATCATAAAAGAGGGCTAGAGATGAGCAACTATCGCGAACCTTTTGAATGGGGAAGCCCTGAAGATGACTTTCATGTTGGTAAGCTGCATTCCCACTTAACATATGTCGTTTGAATGCTGCTGTCTGGAGAGAGCTGTGGTGGTTCTGTTGCACTGCATTGCTGGACAAGCCTGTGGAGTTGGTAGAAGATCCTGTCTACCTGGAATAGGAACTGAGCTGGCTGCCTGCACTGCAGTGGCAGCTGTGGACACCAGGATTATGTAGCTGGTGGAGAAGGAGCAAGCAAATATGCTGGAAGCCCTCCATGTGTTTTCCCTGCATGTACCTCAGCAGAGGAGGGAGTTAAAGCTACCATGAGAGGAAAAAGCAGACAGAACCAGCGTAAGATTTAGGCCTGGTCTGCATCTAAAACTTAGATTGACCTAGGTATGTTGCTCAGGCTGTGAAAAATTTTGTGCCCTGTGTGACATAGCTTGGTCGGCCTAACTTCCATCATGGATGCAGATAAGTCAACGGAATAAGTCTACATGGGGTCTTCTAGCCACTACTTCTCAAGGAGGTGGATTTACTACAGTGATATAAAAACCCCTTCTGCTGCTTTAGCAAGTGTCTATGCTGCAACAGTGGCACTGTAGTGCTTGTACTGTAGTCATGTCCAGAAAAAGACCAAAAAACAAGCACAACAAAATCATCTGTAGGCATCCCACTTAAGCAGATTCACCATCTGCACTGAGCAGCAGCCATTGCCCTAAAGCATAATGAGGTTTACATTTGTCTCCTGGGAGATGTCCTAATTAAATGAAGTGCTTTACTGAATTTAGATTAAAATGTTAGTTTTGTAAAACTATATTTTTCAGGTTTTTGGCTCCTAATGTGGGAATGCAGCTCTTGGTATCTTCAGCACAATAACAACTCTTCCATTCGCTGGAACTGTAACTAATATTTTTCAAGAACTGGGTGTCATGGGGCCATGGGGAAAAGAGGCACAGGTCCCCTGACCTCAGAGAAGTGTTAATGTTGTTGAAAAAACCTACCAGCTTTGCCCCACATCCCAAACCAAATAATATTTATAAGGAGATTAGACCTATTGCTTTTCCATAACACATTCAGCCTTTCTCCACAAGTCATATAAAATAAGAGTGCAGAATATCACTTCTCGGGGAGGTATCATGGGGCTGGCATCTCAGAGCCCTGTATAAAAGAACTACTGTATATTAAAAAAATTATTCAAAGGCACAAGATCTGAACAAGCAGAGGGAGCAATATCAAGAATTATAGGCAAAGGAAATGGGATGTTTATAGATGAGTTTTGAAGAAAGGTGAGTAAATTAGACAGATAGAGGGAGAAGAAATTTGTCAAGAGCTAGGAACAAATGACATTTCGCTCCCCTATGGTGGTCAGATTGTGTGAAGTGTCAGAAGCGACTGTTGCTAATAATAGTGGCTGATGAGCATCTCTGCTCTCAACGTCATTTTGCATACTGCCTTAGATTACTGCACAGTGTATTTATTCAGCATTGACATTGCAATTGCAGTGTTACATCCTGATCCTGCTTTTGTGGGGCTATGTTTGCTATGAGTTTTTTAATGATATTTTTAAAACCGTTTAGTTTAACACATTTTTCCTGGCCATTGTGAATCAGGCAAGGCACAAGAATTTGATGGAATTATAGAAGGGATAAATTTGGCACACTGTGACATTTCTCTCTCCTGCACTTATTCTGGATGGTGTCTGAGATTAAGTGCTTTCTAACATTTAGATGTTGAAACTCTGGTTTTGAAATGATGGATGATCTAATGGTCCCTTCTGGCCTTAAAAATCTATGAATCTGTTCTATAAGCTTTCAGGCATCCTGCCTGATGCTTCTTCCAGAATTTTTTTGTCTGAGGGTGCAGACATTTTAGCATACGTATAGTTTGACTTCTATATTTAAGGAGGGGAAGCTCCAGTCAGGCCAAGGGGGATGCCTGTGTATGTATGGCAAATTCCATGCCTGCCCACAGAGGTGCTATTTCAGAATTTTTTTTTCAGGGTGGGGTGGTGGTCAACTTTAACTGTACTTCCAGAGGCTACTTAGGCAACTGAAAACTCTCTTGTTTATTGGCAGATAATAACTTACAATGTTGCTGTTAGATAACTTCTATCTAATTCCTATATCAAGAAAGAGAATTCAATACATATTAGACCCACTTAGCTCTAATACTGCTGTGTTCTGACCAGTATTCCCTCAAATTTTTTATGTCCATATGCAGAATGAATTTTATGTGCACCAATATGGAGGTGATGTATGACACATCACCTTCATATCGATGCACGTCACAAAATTCATGTGGTGGGGGTGGGGCTGAGGGGTTCAGAGTGTGGAGGGGGCTCAGGGCTGGGACAGAGGGTTGAGGTGCGGGGGCAATGAGAGCTGGCTGGGGGCGTGGACTCTGAGGTGGGGTGGGGAATGAGAGGTTTGGGGTGTGGGAAGGGGCTCAGGGCTGGGGCAGAGCGTTAGGGAGCAGGGGGATGCAGGCTCTGGGATGTGGCTGGGGATGAGGGGTCTGGGGTCCTGGCTGCCCCAGGGCTGTGTTGGGGAGAGAGGACTCTTTCTCCCCTGCCCCCCACCCCTGGCTGTGGCAGCTCCGGTGGGGCGGGGCTGGGCTGAGGGAGGGGCTCCTCTCCCCAGCAGTTCCAGCAGGTTGAGGCAAGTCCGGGGGAGGTCTGTATTGGGGCCAGCGGGAAGAGACGTCTGTCCCTGCTGCAGCCCTGAGCCTCTGCATGGGGCTTAGTAGGCAGCTGCACAGCCGGTTCTGACATCTTGTGTCAAGTCATTTAAGGGACACTGGTGAGATTTAAAACTAGAATTTATATTTTCCTCAGGTACTTTTACTAAAGTCAGAAGGGACCATCGTGGTCATCTAGTCTGACCTCCTGCACATTGCAGGCCACAGAACCTCATCCACTCACTCCTGTAACAGAACTGTAGCCTCTGGCTGAATTACTGAAGTCCTCAAATCATGGTTTAAAGCTGGGCTCGGCAAACTTCGGCACACAGCATATCAGGATAATCCACTGGCAGGCTACGAGACATTTTATTTACATTAACTGTCCGCAGGCACAGCCCCCCTGCAGCTCCCAGTGGCTGCTGTTTGCTGTCCCTGGCTAATGGGAGCTGCGGGAAGCAGTGCACATTGAATAATGGCCCATGCAAATTAAACGGCCTCTTAGAACTGGTATGGTAATGTACATTTTTTTTTGCTTTCTGTGTATATAAATACATCTTACTTCTGTTCCATTCTATGCATCCGATGAAGTGGGCTTATAGTCCGCGAAAGCTTATGCTGAAATAAGCTGGTTAGTCTCTAAGGTGCCACAAGCACTCCTCGTTTTATATATGGATACAGATTAACACCGCTGCTAATCTTAAACCAGTGCACATCTAGTGTCCCTTCTCCAGCTGTTGGGGATTTTTGCTATAGGCAGTCGCGATGGGCCACATGCATAGTAGGCAGTTCTGTCATACCATCCCCTCCAGAAACTTATCAAGCTCAATCTTGAAATTAGATAGGGTTTTTTTTGCCTCCGCTGCTCCCCTTGGGAGGCTGCTCCAGAACTTCACTCCTCTGATGGTTAGAAACCTTTGCCTAATTTCAAGCCTAAGCTTGCTGATGTCCCGTTCAGATCTATTTCTTCTGGGGTCCACATTGTGGTGCTTAATTTAAAGAACTCCTCTCCTTCCCTGGTATTTATCCCTCTGGTGCATTTATAGGGAGCAATCATATCTCCCCTCACCTTCTTTTGGTTAGGCTAAACAAGTCAAGCCTTTTGAGTTTCCGCTCATAAGATAGGTTTTCCCTTCCTCAGATCATCTTAGTTGCCCTTCTCTGCATCTGTTCCAGTTTGAATTCCTCTTTTTTGAACATGGGAGACCAGAATTGCACACTGTATTCCAGATGAGGTCTCACCAGTGCCCTGTATTCTGGTACTAACACTTCCCTGTCTCTACTGGAAATACCTTGCCTGAAGCACCCCAGGACCGCATTAGCCATTTCATATTCATCCTGTGATCAACCAATACATCCAGACCTTTCTTGTCCTCTGTCACTTCCAACTGATAAATCCCCAGTTTATAGCAAAAATTCTTGTTGTTAGTCCCTAAGTGCATGACCTTGCACTTGATACTACTAAATATCATCCCATTTCTATTACTCCAGTTTACAATGTCATTCAGATCTTCTGATATGATATTTCAATCCTCCTCTGTATTGGCAATACCTCACAACTTTGTGTCATCCATGAATTTTATTAGCGCACACTCACTTTTTGTGCCAAGGTCAATAATAAAAATGTTAAATAAGATTGATCACAAGACTGATCCCTGGGGAACTCCATTAGTAACCTCCCTCTAGCCTGACAGTTCATCTTTCAGTATGGCCTATTGTAGTCTCCTCTTTAATCAGTTCCTGTTCACTTTTCAGTTCTCATATTCATCCCCATCTTCTCCAGTTTAACTAATAATTTCTCATGTGTAACTGTATCAGATGCCTTACTGACATCCAGGTAGATTAGATCTACTGGATTTCTTTTGTCTAAAAAATCAGTTATCTTCTCAAAGAAAGAAATTATAGATGCAGGCATTATTGTATTCGCTTCTTTTCATTGGTCAGTATAATGTCTGCATCTGTAATTTTCACTTCATGCATCTGAAGATGTGGGTTTTTTACCCATAAAAGCTTATGCCCATGTAAATCTGTTAGTCTTTAAGGTGCCACCAGACTCCTTGTTGTAACTTTGTTACTGCTTCCTGAATACAACAGTTGAAACAACTGTAGAAAAATCTACAATTACTATCTGACATTTAGGCTACTTACTTTCTGCAGTTCACCAAACTTGGAACAGATCATTTAACTTTAGGAAACATCCTAACCGCCCTTTCTTATCATTCTGTTTATGAACAAAATTCTGACTCCCAGCCTCAGGGGCGCAAGCTGGAAGCAGCACATCTCCTGTCTCCTCTGTGAAATTCATTGCATTGCACACTCAGGCTGCCAGCCTGAGGCTTGCAATTGCAGGGGGAGAGGGGGCAATGCTCTCATGACCCCCAAAGTCCACCTATGATGTTTACATTGGTTTTTGGTTTTGTTACTGTCATAACATGGGCATTGGCTTTAATTTCTAATGCTCAGAATTTGTCTTACAGGTGCAGATTCACTCTACAGAAATAGTTTTAGCTTCAGTGATGAAAAACTTAACTCTCCAACAATGTCAATTCCAACTCCAACTTTACCATCTCCAGCAGTAACTCCTTGTAAAGGTAAATCTCATAGTTAGTTTATTTGAAGTGTTTAAGTTTCTTAATCTAAACTCTGAGTGGGCTGACTCATCTCTGTAAAATGTTGATCTACTGATATTTAAGATGCGAACAAATTCCTGAGTGTTAGTATTAAGACTACTTCAAACATAAGTTCTACTAGTATCTGTGCTAAACATAATGGCACACTAGGTTCAATGTCTGCAATAACCAGTGGTTCACAGGTGGGCCCGCCAACTCTATTAGCTATGAATCTACAGCATTAAAGAGGTTTTTGACTGATCTAAACATGTGATGTGTCTTACTAAATACTTCCTTGAATGGGTTTATCTTCACTGTAGAGTTAACTCATTTTACAACTTGAATGTTGCCTAAGTCATCTTGTGTACACAAAATGCTTAACTTTTAATGTGAGTTGGCTGGCCTATCAGAGCGCATAGGCTACAACTTGTGTTATCACAACTTCTGACACAATCACTCTTTGCAGTGTCACTGCTCTTACTTGAGCTAGGTTAACTTGAGAGGCCTTAACTTGAGCACAGAGAACTTGAGTTACCTTACGTCTTTTCTGAAGAATGATGTCTGCACTGCCGCGGGGAGTATGCTTCCCAGCGGGGATAGGCAGACCTGTGTTAGCTCTGCTCATGCTAGCATGCTGAAAATAGCAGTGTGGTTGCAATTGTCCAGCTGGTGGCTCAAGCTGGCCATCTGAGTTACGTATCCAGGGGTCTGGGTTGGTTTGTACTCCGTGGGCTAGCCTGAGCCATGCCACCATGGCCATGCTGCTATTTTAAGTCAATAGAGGAAGCAGAGCTAGCATGGATCAATCTGCCTATGTCGGGAAGCACACTCTCAACTGCAGGGTAGACATACTCTAAGCCAATGAAAGGAACAGGCACATATTCAAACTATACAGTGCTTTCACATACAATAGCACCTCAGAGTTACGAATTGACTGGTCAGCCACCCACCGCATTTGGAACTAGAAGTACACAATCAGGCAGCAGAGACAAAAAAAAAAAAAGAGGAAAGAAGAAAATACTGTACAGTACTGTGTTAAATGTAAACTACTAATAAATAAAGAAGTTTAAAAAAAGATTTGACAAGGTAAAGAAACTGTTTCTGTGCTTGTTTTATTTAAATTAAGATGGTTAAGCAGAATTTTTCTTCTGCATAGTAAAGTTTCAAAGCTATATTAAGTCAATGTTCAGTTGTAAACTTTTGAAAGAACAACCCTAACATTTGTTCAGCGTTACAAACAACCTCTGTTCCCAAGGTGCTCATAACTCTGAGGTTCTACTGTCCTTGCTCAGGTATTTTGCCCACCTTCCTTCATATTATCTGCATACATGTATGGAAACCTACTGTCACATTTCAGGGTGCAATCCAGGCCAGTAAGGGGTTGTCACCACTTGCCCCGCAATCTTGGGTGCCTGACAATGCTGTGCTGTTGTAGCTCCAACAAGGCTGCTCACAAACAGCCTGCCAGTGTGTAAGTCACACCCTGAGTGTTTGTGTATAGCCACAGCCTTGGTCCAGCAGCTCTGATCCAAGTAGCCTGTCAGCAACACACTAGTCAGACTCTGGCTTTCACAAGTCTTGGTTACTACTTGCATCCCCAACACACTCCCAGACCTGAATTTTCCCAGACACTTGTGGTCTGCACTGTCCAAGCCTCTCCTGGACAGTTCAGATATTGAAGGTCTGTTGCTTCTGTAAAGGGTCAATATTCAATTACTGCTTTAACTGGAGGTACCAAACACTTCAATTTAAACACAACACTGGATTAGTTTAGATTAAAAATAAAACAAGTTCATTTAACTACAAAGAGAGAGGTTTTAAGTGAGTACAAATATATGGTATTAAATTCAGAAATGGTTACAAGAGAAATAAAGATAAAACACTTTCTAGTAGCTGAAACTTAACAAGCTAGACTTGGTTTAAGGTAAAATTCTTATCACAGGTTCCCAGTAACATGGTTGATGAATTCCTCCGATCGGGAGCTCCCCCCAAAGTCAAAGGGCTGGTTCCTTTGTCCTAGATGAAAGAGAGTCTGGGGGTGTTTTTGTCTCTCACTTTTATAGTCCAGTCACTATTTGAAATGCAAATTTCTGAGGATTACCCATAGATAAAGTTAATTAAAACTGTGAGGAAACAGACATGGAGTCTCTTGGTGAAAGACATTCCATGCTGTTGTTTGCTAAAATACAGATGGATCTGTTCCTGCGTTGTCAAAGAATAGCCACTTGACAGATGATTGCCAATCAACTTTGACACCTGGCTAGAGATGGCAGCTTGTCCTTTATATTGGAGAAACCAGTTTACTTTTTTCCCTGACTTGTCTGGTAAACACACTGTAGTCATAATTTCAGTTTGTTCATAACTCTTAATATGTATTTTGTACACACGATACACAAGAATAGAAATGATCAGTGTGTTTTTTAAATTACACCTCACAAGGCATATTTTGTAGAAAGATTAGTACAATAGTGTGCAGGGTGTGAATACAGAGGTGCTCAGGGTCACACTTACCCATATGTGAACACACATGCTGACATGCCATATATTTAATTTAAATTCTTTACATAAGCTAAGCTAAGGCAATATTAAGACTCTGCAATATTCACCCCATTTCAGGCAATGTGGACGGATTTACTTAGGAGAAAAGATAAAAAGCTACATATGTACAGTTTGATTAAGCCAGCTAAGTGGTGGTGGAGTCATAACCTTACAAATATCAGAAGGTTATAATTCTTCTCTTTGTTATTTAACTATTTACCGTGGTACTTAGAGGGTAATAGTGAGGAGTAATGGGATCCAATTAATCTGGCAGCAGAGACTTAGCAAAGAATTAGACTGACTGTCCGGAAGCTGTTTCTGAAAGCAAGATTTATTTGTTTGTGGAATAGTATCTAGAAAGAAGTGATAGAAGCCACATGCAAAAATAAAAAACTGGATTGGATAGAATACTAGAAATAAATTACATATATATAGAAAAACAATTCTTCACTAGCAAGGAGTAGACATCTAAGTGTGATGGAAACAACTTAACTTCTAAGTTTTAAGGAAACAAAATGAGTTTTTCTCTAATGTTATCATGTGAATAATGTTCCTGCGTTGTCAAAGGAATCAAAATTTTGGGCCAGATATCAGGACAGTCTTTTTTTCTGAAGCATCTGGACATTGCAGTAGGACTATTAAAGGAAGAGGTCAAGGAACCCTCTCTGAAGATAATCAAGATGAGATTAGAGCCTACTGGGAATAATATTGGGAGTTGTCCTTCAAATTTAAGTGGTTTCTAATGGCCTTTATTTGCCTCAGTGACAGACTTACATTTTTTCACTTATAAACAGTGCTGACCTTACTGTCTTATTTTGCAGCAAAGCTTGGGGACACAAAAGAACTAGAAGACTTTATTGCTGATCTTGACAGGACATTAGCAAGTAAGTAGATTCATGTGTGGTACCTTAAAAATGATGGAAGTCAAAGTATTTACAATACAAAATGTCAGTGGAGATGGGTTTGGTGGTGGGAACAGTATTTTTACATAATTTCCTTTAAAATATGAAGTTCTTCTTGTGTCATTTGTTGTGGAAGAAGTAATGGGATAGAACCTGGGGACGGGTCTGCCTTTGTCTATGTATTTCTACTTTTTATTCTCCTTAGTCTGCTTTTTCCTGTCTGATAGTGTGATCATATCCTCCATAGATGCTCTCATTTATCCACTACCCTCCTTCCTTGTATGTATTCCCGCTTTTTAGTAGCCAAATTCAGCTTGATTTTGACTAACACTTTCATACATATAGCATTTTTGGGCCATAAAACGAACCATATATCATGAAGTTGCTTTGATAGTGCACCTATTATGCAAGCAAGAGTTCTTCAATAACTGATTCAACACTGAAAAACAGGCTTGTGTTTCATAGTCCTAAAAGTCTAAATAACTGGCCAGTAACTATGAATGACTGGTATAAATGTAAATATTAGACTGCTGTCATTGTCTTTACAAAATGATTATGGAAAGGAAGTCCATACTTTATACTTTAAATTAAAAAAAATCAGTTGATCTAATCTCTATTAAATATGGACTAAATAGTGTAACTGAATAACAGTCTGTTATTCAGTTACACTATTCTTTGGCTCTTCATCAGGCTACAGAAAAACACTTCTCTTTTGAAATATTGTGTTACATCTGTTCCCCTTCTCACAGTTTGCCGGTGTTGTTCATTTGGGCCATGGTCTTGTATTCCTCTGCATGCAGAGTGTTGAGCCCACTGGGCCCTAAATAGGCAGTACAGACAAAGAACGAAAGGTGTAACATAAATTGTTGTTGTTAGTGTTTTTTTTTAAATCCTTTGTTTTTCTTTCTTTGTATTTTTTTAAACCTTAGTTGATTTGCCTTGAGTTTAACTCAAGACAAATTCTTTTATGATCGTAAACTTGTGTTATGATCTGGCTTATTTGTGTTCAGCCTTTGCTGTCTTCTCACTTGTATCTTAATTCTGGCCTAGTTTCACTTATTTCAAGTATTTTCTTATTTACTATCTTTTGCAATGGATCCATTCTAGAGTTATCTTTGCAGTGAGATTAAATTTATTACTCTGTAGACCCTTTTCAGAAGGGCAGAGACTCAAGATTTGATATTCAAGGAAGACCGAAACCCACAAAGGAGAGTCCGATGCAACCTTTTCTCTGGGTTTTTGCTGATAGGGCTTTCACAGCTGTTTTGCAGGTGACTTTTCTGGGCTGCCTGTTTCATACTGACTTCATGAGATTTGTCCATTTCCTAATGCAGGGCAAGTTGAGAGGGGGAATACCACCTGCTGCTGCTATAGTGCATTCTAATAAGCTAATAGTCCATTGTTTTTCAACCTTGTCGTCTTCATTCACAATGTAACCACCTCTATTTTCACATGCCAGCTTTATCTTTGACTCTGTAATGCAGTGAAAAACGCCAACTTCAGACTTCTATTACTATCACATATTTTGAGTTCTACTATATAGTTGGGGTTATGCAACAGCCTACACTTACTTTTGATGCCTTTTGATACTTAAGACGCAAATTAGAGCAGTGATTTTCTTAAACCTTTACAACTTTACAATCTTTATAACTTTTTGGCTTCTATATATATTTTTTGGCTTTCTCTCCTTTCATGTCAGTTAAACAGCAGACAGTTTAAGAAATGGGACCTCAAATATGACATTTTGTCAGTGAAATGTAATCTTGCTAAGTGTAACATTTGGGATCTCTCATCTTTCATCTTTACAGGTATGTGAAGGAAAGGGATTTTTGTTATCATCCCTGTCTACAGGTAATTCCTTGAAAGACGCAATAAAGACCTAGTAAAATGGATCACTGAAAGCTGTTGCCATATCTGACAACTGTCAACTTTGCTATCCAGCATATTCATCTTCTGAACATAACAATAGTCACCTTCTCTAAGCATTTCACTGATCACATCAGTTTTGTTACTTTGTAGCAGGCAGGATCAGATAACATAAATGTGCTGATACTATATTTTTTCTTAAAAATATAGCTTAAATTTTAATTTAAAATTGCTTTATGAAAATATATTTGTAATTTTATATAGTTGGAAACTTTAATGCTTTTAATATATTTTTGTATAGAAATAAAACCTGAACTGAAATCTGTCTAAAATCTCTCTGTGGGGTTAAGAAGATTGAAACTTAATAAGTTAAACTCATCTCAGTTCCTGAGAACAAGAATCAAATTTTAAAATGTCTGATAACTTATTTCATGATATGCAAAATAAAAAAAATGCAGGCTATATGCAAAATTTTACATTTTTCTCAACTAAAGGGCCAAAGTTGGTTAAATGTGAGTGTTACATGCCTACTATAGGGAATAGACTGAATCGAGTCAAATGCTGATCTCACACTAGAATAAGTCTGGTATAATTCTATGGACTTTAATACCCCTTACATTTGGGGGGGTATGTGTGGTGTGTGTAAAAGCTTTCAAGGCTTATCTAAGAGACCCCTTAATGAACCTCCAAGCTTTGGAGATGCCATTTAAATGTTATTATTGAATGCATAACTCTAAATCGAACACTGATTGAGAGCCAACAGGCTTAGGCCAAGATATTTAAAGGTGCTTACGCTTTGCAATGCTGAGCGGAGCCAAGCCTCAGTGACAATCCCATTGACTTTCAGTAAGATTTAGGCTCCTGCGTACCAAAGTGACTTTTCAAAGTGTGACTTAGCCATGTTAGTCACTTAGGGTCAGAGCCACACAGGTATTTGGGTAATCGCCTTTTTGGGTGCCTGTGCTTGCCACTGCCCGTAGGGACCTTAATTTTTTGCTTATCAGCATTCGCAAAGCCACCTAACCATTGATACTGCCCTACAGCTAGTTAGCCCTCATTGAAGAAGAGGCCCCAAGTAGGATTCTCAAAGTGGGTGGGGGAATCCGGGCTAGCATTATGACATGGCAAGCAGGGCAATTGCCCAGGGACACCCCCCTTCCCCGAAACTAAGTTACGAGCGGGGCTTGGGCTCAGGCTTCAGCCCCAGGCCATGAGGCTCAGGTTTCTGCAGGGTGGGGACCCACTCCTTAGTTTCTGCCTTGGGCCCCAGCAAGTCCAATGCTGGCCCTGGGGGGAATGCTGATCTTGTCAGCAGGGCCTGATGCTTTAAGCACACTTAGAGGATGAACTGGAGGATGGCGTGGACTGCACCCTCAGCAAGTTTGCAGATGACACTAAACTGAGAGGAGTGGTAGATACGCTGGAGGGTAGGGATAGGATACAGAGGGACCTAGACAAATTAGAGGATTGGGACAAAAGAAATCTGATGAGGTTCTACAAGGACAAGTGCAGAGTCCTGCACTTAGGACGGACAAATCCCATGCACTGCTACAGACTAGGGACCAAATGGCTAGGCAGCAGTTCTGCAGAAAAGGACCTAGAGGTTACAGTAGATGAGAAGCTGGATATGAATTAACAGTGTGCCCTTGTTGCCAAGAAGGCTAACGGCATATTGGGCTGTATAAGTAGGGTCATTGCTAGCAGATCAGGGAACGTGATCATTCCCCTCTATTCAGCATTGGTGAGGCCTCATCTGGAGTATTGTGTTCAGTTTTGGGCGCTACACTACAAGGAGGATGTGGAAAAATTGGAAAGTGTCCAGTGGAGGGTAACAAAAATGATTAGGAGGCTGGAGCACGTGACGTATGAGAAGAGGCTGAGGGAACTGGGATTGTTTAGTCTTCAGAAGAGAAGAGTTAGGGGGGATTTGATAGCTGCTTTCAACTACCTGAAAGAGAATTCCAAGGAGCATGGATCTAGACTGTTCTCAGTGGTACCACATGACAGAACAAGGAGCAATAGTCTCAAGTTGCAGCGGGGGGAGGTTTAGGTTGCATTTTAGGAAACACTATTTCACTAGGAGGGTGGTGAAGCACTGGACTGGGTTAACTAGGGAAGTGGTGGAACCTCCTTCCTTAGAGGTTTTTAAGGTCAGGCTTGACAAAGCCTTGGCTGAGATAATTTAATTGGGGATTGGTCCTGCTTTGAGCAGGGGGTTGGACTACATCAGTGGTGGGCAAACTACGGTCTGCGGGCCATGTGAGCTCCCGGTCGGGGAGGCTTGCCCCTGGCCCTTCCCCCACTGTTCCCCTCCCCCACAGCCTCAGTGCACTGTGCACAGCGCTCTGGCCCGTAGCTCCTGCCGGCCAGCGTTGCAGCAGCATAACTGGCTCCGGTGGGGCTGCACACTCCTGTGGGGCAACATGTTTAGCTCTGACAGGCCGCGCAGAGCCAGACACGCCGCTCTAAGCAGCATGGTAAGGGGGCCGGGTTAAAAATGCTTTATCTCTGTAGTACCTATTGGCTGAATATTGAGCAACTTTCTTAGGAAAAAGAATACTGCATTGACAGATGAATTGTGCATAAAAGAAAAACAGACTAGTACTTACTAGACTCAGTGCTCAAACTGAAAAATGCGTTTGAAGAACAGATGTTGTGGAAGCAAACCTCACTTACGTTCTCTCTCCCATCTGGCTGTCATTAGATGGAAGGGTGTAGGATAAATCAGGGCTAGGTAAATAAGGGCTGGTCCTCACTAGGGCGGGGGATCGACTGTAGATACGCAATTTCAGCTACGTAAATAACGTAGCTGAAATCGGCGTATCTACAGCCGACTTACCTGCCGTCCTCACAGTGGCGGTGGTCGGCGGCGTGCTCCCCCGTCGACTCCAGCTTGTGCCTATTGGCGAGCTGGAGTTACGGAGTCGATGGGGACGCCACTGGCGATCGATTTATCGCATCTTGATGAGATGCAATAAATCGATCGCCGTAAAATCAATCTCTCCCCGCGCTAGTGAAGACAAGCCCCAAGTGTCTTCAATTGAGCAGCTACAAGAGAATGTTTTCATACCATCATTTCAGGATGGGAGCCCTTCAAAAGGAAGGACTAGTACATAGTTAAGCCTTGTTCTCAGAAGTGGTTGTTTGCAGAAGTAAAATACACACACAGAGTCCTCCAGAAGGCAGAAGCAATCATGTTTGCAAATAATGCTTTTAACTGCCAAGCTGTGTGGTTTGAAAGCATGTCCCTCTTACTGACAGAAGTTGGTTCAGTAAAAGATACTACCTCACTCACCTTGTCGCTCTAACATCCTGAGACCAACACTGCAAATATTGTGTCGCTTTAAAGTCTTATCCTCCACTCTTGGCTTTCAGGGTGAAACACAAGGAATTTAATAGTAAAATGGGGAATGTTCCACCTTATGTGGTACTCTGAGGAAGTGTGGAGGATTTGCTAGATGCAAACAGCTGGTTTCTAAAACTGACCAGCTCAACAATCTGAAAGTTATTCCCATCTCTGTGGAGTCTGAGAAAAAATGGCTCTCTTATGTACGGTTCATGCAATCTAAAGGGCTTGGAAACGTTAGGACATCTGCCAGACTGTTGGAGTGAAACTTTCAGTAACACAGCTGCTGGTTGTGCTTGGAAATAGAGTGAATATTATAAAACCAATATGGCTGCAGCAGCTCTTGAATTAAATCCCTTATTAGATAGTAGGATCACAAACTGCATATGCTCCATGGGAAAACTCCTGTTTTTTGTATGACTTTACAGTAGGCTCCCCACATTACTGATTTCATTTCAGCTTGACTAGCAATTCTGCCAGTCTAAATAAGATAAAAATAATGCAACCTAATATTGATTAGGTTAATTCTCATTAGTTTAGCATTTCTGTTATTTTGTAAAATAGAACATTTTGGGCTCACTTCTTTTTATGGCTCTTCGGTCATCAGTTAGTTAATTAGTCCCCGTTATGTCTCTGGCTTTTAGGGTAGCGATGATGCTCCTCCACTCCTGTCTGTTTCTAGCAAGTCTTTCAATGGCTCCCCAGCTGTGCCCCAGGGTTTCCAGCTCAGCTTCCACAGCTCTTCACCATGTTGTTTTTGGGTGGCCTCATTTTCGCTTGCTTTCAGGTGTCCATCTTATTGCTACTCTGGTGATGGAATCAGTTTCCATCCACAGCAAATGGCCAATCCATTCTAACACCTCATAGCCTGGTGGTGCTCATATCCTCTTGGCTGCACTGTGTCAGTAGATCTGGGTTTGAGATTGGTCTGGGCCGAAAGATATGGAGGATTTTTCTGAGGCAGGTTGCATGGAATGAAGACCGTTTGGGCATGTCATGCTCTTTCATTCCCCAGCATTCTGCACTATAGTGTTGAAAGTACGCAGCTCTCATAAGTCTTAAGTTTGGTTTTGATGTTGTATTTTGATGATTTTCAGACTAAATTTAATCTCCTCAAGGTTTTTCTGGATTTATTGATTCTGTCCTGGCTTGTTCCACTGTTCTGGTTGATGGTGCTGCCCAAGTATGTGAATGTTTCTACATTGGTGAGAACATGATCTACATACTGGTGATTGTGAGGCGATATTAAGGCTGAAAGCCTCAGTCATCATGTAAGCATTTAAAGCTGTTTTTTCAGCATCAGACTGGGGCTGGCCATACCAGTCAGCACAGAGCACTCTTACAGGAGGTCTGTTCTGTTCTCTGGAAGAAAAATTACAGATCACTTCCCCCTAAAAAATCACAAACTAAGGACATGATCTTCCATTCCACAGAGATACTGATACTCATGTCATTGGTATCAATTGGAGACTTGGGAGTACCTGGAATCAGGCCCTAAACTAGGAGTGAATACGTCTCTGTCAAAATCTTTATTTTTCTATAGCTCATGTTGCTGTAGTACTAAGCATTTAAATATTTGGCTATGCTGTTTACTTTTTAATATGAGAAAATATCTGTTCAGGCATGACCACATCTTCATAGTTTGGAAAGTTCTTGCTAGTCTAGAAACATAAAGGGTAGAATTTTGTAATTGTCCTAACAATAGTGAATAACAGCTTCATTGGGCTGGGTTGTGTACTTGTCCAGGTTACAAAGGAAAAATAAAAAATTGAGAAATTACAATTTGATGGGACTTAAGGAAACTTTGAGGACAGTTGCTAAGACTTCAGCATGTGGATTGCAGGCAGTATATAGCCTAAAAGGGCTAAACTTACAAAGAATGGAGAGAGAGCGTGTGTGTGAAAATAAAGACCAGTCTCTTATGAGCATTCATGTGTCACACATTTGTTAGATAAATAGTTTCCTCTGCAGGCCCTCTGCCACTTTGGAGAGGCCAGAATGGGGACAGTTCTACTTCTGGCTGCAGTTTTTCTGGTTTTGCTTAGGCATGGTGGCAAGCAGAACATGGCCCAAAACATACAACATTTCAAATGTTCATACTTATAAGAGGTATTAGTGTACAAGTATTAATCCCTTAATGTGCTGTTATGGGCAAACATTGTCTGTACAGTGCCTAGCATATTTTGGGTATTGCCATATTATACACTAGTTAGGGTGACTAGACACCAAGTGTGAAAAATTAGGATGAGGTGGGGGGTAATAGGAGTCTATATAAGAAAAAGACCCCAAAATCGGGACTGTCCCTATAAAATTGGGACATATGGTCACCCAAACACTAATTAAACACAAAAAAATACATTGAGAGCATTATTAAGATTGCAAAGTCAACCCTCCAAAAGTTAGGAAATTCCAGCATGATGGGGTGTATACCTCACACTGTCAGAGAAAGTGGTAATTAGAGCAAGAGGGCAATTAGTGCAATGGGTTGCACCTGGAAGGTGGGCCAGGACCTACTTAGGGTTAGGCCCAGATGGGGAAGAGCTAGGTGATTAATAAAGGAAGAACTTCAGAGGGGCAGAAGGGAGGCTCAGGGGGAAAGTAGGCTTAGGGCTGTTCTCCCAAGAAGATAGTTCTGGTGGAAGGCCAGGATGGATACTGGGAATCCAAAAGAGTGGAACGAGGTCCTGTGATGAGCCTTGACAAAAGGGCAAGACCCCAGAGGAAGGCTGTCTTGAGGCTGGGTTTCTGGAGGAAAGGGTCATGGATATGCAAAGTGGCAGACAGGAACCAGACCTCCTTCTTCCCCAGGCTCCTGGATCACAAGCAGAGAGAGGTGCCTTGCTGAAGTCTGGATTTAGGTGCTTTATCTTCAATGCTCAGCTCCTATTGACTTCAGTTGTGGATGTGAGTAATCAGCACTTCTGTAAATTAGACACTAGGGTATTAAGTCAGGTACACAGAAAATGAGGAAAACACAAGTAGTGACCATCTGTGAAAAATCTGGTTTAGGTGACTTGCCCAGCATCCCACAAGAAATTTGTAGTAAAGATAGGGATAGTCAGTTAATTTACTCCTCTCTGCTTTTTCTTTTACATCATGGAATATGAACCTTAAAATGTTCAAGTTTGAATTCAACTTTTGAACTCATCAAATTTGTATCTGTCCCAAATCAGACCAGACATGTTCACCAATCTTCAAACATACCAAATTGTTTGGAACTTTATTTTTAAATGCTTTGTAAATCTCCAGATAGTTAATTTTTAGCTTAATTCTAGATAATGAAATATCTATAATTAATGGCTTATTTACTGAGCACCAAATTCTGGTGTCACTGAAGTTAATGGCAAAATTTTCATTAACTTCAAGACTGACAGCTTGTTCAATGTTTCAGAACCTCCCAGAATTTGAGGTGATCGTCTTTCACACAAGACATAAATCTGAGGTCCTGGCCACTTGTACTTATTTAAGATCCTATAACACTTCTGAAAGACTAACCCCATTTCCCAGGCTAAATTCCAGTTTGAGGAAACATAATCCCAACTATATATAATGATGGGGTCTAAATTAGTTATTATCACTCAAGAAAGAGATCTTGGAATGATTGTGCATAGTTCCCTGAAAACATCCACTCAATGTGCAGCGGCAGTCAAAAAGGCGAACAGAATGTTGGGAATCACTAAAAAAGGGATAGATAATAAGACAGCAAAAATCATATTTCCTCTATATAAATACATGGTATATCCACATCTTGAATACTGCTTGCAGATTTGGTCACCTCATCTTAAAAAATATATATTTGACCTGGAAAATGTTCAGAAAAGGGCAACAAAAATTATTAGGGGTATAGAATGACTGACATATGAGGAGAGATTAATAAGACTAGGACTTTTTAGCTTGGAAAAGAGATGACTAAGGGGAGATATGATGTCTATAAAATCATGACTGATGTGGAGAAAGTAAATAAAGAAGTGTTATTTACTCCGTCTCATAACACAAGAACTATGGGTCGTGATCTGAAATTAATAGGTAGCAGGTTTAAAACAAACAAAAGGAAGTATTTTTTTCACACAATGCACAGTCAACCTGTGGAACTCCTTGCCAGAGGATGTTGTGAAGACCAAGACTATAATAGGCCTCAAAAAAGAACTAGATAAGTTAATGGAGGACAGGTCCATCAATGGCTATTAACCAGGATGGATAGGGATGGTGTCCCTAGTCTCTGTTTGTCAGGAGATGGGAATAGGTGACAGGGGATGGCTCACTTGATGATTACCTGTTCTGTTCATTCCCTCTGAAGCAGCTGGCATTGCCTACTGTCAGAAGACCGGACACTGGGCTAGATGGACCATTGGGCTGACCCATTATGGCCATTGTTATGTTCTTATGTTCTTGAGTAATTACGTTCCACCAAACTAAAATCCTCTTTCATCCAGTCACAGCTAAATATAGTCTTCATGTCCATTCCTAAATTGTTAGACAGGTACCCGCACTTCCATGAGGGGTGAAATGATTATTGAAATTATATGGTTTATTCATACTACCACAGAAGTCAATGAGAGCAGTACAAAGCTCTTAGGAGATGATTCCGCAAAGACTTACCACTTGGAGTAGTGACTTTGGTGGGATTATTCACATTAGTAGGTGCCAGGCTTAGACACAGCATTTGTAGGGTCTGACCCTTAGATGCTATTTTTTGTTCATAGCTTTTCCCACTTGGAAAAAGAGACATGCAGAGGCATTTGATTAGGTGAAATAAAGTATACAATCTTGTTAAAAGTATACTTTCTTCATTTTTCAAAATTTCTCAAATGGGCAAATAATTATCTTCTGTGGAATGGAGAACAATAGGTACTTAATAAAATATATAATGGCAGGTATATCACAATAGCCTCTAAACTCTTTAGCTCACTGTACTGGTTTCTAACATAGCTGCTATTACTATGACTTTGACTTTTAAATCTTAAGTCCCTTAGGAAAGTAAGATGTGGTTTAGCTGGACTTGGTTTCTATATCAGAAATTTAATAACCCTCCCCTTTACTATCTTGCTGTGAAATACTAGCTTTTATATTGGTTTTACAGCATGTTAAACAGATTTTTCTTTTCCATGTCGGATGAGTCCAATGTTCATAGCTGGAGAAGGATCAGCAATTTAATGAAACATAGTGATTGTTATTATTGCATGCCCCAAACAGTTCCAGTCAATAGAAAGCCAGTTCCAAAGGGACATTCTACAGTTTACAACAGGAACCGTTATGAGAGTTGAATGCTCAACCGGAGAGCATTTTATTTTTAAAAATCCCTTCTCTCAGTTCTTAGCATGTGGCTAAAATTAGCTGAGCACAGTAGTAAAGAGACAACACTATTTCTTGACTATAGAAAATTATTTTAGAGAGAGAACAATGTGGAAAGGTGCCTAAAACTATTTCATTAGAATTTGAATTGTGGACACCATCGGCATGGGTTGCCTCTGCTCAGCACTGCTCTCCCACTGGCATTATTACTCCAGCTTGGCGAGAAGCAGAAGCTAGGTCGGCAAGAGAGCATTTCCCACTAACACAGTGTCAGTGTGGACAGTGTGGAACTTGTGTAGCTTGCAGGGCGGGAGGTGGGAATTTTTCACACCCCTGAGCCATGTAAGTTAGATCGACTTAACTGGTAGTGTAGACCTGCCCTTAGAAAACTCTTTGATTTACTTCTGTCTGAGTCACAGGCACGTGAAACTAAACTGCGCAAACTGGGGGGCTGCTTTCCAGGGGGTGCTGCTGGGTATTGCCACTGCCCGTGGGCTTGCAGCAGGCCTATTAGAAAATCAGGCCTATAATAATCGCTTCAAAATGCATCAATACTATTTCCGCAGGTGCATATTAGGGGACCTCAGAGGGCTTTGAAAATGCTAATTAAATACTCTCACCTGCCCTTGAGGTAGCTGCTATGACTAGATGATAGCCATATATTCTCCTTAAGTGGTTTGGTTTTGCTCCCTTCCTTTGTATTCAGGGGTAAAAGTAGGTGTAGGAACTTACCAGTATGGGGCTGGCTCTGGCCTCCCTCGGAAAGGCGGGGCCTCAAGTGGAAGGGGCGGGGCTGGGGGGGGTCACAGCCAGCCCCGGCCTGCCCTGTACCAGTAAGTGCCTCCTCCACCTCCCGCTCCCCCTCTGCCGGGGTAGCACCAACAGCCGGGGGCTCTGGCAGGAGTTTAAAGGGCCCTGGGGCAGTAGCGATGGCTGAGCCCTGGGCCCTTTAAATTGTCCCCAGAACCCCACTGCCGCTTCCCCAGGGCTCTGGTAGCAGGGCTCTAGGGATGGGGCTCCAGTCATCGCTACCAGCCTGGGCCCTTTAAATCGTCCCTGGAGCCGGCCGGAGTCCTGGGGAGGCAGCAGCGGGGCTCCAACCACTACCAACCCAGGCCCTTAAATCACCACTCCAGCCTCACCACCGCTACCCCAGGGCTCTGGCAGCAATTTAAAGGGCCCAGGGCTCCAGCTGCTGCTGGGAGCCCCAGACCCTTTAAAATGTGCCTGGGGAAGCTGATCCGCCCGGTCCGGCGCACTGGTTCTTGGTGGTACGCCGTACCGGGGTGTACCAGCTTACTTTCACCTCTGTTTGTATCTAACAAAATCAATTCAAAAGAATCCTCAGTGTGTGGAAACTTGTGTAAGTGGACAAGCTTCACAACCTGCCTGTCACAGGGTCTGCGCAGGTTTCCACCCGCTTGTCCCTGCGCCCTCTGTTTAGGCTGGTCAAAGAAAAAGACCCAACGCCTTCTTCAGGTGTTTCAACCACGTGCCTTTATTTACAGTGCTTTGTGCAGCACCAATTTCCCCACAATAGCCATCCCCCTGAGATCCTTCCCAGGGTCTTCTGGCCTTTGAAGCGCCCTTCAGTTGGTAGAGAGACAGAGATGTAGCCCTCCTGTCCCCTTTCCCGGCTAGCCTCCTGACTGAGCTTTTCCCAGGGCTTATATACCCTTCCCAGTCCTCAGCCCAGCTGGCTCTAGTTGGCTCAGCCTATTACCCTGAGCCTGCCCTCATTAGGGCCCTGCAGCTGGGCTCCCTGCTGAGTGCCTGGGCCCCCGCACCTTACCACCCTGCCAGGCAGCAGGGCGCAGCCAGCTTTTTAGCAGGGCATCCAAGGGGTTTAACCTCTGCTCTGTTACACTGCCCTACAGTCCAGCTAATTTAGGCTATCTTGAACCAAGGGGAGAGTTTCAAAATGTCACCAAATTCTCCCCAGGACTCTACCCCTCTTGTCCTGGCTAGTGTTTCACACTGAACACATTGTTCTCAGCACAGGTACAATGGGAAGGTACAAGAGTAAACAGTGCATATTTAACAATCTTTTAAATTCTTGCTTTCCGGACTCCAGTCTTCCCCAACAATGTTGGCCCCTTGCTGTATAAGGTGGAATGACCCAGTTTCCTATTTACATAGTGCCTAAGTGAATGAATGTGGCTGTGGAGTCACACTGCTTTCACTGTTTCCTTCCTTGACTGCTAGTGTGTCCTGGTGAATTACAGGCTTATCCTTGTCTATTCTTTGGGTGCACTAGTCCAGCATTAAGCACTGAAAAGCAATAAAATAAGAAAGGGGCTTTATTTGCTAGGGCTTTCTGAGATCGGATTTCATAGTCTCCTCTAGCCTACATGCTCATGTTTCCCCCTCTCCTATGGTGTTTTAACCACAGTTTTAATTAACACTGTCTTTCATGTTGTTGAGGAAAGATTACGTTTGACACTTCTCTTGTGTAGGAGAAAGGAAGTTTCCATCTCCAGTCACACATGCTTAATTCAATGTACCTGGTAAAAATGTCAGAGGGTGTGTGTGTGTGTGTGTACACAAAAATAAGAATTTGAAGGGAGCAGTTGTTCCTTCTGAAATGCTAAAAACATGTGTAAGTTCAATTAGATTCTGCAGTCCCCTTCTTTCTTCTTGGTGTCTGGAGCACCCACAGCCCCAGCAAAGTACAATCTCTAGGATTACAGGTAACTGAAATTGACAGCTAGAGTTTTTACTTACACAAGGATGAGTGATCTGAGAAATAATCTTTCAGTGATGCACAACACAAGCGTTGCAGTTTGTAATTGTGCTGTCTCCATTTGAAACTCATCAAGGACTTTTTAAACTAAACCAACTTTTTAAAAATAAAAATGGTCATCTTTGATGGGAGCAATATCTATAACTAAGTAGATAGTAAATAAAATACACATAAATATTGTGCGTTCTAACATTGTGTCTAGTTCTTAAGATGAAGTCACACATGTTCTCTTCTCCTTTACTTGGGGTACCTCCACAATTTGAGCTGAGGGTATGATTCCCAGTTTGAGGGACATATTCATTCTTCCTCTGGTTGAGCTAGTGTTGCGGTGGCAGTGCAAACGGTGGGAAGGGCTAGCTGCCCCGAAAATACACCTGTCTGAGACATTAGGCTAGTGGCTCTCGTTCCCCCAAATACACTCTTGTGTTAGCACACCAGCTTGATCAGAGGTAGCGTGGGAATGTCTCCCCAAGCTTGGAATCAGACCTCCAGAACCAAGAGAAGACATAACTTTATTCCTGGTCTCTGTGCTCTGTGTAAGGCTCTCCCATTGTTGTATAATTTATTATTATTTATTTAAAATAATCAAGATCAGGGTTCCAGCGAGCTAGGTGCTATCTGTATCTGTAAGAGACCATCCCTGTCCCAAAGAAATTACAATCTAAATTGGCAAGCCAGATACAGGCTAGAAAGAGATACAGAGGCATAGAGAGGTGAATCACCTAGCAAGTTGCATAGCAGATTAGTAGCAGAATCAGGTTTTGAGTCCCTATCCAGTGCCTTGTACGCTGAACCACCCTGCTTCTCTAGCATTTACCACTTCTATGGCATCTCTCATATTCAAAGTACTTTACAACATTATCAGATCTTCAGAGCTGACGTAAGGCAGTTAAGTATATACCCAGAACTTCTATGCTTTGACAAAAATGAGATAAACCCAGACCTAAAGAAAACAGCCAGAAAACCCAAATCATTTCTTAAGGGAGGTGCAGTTCCTAATTTTAGAGAGAAGCAAAAGGGGAAGAATTTACGACATGAATGATATACCTCAATACACTCTCTGTTTCCTAGATATAAATGCAAAGAAATCACGTTAGCTTTGTTAACCTCAAAAAAAAACAAAAAAAAAACCTTCCAAAAGTTTATGGTTTTCAGGCCTTGAGTGTACAACTCTGACTGTTGGTGGGCACAACTTCTGTGACTGAGATGTGCAGGTATCTGACTTGTGGGGCAATCTGCGAGTTGGATGTCTAAATAAAGTAATTGTTCTTGCAATTTGGAGCTGTACACGTTCAAAATCCTGGTCAGACATGATCCTATGAGGCAGGCAAATGTTAATGTCATATTAGAGAAAGGAGAGCCTGACATGGAAAGACGAGGTGACATACCATGCAGCAAGTTGGTGGCAGAGCTCAGACTAGAACCTATAGTAGATCTCCTGAGTCCCACACCTGTGCTTAATGCACTAGGCCACACAACCCCTAGCTGCAAAGGACAGACACAAAAAGTGAGTCCCCCTTTTCTTCAAATCTGACCTAAGAGATTAAAAATAGCTGTTAAAGACTTTCAGCCTCTTCTACTTCTCTCTTAAAAAGTATACCCAAGAGACCTTTGTATGAAAGCAACTTTAACTAAGAATCTAATCATACCTCCATAGACCCACGAATGGAAGAGATCTTCCCCTTCATCCATGTGGCAGGGGGAAATATATTCATGTATTATCTGCCTCCATGCTTGGGCCCTCCCCTTTTCCTGGACGCAAATAAAGCTCTGCAGATGACATAGATGGAGCATGCAGGTTAGGGGATGTACATGCTGTCTTCCCCTCTGAGAAGCCTATACAGTTTAGGGAGCAAAGATAATACAGGCCAAGGCTGTCATCCTTCAACAGCGACAATCCCACCCCAGATTGTTCCTCCCCATGCCCTCCTCAGAGAAGCCACTGCCTATGGGAGCTCTAAGCTCCTATGGGAAGTGAGGAGGAGCTTGGAGCCGTGGCCCCCGCAGCTGCTCAGCCCCCAGAGCTACTAGGGGTGCGCAAGGTGTAAATATGGCCCTGCTCACCTCCCAGGATACCATGCTTGGCTGACCAATATCACTGTCAGTTCTTCAGGGAGTTGGGCAGATCTTTAGTCTAGCCAAGAGATGGTTGGATCCAAGAGATCACAGTCTATGTGTCAGCATGGGAAGGAAATCTCTGGCAGAGAACTCTGTAATCTGTCAGGCAAAGACATAACAAGATCCAGTGGCTGAAACTGAAGCTAGACAAATTTAAAATAGAAATAAGGCACACATTTTTAATTATGACAATGACTAACCACTGGACCAATTTGCCTAGGGATGTGATGGATTCTCCATCACTTAGTCTTTTTAAATCAAAATTGGAAGTATTCGGAAAATATATGAGATAAAATCCTGGCGCCACTGTAGTCAGTGTGAGTGAGTCTTGTCACTGGCTTCAAGGAAGCTGGGATTTCATCCATGTTCCAACTCAGGGGTAGGCAACCTATGGCACTCACACTGCCTGGATCCTGGCCACTGGTCTGGGAGGGGGCTCTGCATTTTAATTTAATTTTAAATGAAGCTTCTTAAACATTTAAAAAACCTTATTTACTTTACATACAACAATAGTTTAGTTTTATATTATAGATTTATAGAAAGAGACCTTCTAAAAACATTAAAATGTGTTACTGGCACGCAAAAACTTAAATTAGAGTGAATAAATGAAGACTTGGCACACCGCTTCTGAAAGGTTGCCGACCCCTGTTCTAACTCAACCACAAGTTATGGGCTTGATGTAGGAATCTCTCTGGTGAAATTCCATGGTCTATGTCAGTGGCTCTTAACCTTTCCAGATTTCTTTATCCCTTTCAGGAGTCTAATTTGGCTTGCGTACCCCATCGGTGCCAACTTCTGTTGACGCTGGTGGGTGCTCGTGCTTCTCCCCCGCTCCAACTTCACCCCCTGCCCCGACTCCGGCTCCCATCCCAGCCCCTTTCCAACCACTTCCCCAAAGTCCCCACTCTAACTCTGCCCCCTCTCTGCCTCTATTGGACTTCTTCCGCAAATCCCCGCCCTGGCTCCGCCTCTTAACATAAGAACATAAGAATGGCCATACTGGGTCAGACCAAAGGGTCCATCCAGCCCAGTATCTATCTACCAACAGTGGCCAATGCCAGGTGCCCTGGAGTGAGTGAACCTAACAGGTAACGATCAAATGATCTCTCTCCTGCCATCCATCACTCCCCTCTGACAAACAGAGGCCAGGGACACCATTCCTTACCCAGCCTGGCTAATAGCCCTCTGATGGACTCTTCCCCGCCTCCTCCCCTCAGTGAGTCACATTCCCGCTCCCTCCCCTTCCCCCCCCACAGCTTGTTATGAGGCAAGCACTGGGAGAAGTGGGGATGCACTCAGGGGAGGAGGCGGAGGTGAGCCAGGGTTGCGGGGGCAGGGCAGGGAGCTGCTGCACCCACCAATTTTTCCCTGGGGGTGCTCCAGCCCTGGAGCTCCCACGGAGTTGGCAGCTCAGCGTACCCCCAAGTTTCACCTCACTTAAAAAGTACTTGCTTACAAAATCAGACAAAAAATATAAAAGTGTCACAGCATACTAGTACTGAAAAAATGGCTAAATTTCTCCACTTTTACCATAGAGTTATAAACTAAATCAACTGAAATATAAATATTGTACTTACATTTCAGTGTGTAGTATAGAGAGCAGTCAGTATAAACAAATCATTGAATGAAATTTCAGTTTGTACTAACTTTGCTAGTGCTTTCTATGTAGCTTGTTGTAAAACTAGGCAAATATCTAGATGAGCGTCTGTACCCCCTGGAACACCTCTGAGTACTCGGAGGGGTACGTGTACCCCTTTTTGAGAACAACTAGTCAGATTAGATCACCTTCATTGTTCCTTCTGGCCTTACTAATGTGTGAAGCTTGCTCCTTCCTTCACTTAACACAACAAGTGGATAGAAATCTTTAAGAGAAACCTGTGGAAAGTCCTCCCCTTTAAGCCTCTTCTATAATTGTTTTGCAGGCGGGCATGATCATCCCTGTTAACAGCCCAAGAAAATTGAATAATCATAGCATTATCACCCTGCTTTGGCTTCAGACCGTTCAACAAATACTTTATTATCCAATAAACAGTTAGCTTCATGATGATCTACATTTTTTAAAAAAGTATTTTCTTCCATCTGGAATTATAACCAAGGATACCTGCTTCCACTCCAAGCTGCTGGAATTCACTTTTTAAAATTTTAAATAATTTCTTTCTGTGAAACGCTGCTAAATTGCCCAGGGAAAACCCAGAAAGACATCATTCTGTTTCCAGACCATAATAGACCTTTTTGGTTGTTTTTTGTTTAAAAAAAAGAAAAATGTTTAAAATGCCCAATTAGAATAGTAACTTTCAAATGGAACTGAAATCTCTAGACTCCTTGTCTGATCTAGGGATTCTATAGATTTATGTATTTCTAAGAGTGGAACCAATTTTCCCTTCAATGCCTACAATCCTCTCATTTTCCCCACCCCATATATTCAGGAGTCTCAATGACAAGGAGTTGTTCAGGTGAACTTAGGCTACATAAATTACACTTCTGCTGGGCACTCTCTGAAGATTCCACTCTTTTGCTGAAAACTAAATTTTATTTTAGCAAGCACAAGAGACCAGAGACATCGACTTTCCCCTTTCCCTGGGGAGGTGCTCGACCCCTGCTCTGCCCCAGGCCCTGCTCCCATGCCACCCTTTTCCTCAATGCTCACCCCCACCCTGCCCTACCCCCATTCCAACCCTTTCCCCAAGCATGCCCTGCCCTCACTCTGCTCCCTCCCCCACACCGCCTCCTGCATGCAGCTGAACAGCTGATCATGGTAGGCAGGAGACACTGGGAGGGAGGAGGAGGCACTGATTGATGGGGCTGCTGGTGGGTGGGAGGCGCTGCGAGGAGAGGGGAGGAAGCTGATCAGTGGGGGTGCCAGTGAGTGCAGAGCCCCCACTAATTTTTTCCAGTGGGTACGGCAGCCCCAAGCCCCCATGGAATCGGGACCTATGCAAGAGACAAAGCCTACTTGCTTTCAGTCCATTCTGAATGCCTTGTTTGTCCTCATTATTTGCCACCTCTCCCCAGGAGCGGCTGTATTATTACCCAGATGATGTTTGCGTCTCTTTCACAGCATGGAGCCCCTCCCCCCGCAATCCATTCAAAGTAATCTCACCCCCAGTAATCCCAATACTGTCCAATTAATGAGCTAACCATTGTGGGGTACATGGAATTGCCTCAAGGATAAATCTAAATGGCAGCTCCCCTTTTGCCAATGGGGAAAGCTTGACCTGAGAAAATGGGTCATACCTTGGGAGGCCTTAATACTTTGTGGTGTTCTGTTCTCCTAGTTCTCTTTTTGTGGCCTAACGCTCAAATGGAAGAATAAATGAGAGAGAAACCACCACTCCGGTAGGGGGAAGGGAAATATTGGACACTGCTTCTGTCAACAAAGCAACGTTCAAAAACCAATAAGAAAACCAAGCAATGAAGCTACTTACAATCCTTCCTTAACACCCTCATCTCCCACCGCCCCTCCCACCCTCCCCCATGCTCTGCAAGAAGATATCAGGAGGAACCTGTCTGGAATCTGAAATGTGTAAAAGCAACTAATACTAAACAGAGCTGGCTTTGTGCTTACTCCTTCCTCACAAGATGACATAAATAGGGGTCTGTACTAAAACTATTCATTGGCACTGTGCCTCTTTTCCTTTTCCCCCAGAGGTGATTTCAGGGTTGGGGAGGAGGCAGGATGGCAACAGAAACATCTGAAACAAGGAAAGTGTCTTTGACCTCGTCCTTCCTCCACAGAGAGCCGCTCTGCACCTCTGAAGTCCTGTGTTCACAAGTGCAATGAGTGCTTTTGAACTAGTTCTTTGGTGATTGCCCCCATTACAAAACCAGGATTTGGCTTGACTAGCTGAGAAGAAACCCAGAGTTGAAACTGCAGAGAAGCAGCAGGCTAGACTTCAAGGTATGCTGGGTAGGGAAATTTTGCTCTGTCTCTAGTTAATTGTTTTAATGAGCACCATATGATGTATGCTTTATATATACATTATCAATATGTAATTGTTAAGCCAATGGTATTTTCTCAGGTGGCTTTCTCTATGGTATACGGACCATTTCCCAGTGGCCAGGATCAATGCGGTCATAGCTTTGGCTTTAGGAATTGCTTCTACTTTTCCAAGATAAATGTTAATCATTTGTTTTTGTTAAATCCAAATTAGCAACCCGACAGGCCTCCTGGTCTTTGCTCTTCTGTTTTTTTAAAAAATGCTTACGTTAGTATATGTGTGGGTGGAAACAAAAAATATGAAACCAAGCACTCCCCCACAGTGCTCTGCACGAACCAGAGCTTACCATTCTTTCATTGTACCCAGACTTGTTTGGATATTCTTCAGTTTCAGTGTTATCCAAATTTTATTTTCACATAATCATGCTAATATGATTTAGATTTATAAAGAAGCACTAATGCAACAACTTATTTGAATGCCAAAATTACAGCTTCCTACTGCTACTTATGAAGTAAAAATGGAAAAACCACAAACATCCCACGTGTATGTTGTGGGTTTTTTTTTCCTTGGTTGGGTTTTTTGTTTAAGCTACAGTAACACAGAACCTAGTTTAAAGTTCATTATCTAAGATTATGTTAATATTTTTATGTACTTTGAGGGGGGAAATATATTATAAATCTTTGTTTCATGCTCAACTACTTTGAGCACTGGTTCTCAACCTTTTCCATTCCAGATCCCCCCAGGGGTCCTCCTTCCATCTCTCTGGGATCTCATCTCTCATTTAACAATGTGGGAGGGGCAAGGTAATCATTACCATTTACTGCCTGTTTGTGACCCCCTCAGAGGGTGTGGCCTTTGGTTTGAGACCCCGTGTCTTAGAGTTTTTGTTTCAGGCTCCCTGCAGATCCAGGCAGATATCACTGCATCCATTTATACCTGACAAATGTTTTCGAAGTTGTCTCTTCAGCAACAAGGGGCTAGAAACGTGCCTGATTCATTTTAAATGAAATGGTAAGGAAGGACGGGGCAGGTGGTTGCAACTGCACTGAAACCTGGTTTTGACCCTCTCCCGCCACCCCAGGTTAAGAGCTCCTGATAAATGAAATTCAGTTACAGCCTACAGACAGACATATTTTCAATGGTAGGAAAAGTGGAACTAGACTCCCCCCTCTAAGATTGTCACTACCATTGTACATATTTAAACCTGTAATATAAACACTTTAGAAGAAAGAATTCAACAACAATCCAGGTTCTAATCCTTCAATATGTTCTGCGCAAGGGGCTCTGTGTACCTGTATAGAGGCCATTGACTTCAGTAGGACTGTACACCGGCATAAAGTATCACTTGTGTGGATCAGCAGAGCCAGCTCTAGCTTTTTTGCTGCCCCAAGCAAAAACAGAAAGGGCAACCAGATTGTGCCGCCCAAAGAATGGCAGGATAGAGCCTAAATAACTTTGAAAAACACACAGTTAGTGGCTGGTGGTCTTGTGACACTTTCCTTAAATGTACAGTAAAGCACAATGATACATTAAACAACAGATTCATAGATGGTAAAGGAAATACGGGGGAAATTTCTTTTCAGCTTTTATGATATCTGATAAACTCTATCATTTGAACTACAATATTTGAAATTTTTATTGATAAAATTGTAGTGAGCAGGGGGTTGTTCAATACTCAGACCTGAGCAAGCTGCTTATTCCCTGAACTGTGAAACCTTAGGGATCTGACTGAGAAGCTGAAGTGACTTAAAAATTCGAACTACTGCTGTTGCTGCCAGTTCAGTGTAGTCGTTTTAAGCGATTAGGGTTATTTACCCAGCACTGCAATAACAAATGTGGATGGTTCTTTTTAAGGTTAAGTGGCCTTAATGTATTGTAGCACATCCATGATGAAATCACAATGATTTGGAAGCACGTCATTTAAGGGTTCATCCTACTGTGGAAACAAAGCCAAGAGGACAAGTGCTGCTTCTTCTGCAATACTAAAGCAAATTCAAAATGTCTCTATGGGGTGGGTGTGTGTGTGTGTGTGTGTGTGTGTGTGTGTGTGTGTGTGTGTGTGTTTTTCCTCATAGAGATCTTTCAGTGAGTTTGCATCCTGCAAATTAGATAGGTAAGAAGGTCTACAATGGAAGGGGATTGGATTTCATCCTCCTCCACCTGCTACTTCTCTGGCCATGAAGCTCCCCCCAGGAATTAGGACTTCTCTGCTGCACAAGGGATTCCGGGGGGGTCTGATTATTTGGTCTCGGTCTTCATCTGTAGTGTAGCCACATCAGGGGTGCTCAGTCACCGGGCCGAGACAGCCTCTAAGGAATGGCACCGAAGTGGCTCTGTGCTCTTGGAAGCTGTCTGCTTTCATCCATGTGTTACCCCACTGCCCAGAGTTTTGGCTGAAGGGTTTGTTAAGCAATTAGGAGAGTGGAAAATGTCTCATATGGATGTAGCATGCATGAGCAGTTCTTCGCTTTGCTGAGCTGGCAGATCCTTTCTTCACAACGTTCAGCCCCCCCACCCACTACCCTTCCCCCAATCAAATGCTTGTATTAACCATAACTAAATTTGTTCCTTTTGGCCCTCCAGTCTTACGGGTTCTGATGTGGCAGGGCTCAGACTGCAGCTGGCCTTTTCAGGGATTGTCTTTGGCAGCCGCAAAGTGGTCTGGGTGAGTGACTCATTTGCAAGGGGGAGATCCAGCTGTGTCCTCCTCAGGACAAAACCGCTACTGGAGGCTTTCCAAAGACAAAAAAAAGGTGCAGTGATTCTTCATAAGTATATTCATGATCTAGGGACATGTCAAGCCTATTTGGGATTGTCTGGAGATGGGAATGGCCTCTAAATGGGGCAGATAAATTGCATGCACAGAGGCACAGATGTGAACCTTGGGAGCACAGAAGGGTTGCCACAGACCCTGGGTGGGAAATCCTCACATAAGTTTTCATCTTCCCTTTTGGCAGTCCAGTCTTGCTCGTGAATGACTTTTCGCTTAAATCAAAATGTCTTGCAACCATAGCTGAGAACTATGTAAATCACTGCGTCTCTCATCAGATATTGCCTATTCACTCCTGCATATGAAAGGGCTGGTTTCTGGCAATAATTTGGCTTCTGTAGGCTGGGACTGAGACATCCATGGTGAAACTGCTGCTGTCACTCACCTGTTGTACAACCTGTTCAAGTTGGCAAGCTATTTTGAGAGTTGGGTGCTACCTGATCTTACTTTATTCATTTTACCCTGAAGGAGACAGTCAACAGAGCATGAGAGCTGTGACTTTTGGGGAGATATTTAGACATCATGGGCCAAACTCTGCTCAGTTACACTAGTGCAAATCTAGAGAATCTCTACTGGTTTCAATGGGAGTTACTCTAAATTTACATGGGTGTAACAGAGCAGAATTTAACCCAGCAACTAGAACTTCAGAGTATGGTCTTCTAAACTGATAGTTATCAAATAACCGGTAAAAAGGTAAGAGCAGGCAGAATTAAAGGAATACGCCTTGATCTTTTAGTCAGCGGGACTTCCTGCTGTGAGTTCCAAATGCAGGATTGAGGCTGTTCATTTATTCTGTAAGCTTAGAGGTAATTCTGGCATCTTACAGGATAGTTCAGTGGTTTGAGCATTGGCCTGTTAAACCCAAGCTTGTGAGCTCAATCCCTGAGAGAGCCATTTAAGAGTATGGGGCAAAAATCTATTGAATGATTTAATTGGGGATTGGTCCTGCTTTGAGCAGGGAGTTGGATCCGCTGAAGTCTCTTCTAACTGTGATATTCTATGATTCTATACTTGCTGATCTATAAACCTCTCAATACCAAAATCTTTCTAGAGGAGCTAATAGTGGCTCTGACTGATATGGCAATGAAGTGCACAAGATTAATTGGCTTGGGAGGCCTCAACATCCACATGGATGGTGTTTCTGGTATACTAGATGTGATTTAAATACCAGCCCAAGATCAAAACATTTGAACTTTGGGAAAGGTCAGATCCAGACGAGGATCTGATCTTTGAGCCTGGCCTCTCCAGAGTGGACTGAAAAAAATGATCCCTTGACCCAACTCCCTCAAACTTGGATAAAGGTCACATAACAGACTTTTTAAGATAGAAGGGACCATTATGATAATTTAATCCTCATAACACAAACCATACGATTTCATCCAATATTTCCTACACCAAGCCCAGAACTTGTGATTGTGATAATTTGTGTTATCTATAGCTAAACTCTGAGTCTTGGGCCCGTATCTACAATTGTATTACTTTAAAGTAGTAGCTGATCACACAACTTCTCCAGTATGTGAAGAAGCTTCTAATATGTAAACTATTAAGCACAGTTATGTGTTTAGTCAAGAAAGCTGCTGTTACTGCAGAATTGATTGTCCCCCTGAGCACTCAAAATGCTGAAAAGTGACGCTTCACTGATCATGGTATAGAGAAGCCAGAATAATCTTGGCTTTTTCTGTCCCTCCCAGACTACGAGAACTTTAGCAGTAAATTACAGCTGGAAAGCAGACATACCCTGCAAATTGGATATATTTTCAGAGTAGTGAGCTGGGATTCCTTCCAGCCAATTAGTATTAATGTTAATGACAGTTGCAAGGCTAAATATCTAAGTGATGTGCTGAAAATGTAAGTCTTAGGTTTTGATTTGTCTTTAATTGAAGTAGCAGCTGTAGCTTCATGCATAGAATAGCAATATCTTGTATTCTGAAGGATTCCAAAGCACTTTACACATATAGGACTCAATCCTGCAAAAACTGGGCCCTTAAACTGAGCGCGTGTCTACATTTACCAGGATGAGTAACAACACGCAGTGAGACCCACTAAATCGACTGCAGGTCGTTCTCCTGTCAACTCCTGTATTCCACTGGATCAAGAAGAGTCGGGAGAGTGTCTCCCGTTGACATGGCATAGTGTGGACTCCGTGGTAAACAGATCTAAGCTATGTTGACTTGAGGTACGCTATTCACATAACTCAAATTGTGTAGCTTAGATCAACTTCTCCCTGAGAGTCGACAAGGCCTGATACACAATCTGTCCACAGGTATCACTTTATCTGCCACTGAAAATGCCATATTTGATCCCTGAGGTAGAGGCAACATTTTAACACATAGCAACACTACGTATCAATTTAGGAAAAGAAATTAAAAAAAAGGTATCCAATTAAATTACAAGGGGAACTTGGTTAGGCAGAATGCTATCACCAGAATAGAAGTTTGACTGGGACATTTCTGCTTTTACAGAAAAAGTCATGGGCTCCTTAGTGAAAAAGTGGCTCATCTCAAAGACTGACCCTCTAATAACTGTGTCCTATTAATACCTACCTGGAGCCTTACATAATACCTTACCTTACTGACTTGGAGGAATGAGCATCACTGAGTTAATTAACACTTCCTGCATCATTCCCAATTCTTTGGACACATTTACTAATTTTTGATTACTTTTAGCAAAGGAGTAACCCGAATGTCTTCACTGGAGCTGAACCCTTAGAACACAGACATCTCTCAGCCTTGTAGCGGGATAGGTGTATTAGACTAATACTTAGACTATATGATGGGGTGGTGATGTACAGGTTACATGGGCACATGTTAGGGATGGTGCCAGGAACTAGTGATGTAGCCATGGGTGTGGTATGCAAGTCATCCCACACAAATGCTCATAACACCTTTGTACCACACAGTCAGGTGTTTTGTAGAGGCCATATAGGTTACAGAAGCAAAGGCTTTTGGAATGTGACAAAAAGTGTCCTGAAAAAAAATTACCATAACTAGTTTTTATTTCCTTCAGCCTGTAAAGCCTGTTCCTTAGTTCCCGTGAGTTCAATGCTGTGGGGCTGGGGCAGGTGGTGGGTGGGGAGGTAAACCTGTCCAGAGGTTACTTAAAATCAGGGCCATCCCTAGCTATTCTGGGGCCTTATGCAGCCCTCCTGCAGGGTGTTTGTGGGGGGCGCGGGGGTGGGGGAACAGGGCTCTGAGGGAGTGGGATGACTGGCCCCAGGCCTCCACGTGGGGGAGGGGCGGAAGGGGGTTGGCATGGGGTGGAACCACTCCCCAGCACTCACGCTGCCGGTGAGTGCAGGCCCAGCCCTGCTGCAGAACTCAAGGGAGTCGGGGTGGGGCTGGGGCAGAGCAGGTGTGGGGAAGGGATGGGGAGAGGGTGTAGCAGGGGTTCTGGGGAAGAGCCGGAGCAGGGGCTGGAGCAGCACGCAGCTGCACAGGGTACCAGAAAATCTGAAGCCCCAAATTAGCTGGTGCCCTATGCAGCTGCATAAGTTGCGTCTGGGTAAAGATGGCCTGCTTAAAATGTCTTTTCTAGGCATAAGAAATGTCATGGCTTTAAAGTTGTTTAACTTGTGGCCAAAAGTAACGACTGTTTCCATGGGGACACTGAGTATCTCCCTTACCCAGTGGGATAACTCTGCTGTTGCTACAGGGCCACAAGAAAATGGACATCTCCTGACTGTGCTTTGATTAGCTATTAATGGTGCAGGACTGACTCTTGGCCATCTGTAAGGTGAAGAAGGGAACGTTTGTATCAGACTTCATACATAAAAGGTGCCTTACGCTGAATGTTAAGCCCTTCACGTTCACATAGTTCATGAGTCTGCCATACAGCTAGCTCACTCAAGTGAGAGAGATGGCTTTCATTCAGGATTCCCCCTCCGCCCCCCCAGATGAGGGGATCCCGAATGAAAGCCATCTGGCTTAGACACAGGCCAGGGACGACAGAAGTGCTGCTGATTGCCAGTGTGATAGGGATCCTTGTCTGCGAGCAACTGGTGGATTAGTGAAAAGGGGACTGGGATGTGTATCCATACTCATTAATGTGAGTTAGAAATAAGCTGAACCCCAGAATATTTCAGAACAGGACAAAGTGCTCTGGCCCTGATGTGGGGGTGGGGTGGAGGATGCAAGAGGTTCACTCTAATCCTAGCACTGGGCTGGGGACAGTCACAGTCCTTGCCCTCAAGGCAGCATAGAGCCAACTCCATGGGGAACAGCCCACTGGAGGAGGTGGGGCCCTTGCGCTGGCCTGCAGATCTGGCAAGTGTGCTGGAGAAGCAGGCTGCACTACTGCAAGGGACGGTGTGAATAAGCCACCCACCTGAGCGACATAAGTTACAGCACCTTAAGCATCAGTGTGGACGATGTCAGTGGGAGAGATTCTCCTGACTACATAGCTGTGGATTTATTATGCTGATGGGCAAGGCCTCTCCCATTGGCAGAGACCATCTTCACCAGATGCCCTATGGTAGCTCCATTGCATTAGTGCAGCTGCACTACTGTAGCACTTCTAGTGTAGACTAGGCCTCTGTCCCTACTGTCACCCTCACACATTCATTATCTAATTTGGCTTCTGCTTTTAGGCAAAACTATTTCCAGGAAGAGATTTCCCAAATAGCTTAGCTCTATGTTGAGAAGAGAGGCACCAAAACTCACCTTGTCATTCTGGGCCATAAGTGTTCTACCTGATTCCCCGGGTTTGGTTTACACTGTTCCCTTAAATTAGACCTAGTTCTGTTTATATAGAACCACAGCAGCAGCAATTCATGTCTTCTAAACCACTTCTCTGCAGCAGGTTGGCTTCCATCACTATGTCAATCTCTTGCTTTGCTCTCATTGCACACATTTTATCTACCACTATCTACTGAAAGGCCTTGTCTACACTTTAGAGTTTTATCAGCAAAAGACATCTTTTGGTGGCACAACAGTGGAGGTGTACACTACAATGCTTCTTTTGGCGACAAAACTCTTCAGCTCTGGTGACAAGATAAAACCACCTTGATGCGAGATATTGGGCTTTGTTGACAAACCTTTTGTGCAAAAAAGTGCCAGTGTAGACACTGCCTTGATTTTGTTGCTTTAATTGGCCTCTAGAAGGTGTCCCACAATGCCCATCCAGACCACTTTGGTCAGCAGTTCCAAAACCACTGGCCTGCAGCCAGGTAAACAACTTTCCACTCATTCCCCCGTTAAAGCCCTGGGAATTTTTGAAATTCCACTTCCTTTTTGCTGGGCATGAAGAGCTCACATCGCATCTTCCCAGCTAACTGTGGTGGCTCATGAAGCAGACACTCTCCCGCTTGGACCACTGCGGAGCTGCTGGATCTGCTCCGTATGTGGGGAGAGGAGGTTGTGCAGCCTGAGCTGTGCTCCAGCCATAGGAATTTTGATTCCCACAGGCATATTTCTCAATGCTTGTACAAAAAGGGCTATGATTGGGACCCAGTGCAGTGCAGAGCAAAGATCAAGTACCTGAGGCAGATGAATCAGAAGGCAAGGGAGCCAACCCCTCAGTCCAGTGCTGCGTTGAAGACCTGAGACCTGCTGTATCTGGAAGGAGTTAGACATTATCCTCAGTGTTTACCCCATCTCTACCACCAAGAGCTCTGCAGATACTTTGGTGGGGCTGGAGCTGGCAGGAAAGTAGACCTAACCTAGAGGATGAAGTCATTGATGAAGATGGGGGGAGTTAGATGACAATGTGGAGCCTACTGTGGGATCAACTGGTGGTGCATCCAGTCAGGAGCTGTTCTTCACCCTGGAGATGTCTAACCAGTCTTGGCAGTCGCACTGTCGAGCAAGAAGCAGGAGAGAGACCCCGGTAAGTGGTTTTGCTTTGTGAAGTGCAGAGGTGGGTTGAGGGCGTAGAAATATGTCTCTGTTTTTGTGTGCTGGACATTTCCCTGTGCAGAGAAGCAGTACAGTGGAACAGAGAGTGGGTGCACACCATGATTTCATGAGAATCCTCCAGAGAGATCTCTAGGAAATTTTCCTGGAGGTACTCGTCAATCCTCTGCCAAAGGTTCCTTGGCAGAGCTGCTTTGTTCCTTCCCCGTTGAAGGAAATATTCCTGCGCCATTCTGCAATCACATATGCAGGGACAGGCAAGCAGCATAGGGACTGGGTCGGAAGCTGCAAGTATGTGATAGATGCACCTTTGCTTCCTTGCTTAATCTCAGGAGTGAGCTATCTGCTACAATGACCCCTGCCTGTGGAAAGGGTGGGAAAATTTAGAATGTTGTCCCTAGTCGACTGGACTGTGACCCTTTTGTATTGCTTTTCTCCCCACTGTAGAATGCCTGCTGCCCTGGGATAAACTCACCATGCTTGGGGAGTTCCCCAACATGTGTGCGTGTCAAGGGTCAGTGAGAAAATGATTGGTAAGCAGTGGCTCTGGAACATTTGTAATAGTGGGGGTACTGAAAGCCAGCCTCCTTTACCCCTGACCATAGCTCCCACCCCAGAGCTGGGGCTGGGAGCAGGGCCATGTCTTGGGGTGGTGGGGCCTGGACAGGGCTAAGAGGGCAGAGGATGCTGACAACTGGGACCCTTGGACACAAGGCCAGCAGCTGGGACCCTAGGACGCAGGGCTGGCAGCCGGGAACCTCAGACATGAGGCCAGCAGCCAGGAATCCATATGGGAGGCCCAGAAGAGTATCCATGGGTGTGGGTCCAGGTCCCAGGTGTGGGGCCAGGAAGGGAGCCTAGGCATGGGGCTGGCAGCTGAGACCCCATATACAGGGCTGGGAGTGGAGCCCTGCATAAAATCTGAGGGTGCTGCAGCACCTCCATACCTCTAGTTCCCCGCCTATGTTGGTATGTTACTAGAGATGTATTTTATTGTATTGTTTCAATGCTATACGTGTACTTAATCATGCTTTGTGTATTGTTCCTTGTGCTTCTGCAGATGTGGCCTTCAGAGGCACCACCTATACATTGGTGGAGCCCCTTCACCAGATAAGAAAGTGCCTGAGATGGTGCAAGGAGGGTATGTTCCGGGAGCTGCTGCAGTACTCAGATGTAGAAAAGAGGTACAACGTGGAGTGGAGGGAAATTGAAAGGCAAACAGAAAAGAAAATGAGGTCTTCATTAAGATGGCTACTCAGAGGATGATTAAAGTTATGGAGGAACAAACAGAGATGCTCAAGTCCCTCAAAACGCTCCAGAACGCACACTTCTCTTCAGCCCATTCACAACCCATTCCCATGCCCTCCTCAGGCTCTATCCGCGCATTCCTTTCCACTTTCTGGGACTTCTCACTTTCTTGTTCACTCCGCCCCCATGGACACCTTTTCAAATGAGAGCTGGACTTATTCACAGCTCTGAAAGTCAGCCCTCCCATTGTACCTCCTCTCCCACTAAATGTTTGTTTTTATATACGTGTGTGGTAGTGGTGGTGGTCATAATATTTTCTGTGTAACTGTAGCAAAGCAGCGCCTCACCCTGCGGCACCTCCTGCTGGTCTTCCAGGGAATCAGCTCTTTCAGCCTCCAGAGCACCCTCTGGAGGCCGAAGTCCTGCTTGCCAGTGGCCTCGTGTCCATCCCGGACCTCAGTGTCCTCTTCCCTGGGGTGCTGCATCCCTGCAGTACCTCCACAGTGTAGCTCTGGGTCTCCGCTCCCTGGGGAACCCCCGACCCTGAGCCCCACCTTGCCTCAGTCTAGGCTACTGCCCGTCAACATCTAGCCCCCGTTCACTGGGGCCGACTGCAGTCTGTATAAGCCAGTCATCATAGGCAAGGAGGGTTTGGCCTGCTGCCTCTGCCTACCCACGGGCTGCCCTCTGCAACCCCAGTACCCCACCTAGGCCTCAGACTAGGCCAGCAGCCTGGGGAGTTGCCAGCCTGGAGCTCCCCAGCTCCTCTGGCTGTTCTCCCCAGCCCTGCTCCACTCCTGGTACCTTCTTAAAATCCCCAGCAGCCAGGCCAGTCTGCCTCCACAGTGAGAGGAGGAGACTCTGACTAAGCACCAAACTCCGGGCCCTTTTATCAGGACCAGCTGAGCCCTGACTGACACAACCACAGCTGTGGCTGCTCTGCCCCAGCTGCTTTCACTTTTGCAGCCCTCTGTTGGGCTGCTTTTATCCTTTTCTGCAGGAGTGGGGCAGCTGCCCTACTACCATAACGAAAGCAAAGTTTTTTGAATGATAAGTAACGTTTATTTGATTCATGCAAATTGTGATAGCTGGTGGCAGCAACACTTACTCAAGCAGTTTAATCATTTGCCTGCATGGAATCCTAGGCCACAAAACTCAGGAAACACAGGCCACTGAAAAATGTCGCAAACCAAAGATGGGAGCACATGGAATGCTGGGATGGAAAGTGATGCCTCATGGGACAGTGAGCCCGGACTCATGATGTGCTACAATCCACTCCACTGTCTCACAAGACCTAGTGGCACAAGGTGGCGAGCTGAAGTGTGGGCTAGCTACCTGCAGTGCACTGATCTCACAGGCAATGGTAGTGCCCCAAGTGTGGACACCCTCTACTGACAGAGGGAGCGTAATGTGAACATGCAATAGTGATGTTCTTTTAGTGCTTTTCGGTCGGCGAGAAAACTTTTGCCGACAAAACTCCACAGTGCAGACAAGGTCGTAGTAAATCTCTGGATTCAAAAATCCCACATCAGCTTCATCTGACACAGACCACTAGTTGCTTATTTCTTAGCCACTGAATACATTCAACAACTGAAGCAGAGGGGTAAACTGTCCACTCGGTTCATGAGTGTAAGTCTGGTAGTGCATGTAAATCATAGTACTAGGGGCATTGTTGAAGTTAAAAGCTTCATAGCCTGAAAATAAATTGCATAAACTCACAGTATTTTCCCTAAAGAAACAGGAATTAAGACTTTAAGATGACTCAGTGTAACGGTTTAGCCCAAACCAAACTGACATGAACATATGTCATTTCACTCCTTTATTACAGCAAAAGTACACATTCAGGGCCTATTTTTGGCTGCACATGACAAGGCATCTCTAATGTGCATATGTGAGGGTAGAGGACATTGTGAGGGAGAGAATCTTGTGAGGGTAGAGGACATTCACTATTAGCAGGCATGGATGACCAGTTTGAAGTCTATCTGTCCATTTGAATGAACATCTCTGGTATTCGTGTACATAAATTATAGCCCCATTGTTTTTAAACAATAACGGTCCCACAACAAAACACTCTTGTACTTTGGTGCTTCAGAATCACAGGAGTTTTTGTTTTAAAACCACTGGCTCAGGGGGTTGGTCTGGAATGCAGGTCCTTTGCCTTACAGGGGATGCTGCTTCCACTCCAGCACCAGGTCAAGGGCACTGACTGGATCAGAGGGTCAGGTTAAAGAACATGGAGTCCAACATTTTTTGGGGGAAGCGACATGCAGCAGAACTAATAAATGCTCTCAGTTACTCCATAAATGGGGACAACAGGAACATGTTCCAAGGAAACTTGAAATCCTCTTCAGTAACTGGCAAACAGCCTTCAAAGTGTTGTATTATTCCCATTCAGTGAAATACAGAATGCATTCCTATGCTGTGCATTTCCTCCCAAAATGATAGTTGTCATTGATGAAAGGCACATCCGTATTCTGCTACAGAAATACGATGTGTACAGCAGGTATTTCTTTAAAAAAAATCTGTTTGGGGATTAAAAATATTTATTTATGTAAGATTGGATTATAAATTACTTGAGTTTATCTTTTAAAGGCTTCCAAAGAGCATTTCACAAATCTCTTATCTGTGGTTTGTGCAGCGTTTTGAAATTAGAAGAAGGGTGTTTCTCAGAGAATGTAAAATTACCCAACTAGAGCTATAAACAAAGCTGTAGTTTTTTGGGCTACAAAGAGATTGCTGTATTGCTTTCAAATGTCAGGCTTGAGAACACAGGTTTTCATTGTTTATATATGATTATACAGCAGATGGGGTATTAAAACAAGATTTCCAAGTTTCCCAGTGATGCTAATTTGGGAATAGTGACAAACTGTGAGCAAGAAAGAGTTGAGATTTGGATCATTTGCGTTACCACAATGTATCTGGACTAACAGGAAACTACAGAGCTGAAGAGATGAATGGCGAGGTAAAGAATGTGCTTTGAAGTCAGATTTGAGAGGAGATACTGTTTAAGACACCCTGAAAATATTATGTCTTGTATATCTTCAAGGGAGGGAAGAGTGATTCCATTTTCTCTTCCAAGGAAATAAGCCTCTCTCTAACAACTCTCCACAGGCTCTTACATTGCCTCCCAGCTCTGCAATAGTGAAATGCAGAAGCTGGTGCATCAGTGTATATATCTGTCCAATATGTGCATTCCATCTACCAGCTGCAGAGGGGTTGGCTGCAGGACATGGACCAGGAAACAGATTTGAGGGTTATTATCTTCTTTAAAATTTCCATCATTCCACTTATACTATTCAGTGCAATGTGCAGCTGTATTGGAAAAGGACCAACAGGATACTAGGTGATTAGTGTTAGGACTAACTGAAGTCTCCAAGTTATGGCAATAGTATTACAAAGAGGCTCAGTAAGTGAAGTGTCCAAATGCAAAGAACATAAAAGCCCAAACATGTCATCTACTGATGATGATACTGGGATAGCAAACTAGATCAGAGACAAAAAAAGATTGGAGAATATGATGCTCATGTGCTGGATTAGCTAGAACAATAGATCTGTCTAGCAATTAATATTTGGGGCTGTAAAAATAGGCACCTTACAGTTAGGATTGCCAACTTTGTAATAGTTAAAAACCAGACACTCTAGCAGGAGTACCAGAACTGCCCCACCCCAGTCCTACCCCCGAGGAATGGGCTATTCCTCGCCTCTTCCCCCAGGTCATGCCCCGCTTCACTCCTCTTTCTCCTCCCCTGTGCCTGCGTCAGGCAGTACTCGCCTGCAGAGCTGGGGCTGTCAGCTGCAGCTGCCCGATGCAGGTAGGAGGTGGCCCTGGCTGAGTAGGTGCTGGCGCAGGGGATGACGTGGCACTTCCCTGCCTGCCGTCACCAGACTTGTGGTGTCCGGTCAGTAGATCTGACTGGACACTATCAGATCCCCTTTTCAACTAGACTTTCTGATTGAAAACTGGCCACCTGGCCACCCTACTAACAGTATAAAGAATGACATGACATTGGGCTGATATCAGTGGGAGTTCGGTATCTAGATACAGTACCTTTGAAAATCCCTCTAGACACCTATCTGTATCTTGAGGCATCTAAACACCTTAAAAATCTGGCCTATTGTATCAGCTGATGTCTTGAGGTTGCTCAAATTATCACTTTTGGTTGTCAAAGACTGTGACACTTTTAACAAAGGATAAAGGTGTTTAATCTGATCTTGTTTCATGAACCATATGCTGGGTAACAACACAAGACAACTTCACATTTGTAAACCTAATCTGGCTCATTATTAAAAGAACTATTTACAGACATACTGCAGCTAGTATTCTATCTGTGTGCACACAGATTAGCCTCCTGGTACTTCATGAAACCCTTTTCTCCCACAACCTGTGGGCCTCACAAATAGTGTGTGCCCCGTATAGTTTTACTGAGAGAGTGGGGAAAGGAAATTTTAATGCTGCAGGAGAGCAGATTTGGTGAAACCAAGTTTTAAATTTAAACTTAACACCAAAGCTCAGATATTAATTTTTTATCCAGAAAAATCCATCCAGAAAAAATGAAAATAGATGAAAAAAATTGATTTGTGAAATAATGAGCATATGCAAGATAAATTTACAATCTGCTTCAGGATGCTCACTAGCATCTGTCAAGTACATTATTTGTTAATTATTCATTCCACTCGAGTCTTTAGTCTATTACTAATGCAAAAATAAACAGGTCACAGAGTCAATATTGATGACAAATCTCGCCACAGTATAAGCAACTTAGCTATGACTTCTTCATAGAAGGGTATCCGAAAAACATGAAGCAAACTGCCAAAATCATCAGTTAAATAAGTAACTCAAGAAGGAGCTGGGCATATTTCCAAAACTGGAGAGTATGAGGTGGTTTTATAATGAGACCGGTTAACATAATGAGAGGTTGATGACTGATATTTCCTGAGTTTGATGAAATTTTAGAAAAATGGAGAGGGAGGGTGATTTCTAGCCTGAATGTGAGTTACATCAATCCATTTTTGTTTTAGTTTGTCTGCATAACGCATTAGAGGGGGCTGTGATTTATAAAGTTCTCTAATGTGCTGCACTTTAACTGCCCTGTGTAAACCTTACTGGTGTGAACTAAAAGGTACATAGCTTGCATTAATGTAGTCATTTCTCACCCTACATTAAACACAAACTCGGTATCTTTTAACTGGTACCAGAAGGATCTACATGGGGCAATTACAGTGCAGTACACTGGAGCATTTTACAGATCACCCTAGGGTGACCAGACGGCAAGTGTGAAAAATCAGGACGGGTGGCGGGTAATAAGTGCCTATATAAGACAAAGCCCCAAATATTGGGACTGTCCCTATTAAATCCGGACATCTGGTCATCCTAGACCCCCCCCGCACATCACACACACACAATGAGCTTTCCTACAGTGTAGAGACAAGCCTTTGTGAGTTGCCTCCAGACAGCTTCAGGTCTGTTGCCATCACTTCTTCAGCAGCTCACCATTCAGCCTCACTGACTTTGGGAGAATTACAGGGGGCATAAATTCACTTGGATGGGCAGTTCGCAAACAGTTCTGCGATGGACAGTGCTAGGCGGAAAGAGTGCGCAGTATAAAACTGAGGAGAGATAACCCAGGGCTAGTAATGCTATCCTTCAACACAGTGGTCCCCAAACTTTTCAGGGTCGCACCCCTATTACCCGATCCATGACCTCCCTCCTGGGAGCCGGGAGTGAAGCTATGGTTCCTGGGTGGGGAAGAGGGGGTGATGTGGATAGGAATAAGGTATTGAGGCTGCAGGTGGGTCTGGGGCCAGGCCTGGGCCAGGAACAGAACCTTGGCCAGGGACCGAGGCTGGGGGGCAGGGATGAGGACGGGAGCAGAGCTGCAGCTGGGCCATGGTGGGGGCCGTCAACTGTGCCCACGGCAGGAGAAGGGGCCAGGTGAAGGACTAGGATTTGGGGCTGCTGCTCGGGGTGGGGCTGAAGCAGGGCTGGGATCAGGATGGGGGCTGGGTGGTGCGCCCTCCCTGTCCCCCCTCCCTTGGGGGCTGGCCCAGGCATGCTTTGCCCTCTAACCTCAAAGTTCCTCTGCATCCCCTACAATGCTAGAACAAAGCGGGCCCTGATTTGGCATTGGCGGCTCTTGGTGTTACTGCTGTACAAATAATGTAAATGATTCTAACACTAGGTCTTACTGGTCCTGATTACAAAAAATGAATCCTTCTAAACCTCACTCCTATACCCTCTCAGCCAGAGCGTGCCCTGTTGCTGAGGTGACTGTGTATTTGGATGCTCTTTGGGGACACTACAGTTGGGCTAAAAATAGACAAGCTTATTTATATTTACTATAAATGAAGGGCTAGAGCCGCAAAATGGAATCCTACAGCTGCAACCTGTCTCACATATGGAATAATACTCTGCTATGAAGTTATTATTTTTGAATGCACTGTAGCAAGGTAAGATTCAGTGCTTGTTCAGAGGCTACCCGATAATTGCTTCAACTATTTAGTGACCTTGGGAGCATAAAAACATCACCAATGTCACAGTTAAAACAATGCTCCCCTTCTCATCAGGTTTCACAGTTTCAAGGCAGACAACTGTTTTGGATTTATGTTGTGTCATGCCGTCTCTGTAGTATGACCTGCTGTCAGACCTCTGAGAATTTGCAAGTTTCTCTTTTCCCAAATACTAATATAGGGTTTGCCACCTTAAAAAAGCCATAGTTTGCCAGCCTACACCATATAATTACCCCACCATCATCAGTTATTTCCTATTACAAATAGAGATAAAAATTGAGTGTCTCACATACTGCATTATTGCAGTGGTATCTGACATCTTGATAAATACTGCTCCCCCCCAGACACAAGTGGAAGAATTGTGAATGTTAGAAAAAGGTGAAAGATTTCACATCTTAGGCCAGAATCTCAATGCAGACTAAACCCAACTGTGCTGTTCCTTTGCAGCAAGGAGAATTTAAAGCTGCCCTTCTTCTACAATAGTTCAATCTTCTCTCCTCCCTCCCCAACCCCACATCCACCCACGCAGCCCCCCCCCCACCCCCCCGCCGCCAGCATGGGGGCAGGCCAAGGATGAGTTATGGTATGGTCCAGTCATCTTGGGCTGTTACCAAAGTTTTTCTAGGGACTGTTCTAGCAGAAGTACATTACAACAACCCAGTGGCTGCTCTGATTTATTCTGAGATCTGGTTGAACTGCCATTTAGCCCTAGAATTTGGATGAAGCAGAAGAGTGACCACTTTTGCTTCTCCTTGAGTACTGAGCTCCTTATCCCTGTCTCATGCTAGTTTTTTCACATGGTATTGCAAGTCAGTGGACTAGGGTGAGATCAGTATGGGTGAAATCAGGCTGGCACCAAAAAGCATAGTGGCTGTACTGTAGTTCAACAACATATTGGTAGGCGAGGCCTTTGCCCAATATTGGCCAATGTTCTTGCACTACAGCAGGCATATTTAATGAAAGAGGGCACCTGTCCCATTAAAAGCCTTAAACTACCCTCTCATCTTTTTTGATTTGCACAGTTTACATAAAACAACCTCCACCTCTCCACACTCCTCCCCCAAAAAGGGCCACGTGACTCAGTTTTGTTGACATACCTCATCAATACCTATTTCTAGTACAGAAGATACATTGGCATTAGCTTGCTCCAGCAATGACATATAAGTAACATCCTATTTCAGCTGCAATGCAGATGTGTGACTCTGATGACAAGTCTGCATGGTAAGACATCCCTACAAGCAAATGTCCATCACACAGCTCTCTGTACACTATTCATGTAGAGATGACACAGATAGAGGAGGAATGTTAGAGCTGAAATGTCTCATATCCCAGAGAAATAAAACAATTGCACCAGAATAGGAGCTCTGATTTCAGAATTGATTTGATTTTGTTTAAGGTCAACCAGGGGAATAGCTTAGTTGTTTTTTTTGCTTATTGAAAATATTTCTCGGAGTCTTTGCCTGCCTGGAGCACTTGTTTAATCTTGTTGCTTGTTATTGTGAGCACAAGCTTAGATGATCAGTTGATAATTTGGGGAAAATGGCACAGGCATTAGTCATAGTCTAAATATAGCAACCTAAAATAATGCTGTTGGTTGTTTCTCAGGAAAATGTATGGCGTATGCATTGATCTGACATGTAGCTATTGTGTCCTCCAGAGAAAGCAAACACTGGAAAATCTCATACTAGATGCTCAGGTCAACTGTAATCCTAGTTACAAATTAAGAGTATGGCATATTTACTACTTTACGATGGTGATAGGTTAGACTCCCTTCTCGGATGCCACCTGATGTACTTGGGTTTCACTGAGCCCCTCTTGCTCCACCAGCCTGGATTCCCTCTCCCTGTGTTGCTGAATTAGGCTTTCTGACCTCTTGCAGCACACAGACACAGATAGGGCCATACCCAGCTACAGACACAGCCTGAAGTCAGCTCTGTGTGAGAGGATTCACCCAGCACTCACATGCACACCCCCTCTGGGGAATTAACCCAAAATAATACTGCCTTGTGTTGTATAGAAAGATCTGCACAGCGCAAGCTCATAAAAATTCACCCTCTCTCTCATTGTGAAGAGAGATATGTATAGCTTCTTGTGCCCTCCTCCCCGTTAGGGATTGCACAAACTGGTTTATGTTATAAACAAGAAAAGTGTATAAGTTTATTACCTTCTAAGTTGTAATTTTATTAACTTATAAATATAAGTTTATTAACTACAAAAGTATATTAATTTATAAGTTTACCAACTACAACAGACAGATTTAAAGTGATTATAAGGGATAGCAAACAGAACAATCCGTAAGAACCACAACACTGTATGTGACTCGATCCCCTGGCATGAAGTCTGGGACTGTGGTGGGTCCACTGTGCACCCCTGACTCTCTCCCTCCTTGCCCCTGCTTGGCTCCACTCGCCCCTGCTTAGCAGGAGACGATCAAAAAAAAAAAAAAAAAAAAAAAAGTAAAGAAGCAAAAAGCTACATGCCAAGCAAGCAACAAGCCAATAAGCAACTCACAAGCCAATTAAGCCAAAACCAAGCCCAATTTCTGCGTTTATTTTGTAGGTTGGCATATCTGATCATAACCATATTTCTGTGAAGAATATGGGGTGTAAAATCACAACTATCTAGGAACATTACATTGCAGTAGTTCTAGCCCTAAACCCTTGTTAAAGACAAAACTATTTTAATTACTAGTCTATTACTAACCTCTTCATAATTGTCCTTTGACAATCTAATACTACACAGCCTCAGTTCAGTGCCCTCAAAAAAACCTTGTCAAAAGTAGTTGATGTAAAAGTTCTTCTAGTGCCAGGGATAGTTATGTCTCTTCAGAAGTAAATTGTAGAATCAAGTGCTGAATTTATGAAGACACTGAGGTGGAAGAAGTTATTGATTATTTGGGATAAAAACGATCAACAATCCAATAAGAGACTGCATAATATTCTGCAGAATTCCAGAGAAAAGAACCTTAAATGGAACAGAAGCAAATGCCATACTGGGATGAATGGAGCCTGGTCTATACTTAAGAAGTTTTGCTGGCATATTATGTTGGTTGGGAGTGTGACAAAATCTAGTATTTTAGCAACACCAGACAAAGAACTCTCAGATAAGCTGCATCTACACTAGAAGTTCAGAATGGCTGCAATTTTGAAATACCTAGTTTCAGTAGCATGAGAAAAATTGAGCAATTTAAACATATTTTAACTTAAAAATCCATCAGCCCTCCCCAACTTTTATTTTGAGAGAAGTTGACTGAACTCTGACATTCACTTGTTTGTAGACTCAGAGTTTCCCACATTTCCACACATGCTTTTGCTAAGAAAAAAATCATCCAACGAAACAAAGTGTCTTTTGTTAACCTAATTGGCTGTCCTTAAATATCCTAAGTCTCCGCTACAGTATTGGAAAGGGTTTCATGACCTCAACTTAGCTGTCTCTTTCTTCTAAGCTTCACCCGATTATGGCTGGAATTTGCAGAATAGTCAATGGCAGCCACATGCCATGATTTCATACACTCTTCACAACACAGGGAGTTGGAGAGCTGGAAAAAGTGGGTTCTTTTTTTTTTTCAGATTTCCCTTTGTTATATAATGTCTGGAAAAATACAGTGGAATGTTGGGTTTGAACAGTCTGTACTAGGCTGCAGTGTCCCAGACCTTGTAGAAGAAGAATGGAAAACACCTGTAAGTCACTGTTAGTTCGGGGGCTATAGACATGAATAAGGATGCAAAGAAATGAATTAGTGCTGACTCATGTTGGCATCTCTCTTTGTTGTCTTAGGCTCTGGTACTCTCCTCACTGCCACTCACTTTGGTGCCACTCACTTTCTCTAATTTCCCCTAGCAACTCTGCTCTCATATCCTTCTTCATTACCTAACAACCTTAAGGCTGCTCTAAGGCTACACTTGCAGACATAGAGCACCGGGAGTTAAACCAGCTCTCGGAGACAGCAGCCGGGAAAGCGCTGCTGTGTTCACGCTGTGCTCCTTGTGACTGTGGAACATGTCCACATTAGCAGATATTGCAACACCACAGAGAGCAGTGTACTGTGGTAGCTATCCCAATATGCAAATGGCTGCAACATGCTTTGGAAAGAGTTTGCAAAACATTGGGGGTAGAGTGTGTCAGCATGCTATCTTGTAAGTTCAGATAACGGCAGGGGGAAGAGGGAAACCTGACATCAGCCCCAACTCCCCACCTCTTTCTCTCTCTCTCACACACACGCACATGCACACACAAACACCTGCTCCTGCAGCAGGAGTATTCCACAGTAATGGTTTTGTTTGTTGTCCCGGAGCAGATAAGCATGCCAGCTGTCAGAAACAGAGCTTTGAAAGGGGATATCCACATTCCTACAGCTGAGTTCAAAACAATGACCAGAGTGGCCACTTGACCTCAGGGGATTATAGAATGTTTCCGGAGGCCAGTCACAGTGCAGTAATGCAACATGTCATCCACATAGGTGCTCCAGCCGAGGCGCAGAAAGCTCTGTGCTTCTTGTGGAGGTGGAGTACATGGAGTGCTCCAGCCACAGGGTCTGTGCACTGTAAATGCCTTGCCAGTGTGGACACTTCAGGAGTTAGGGTGTCCGGGGCTGATTTAATGCGCTCTAACTTGCAAGTGTAGCCAAGGCCTGTGTCTACACTGCACACCTTACAACAGTGTGGCTATGCTGCTACAGCCACACTGTTGTAAGACACACAGTGTAGCCACTCTTTGTTGCCAGGAGTGAGCTCTCCTGACAACAAAATAAAACTGTGCTCAGTGAGGAGTGGTAGCTTCACTGGTGGGAGAGTGTCTCCTGCTGACGAAATGTTGTCCACACTGGAGCTTTTCGTCGTTAAAACTTTTGTCATTCAGGGGTGTGGTTTTTCTGAGCAACAAAAGTTTTAACTACAAAAGAGCACTGTAGACAAGGCCTAAATTATGCTAGGAGCCAAACCAACCCAAGAGAAGCTGTCAAAGGTATAGGATAACTGCAATGTACCATATGGATATTACCATCATAGATGGGGGGTTGGGTATATATATAATATATTTATATAACGCAGGGATACAATTTACAGGTTATTTCACAGCAATCTGATGTGATGGTTAATTGTAGAAAACCAATGCTTATATGAAAAGATGAGGTGTGGTTTTAAAATGCTATTGATAGATAAAATATTTTGAGGTATATTTTTAACTTTCTTTAAAAAAAATCAAGTATGAAGTCTTGATTTCCAAATCACTTTTATAATGGCCGACTAGGAAAAGCTGGTGCATCTAAGAACTTAAGAATACTAATGACAGGGATTTAAGTTGAATTTAAAGTAATAGTCCATCTGCCTGTCAGTCTTGATTCAGCTAACAGATGGGGCATTAATGAGGTAAAGGATTACTTTGAATCAGGCTAATAAGTCTGGAATTAGTTCTTTACCTGTTGCCAACACATTAAAGTGTTGGAATAGTGCAATATATTTCATAAACTGCTGTGCTGTTTTACCACACTTACATCATTTTCATTTAAATTCATTTTGCAACTATCTTTTATTCATTTAACCCAGTTAAAAATTCATACTGCATCTCGCTCTTGTGGCAGTGATTAGTTGTTCTGTAATCACACATTTTGAGATAGCGCCTTTTTCAAAACTGGATGAAAATTGGCAACTTATGTTCTCATGAAAAAGTCAAAGGAGAAAGAAGAACCACTTAAGTTTCACAATGAAATCTAAACTTGACAATGTTGTTAATCTATCCAGTTATACCCTTAGCCTGGCAGAAGGGTTTGTCCTATCTCAAGGCCTCTCCTTCTGCCCTTCCCTCCCCCTCCAACATGATACAGTTCTGCAGCGACCTAGAATCCTACTTTTGATATCTCCGACTCAAGGAATATTTCCTTTATTACACCACTAAACAGCACACTAACCCACAAGCTTCCTATCAACACTACAAAAAGGAGGATTGTGTGTGGACTCTTTCTGAAGGTCGAAACAGACTGGACTTGTACATTGAGTGCTTCCACCGATGCGCATGGGCTGAAATTGTGGAAAAGCAGCATCATGGGCCCCATAACCTCAGCCATGCAGAACACAACACCATCCACTGCCTCAGAAACAACTCTGACATCATAGTAAAAAAAGGCTGACAAAGGAGGTGCTGCCATCATCATGAATATGAATGAGAGGCTGCTATGCAACTCTCTGACACCACATTTTACAGGTCACTACCCTCTGACCCCACTGAGAATTACCAAAAGAAACTATACCATCTGTTCAAGAAACTCCCTGAAGAAGTACAGGAACAAATCTACACTGATACACTCCTAGAGCCCCGACTAGGCATATTCTATCTGCTACCCAAAATCCATAAACCTGGGAATCCTGGACACCCCATCATCTCGGGCATTGGCAAGTGTCAATGACAGCAGGATTGTCTGGCTATGTAGACTCTCTCCTCAGGCCCTACACTACCAGCAATCCCAGCTATCTTTGAGACACCACTGATTTCCTGAGGAAACTACAACTATTTCAGATTTGGAGACAATTTATATCTTCAAGTCAGCGGGACTGCTATGGGTACCCGCCTTGCCCCACAGTATGCCAACATTTTTATGGCTGACATAGAACAATGCTTCCTCAGTTCTTGTCCCCTTACGCCCCTACTCTATTTGTGCTACACTGATGACATCTTCATCATCTGGACCCATGGGAAGGAGGCCCTTGAGTAATTCTACCAGGATTTCAACAATTTCTATCCCACCATCAACCTCAGCCTGGACCAGTCCACACAAGAGATCCACTTCCCTGACATTACAGTGCTAATAAGCGATGGTCATATAAACACCACCCTATACCAGAAACCTGCTGACCACTATACTTACCTACATGCCTCCAGCTTTCATCCAGACCACATCACACAATCCATTGTCTACAGCCAAGCTCTAAGATAAAACCGCATTTGTTCCGATCCCTGAGACAGAGACAAACAGCTACAGGATCTCTATCAAGCATTCTTAAAACTACAGTACTTTCCTGGTGAAGGGAAGAAACAGACTAACAGAGCCAGAAGGGTACCCAGAAGTCACCTACTACAAGACAGGCCCAACAAAGAAAGTAACAGAACGCCACTAGCCGTCACCTTCAGCCTCCAACTAAAACCTCTCCAGCACATCATCAAGGATCTACAACTATCCTGAAGGACGATCCCTCACTCTCACAGACCTTGGGAGAGAGGCCAGTCCTTGCTTACAGACAGCCCCCTCAACCTGAAGCAAATACTCACCAGCAATTACACACCACACAACAAAAACACTAACCCAGGAACCAAACCCTGCAACAAACCCTGTTGCCAACTCTGTCTGCATATCTATTCAAGGGACACCATTATAGGACCTAACCACATCAGCCACACCATCAGGGGCTCGCTCACCTGCACATCTACCAATGTGATATGTGCCAGCAATGCCCCTCTGCCATGTACATTGGCCAAACTGAACAGTCTCTACCCAAAAGAATAAATGGACACAAATCTGACATCAGGAATTATAACATTCAAAAATCGGTAGGGGAACACTTTATTCTTCCTGGTCACTCAATAACAGACCTAAAAGTGGCAATTCTTCAACAAAAAACTTCGAAAACATACTCCAATGTGAAACTGCAGAACTAGAATTAGTTTGCAAATTGGACACCATCAAATTAGGCCTGTATAAAGACTGGGAGAGGATGGGTCATTACAAAAACTAATTTTCTATTACTCACACCTTCTTGTCAACAGTTTGAAATGGGCCACTCTCATTACCACTACAGAAGTGATTTTCTCTCCCTTGGTATTCTATTGTTAATTGAATTGTCTCATTAGACTGACCCCCTGACTTGGTATGGCAACTCCCATCTTTTCATCTGCTGTATATTTATACCTGCTACTGTATTTTCCAATCCCCACCTTTTCATGCTCTCTCTTTCTCTCTCTGTGTGCGTTGTGACAAAGCTCCAAGTCTGTACTTGTGGGTCCTGCGCTTCCTGGCAGATTTAGGGGCCTCAGAAACTCATCTAGGCCCCAGAGTGACCTCCCTTTCTCAGTATAATTGGCAAGAGTCACCACCTAGTGAGTTGCCTTCATCACAGGCCAGTATGGAAGATGGAAAAAGTGGGGAGCCCGGGCCTGCCCTCTACTCTGGACTCCAACCCAGGGACCCTAATAGTATCAGCTAAGATGGCTGACCTTTTAGGCACAAAACACAATACAATTCCCTGGGCTACTTCCCCACAGCAGTCCCCGCTTCTTCAAACTCCACTTCACCCTTACCTCAGGGCCTCCTTCCTTCAGTATGATATGCTGTTGGTGAGACTGAGTGTAGGACAACATAACTTCCTTACACAGCTCCTGACACCCACAGCCCACCTGACTAACTGGGAGGTTTTTATCTGGTTTCAGCCAGTCCCTGATTGGCTTCAGGTGTCCCAATTAGGCTAACTGTTTCTACTCCTTTCTAGAAGGTTCTTAATTGGCCCCAGGTGTCTTGATTGGCCTGGAGTAGCCTTTGTTTGGCTATCCAGGGAACAAGGACCTGCACATCCGGAGACTAATATACCTGCCTTCCAGCACTCTCCTATATCCTTCTGGTCTGACTCCGTCACAGCGTATATATATCTTCCTACTGTATGTTCCATGCTATGCATCTGATGCAGTGAGTTCTAACCCACGAAAGCTTCTGCCCAAATAAATTTGGTCGTCTCTAAGGTGTCACAAGGACTCCTCATTGTTTTTGCTGATACAGGCTACCACAGCTACCACTCTGAAACCTATTATTATTATTATAGCTTATTTATTAAATGCTGACTGTGCTTGGCACTGTTTAGACATGAAGACCCTTTCTCTGCTACGAGAAGTCTCCAATATAACTCAAATATGGAAAAATACACTTCATATATTATATGATACAGTATCCCATATAGGGACAATCCAGCCTCATTCTATTATTATTCTCAATTAGGCCCTAATGGCATGAAACCAATCCGAGCATGAATTACAGCTGTTTATATGTTATATTCAGACCACATCCAACATGATTAATTCATAATAGGAAAAAAAGATGGTACATCCTTGGTTTACAGACTGTACTATATAGTGTAACACATTTGCCCAACCAAGTAAGTATTATCCTTGGACTTTATCCAAACCACTGTCTGCTTGTAATACTCTATCATGTTGCTTAATAAGCTGGTCAAGATAATTACCATAAAATGCGTTGAACTGAAAAGACCACTGGCAAAAATGGGATTAATATCTGCACAAAGCAGAAAAGGATTTTTCATCATATTAAGAGGGGCTGAGTGAAAGTTTCCACTGTAAGTAAAATATTACAGTGATTGCTAAATTTTGAATGGTGCTAGGAAACACTAAATTGTATGTGCTTGCTTTAGAGGGGAACACCACATTATTATTAAGAGGATACATTTATCTTAATCCAAAACACTTGTATTTATTTGAGGATATTAACTAACTTTAGTTAATTTAGCCTCAACAACCTTCTGAGTACGGAAGTAGTTTATTATCTGCATGCGACAGGTGAGGAAACTGAAGCACAGAGATTAAATAACTTGCCCAAGGTCTCATACTTGAAGTTTGTAGCAAGGCTGAGAATAGAACCCAGCTTTTCAAATTTTTAGGTCTTCGTCCTTCCTTCTATCTTGATAAACACTTAGGGCCAAATTTATCCCTGATGCCCCTCTACTGTCTATCTAAACTGACAGTTTAAAAAACAATCCTGTATAGGCTGTGTTGGTCCATTTAAAAAGTGAAAGATAGAAATGACTCAATTTTCATTAAACTAAACATTTGTGTGCAAAAGAAAGAATAAGCCCTGCAAACACTTTTTTTCCCCTTTTCAAACTATTATGGTGCAAAGTTTATAAATTACAAGAAAAAATACAAAACAGACAGAGCCCAAGTTAAAGAACCAGTGCGATTTCCCCATGTTTAACTTACTGTCTGTAAGGTATAAGTTGCTGGGTTCTCTGTTCAAAGGAAACTGGCCCTTCAATCTCTGGATTTCTTTTTCAGTATAGCCTGATATCCTCATGAATTTGCTCTGTATCAAACATAGGCTAGCACCATTCAAAGATGGCTAGAAGAGTCTGCGTGCAGGGCTAGAGAAAACACATGACTTTTCATGATTTCTAGCATCACTATAGTGTCCTAGATGTACACCGCATTTTGCAGAACATCAGACACACAGTATTCTGAAGAGCTTACAATCTAACAGCTAATATAAAGCAAGGAACATGATATAGCAAAATGAAAAGGTAGCTTATTTTCCACCTAAGTAATAGCCCACAGGATATGGTGTGCCCAAACTTGGGAATATTTGTTGTCTCCTAATAAAATTCAACCTTGTGGCTACAGTAATGCTAAATGAATCACGTTCAAAATTTGTTCTGTCTTCCAGTGGCACTGGAACACTTTTAATAGTGGGAGTGCTGAAAGTCAGCCCCTTTGCCCCGTCCATGCCCCCTCCTCCTACTCCCACCTCCACCCCAAGCTGGGGTCAGAAGCAGGGCAGTGTCTCTGGGAGGGAGGGACCCAGACAGAGGTAAGGAGGCTGAGGCTAGGGCTGGCAGCTGGGACCCGCGGACGTGGGGCTGGCAGGGCGGCAGCTGGGACCCCTTATGCAGGGCTGGGAGCAGAGCCCTGTGTAAAACCTCGGGGTACTGCAGCATCCCCCACACCCTTAGCTCTCATGCCTATGCCATCATCCCCTCTCAAACTGTGCTAGGGGCTTCCACCTGATTATAGCTTATTACCTGTATTTCTGCACTCATTTCGTCTTAGCGCTGCCACTGCTAAGACACTTTTTCTCTTTCCTCCATGCTGCTCCCTATGCTTGGCAAACTCTTCCTGTTGTATATCAAGTAATCCCACTGCTCTGTTAAATCAAATCCTGCCTTTAAAACTCACTTCTTCCATGAAGCTGTATTGGATGATGTACTTTATCATAGTTATAATTGTCTGAATATCTGTGTTCTTGTAAAATGTGCTTTAATGCTCACTGAGACATCATAGGTTCTCGCCACAGGAAGACTCTCCAAGTGCACGCGTATTGTGAACACTGAGGATCATCTTCAGACATGTGTCCACGGATCAGAGATTTAACGACAATAGTCCAACATGTCTGGGAGCCTGAGTCACACTCTCATTCATCTGTGGTCAACACATTTCCTCTGAAAAGTGGGAAATCCTGCCTCCTAGAGTCAGATCTGGGCAGAGCCAGATTTGGTCATTGTCATACTGGGTTCTTGAGGGTTGCAGGACCACACTTGAACTTTCCATTACAGCCTTGTTTCTGGTATCCTTCCTCGGATATGTCTGTGATGACGAGGGGTGAAAGGAGCCTGCCTGAAAGTGGGCTTGTATATCCTTTGTAGAACACAGGGCAGAAAGGCCTGCTTTGATTTTTGCAGCATTTTCCGCCACTGTTCTCCACAGAGAAGAGATCCTGTGAACTTGGAGGAGCATAGGACATGCTTGGAGCGAGCGTCTACTTTCCCAGAGCAGAGCTCCTGGCTGCTGCACTGGATGCCATGACCCTGGCTGAGAATCTCATTGTGTTCAGCAAGGCCTCAGCCACAAATGCAGCTGCCAAGGAATCTTTCCTAAGTGTGGTGCCAGTGTCATGGAACTCTCTGTCCGTTGGGCCCTGAAGTCTGCTAGCCAGGATTGTGGTGTTCTCGCAAAGCACGTGACTAACAGAGACGCTCTGAGGGCGGACAAGGAAGCTTCAACATCCCTTCTAAAGGTGATTTCTATTCTCCTGTTAGATCCTTTAGGGAAGAATTCCTCTTCCGATGGAACCACCATGTCTCTAGCTAGGGACACTGCTGCAGCATCAACCTTTGGGACTGCAGTAAGAACATTCTTTGGGTTTTCCAACTTGTAGAACCTAACCTCATGCTTGCTGCTAAGTTTACCTGTGCCAGGCTTTTCCCATTCTTCCCTGATTATGTCCTTGAAGGTGGAGTACAAGGCATCGCTGTCTCAGGGAAGGATCTGGAGTGAGAGCATTTGCTTTGAGGCTTATCTTCAGGGGCCTGGTCAGATTGAATCTGTATTGTGGCCCACCACTTTTTTGCACTCAGATTAGGGGAAAACTGCAACAATTATTTTCTCCTCAGATTCAGAGCCTGAAAGCTTGCCTTCCTTGGCAGAGGAAATGTCTGACTTAGAAGAGGAGTATCATCTGGATTTTTTATGTACATTTTTTGGGGGTGGGGGGCTTTTGGGGAGTTTTTTTAGCACAGTTGTTTGTAGCTCCCTTTTGTGCGGAGCCCTCTAGAAATTTCTCTCTGGAACTGCTCCATGTCAGGGTCTAATTTCTCCAGAGTGTGTGGGGGCGTCTCTCATAATCAGAGTTCTCTGGCTTCTTTTGGGAGGAAGGGGGCCTGGATATAAGCCCGGCTTCTCTCCCAAGGCTACCCGAGACCTATTTTCAGACTGTGGGGTGGGCGGGGGGGTGGAGGAAAGAGGACTGGAAACCATACAGGGGGCTTATGTCTATGGTCCTGTGTCACCCAAGGATTGCCTCTTGGCTTATCAGGATGTAGTGGTTGTCCTCAAAGTCTCCCTCTGTTCTGCTCTTGGTCAGCTTTTTCTGTGGCAATCATGGCTACTTGGAGAGGCTAGGGGCCCCAACATGCCTATCTGACCTAGAGCCTCGTGCCCTAGCAGCAATAGGGTTAGCTGGGTGGGAGCAAGGTGTTCCTGGGAAAGCTCTCACATCCAGAGCCCCATTTGTACTTAGTACAGTGGTTACACAGTGACTCTGTCATGCCTGTAATGGGGCAGAGGAGCTCAGCAGGAAGGAGCTGCACTAGAGGGTCTGAGGGCAGTACAACATGGCTGTAAAGCTCCTGCAGGAGGCGTAAGATAAAAGAAAAAGGGTTCGTTACTGCACAGAAATGGCAATAAAAAATAAAGATAACAGACAGGGATGGATGTAAATGAAATGCTTGATTGCTATTGCGGAGGCAGGAGACTGGCTGGCAAGCAGAGAAAGGAGGCAAGGTCAGCATACTCTACACTGCAGTGTTGAATGGCTTCTGGGAACCGCAGAGTAGAGGGGAGCAGCGCAGCTGTAACACAATTGTGAGAGACTCTGGGCTGCAGAAAATACCCATAGCAGAGTTACACCATGAGAATACTCAATACACAATATCGAGACAAAATTTGACTGATAACTAGAAAGCTCTTCACAGGCTTGCATACTGTCAAAATGAAAAATTGCACACAAAGTCCAGAAAGCCAAAGTTCATATATTTTAAATCTATTTATCTTAGCTTGGTTGTAGAATCTGATTGTAAAACAGTTCTGACGTTATAACATCTCTTGGTTTTGTCTGGAATTTCCAAAGGCTCTTTGAAAGGCAGTGAAAGAGTACAATGCCTTTAGCTACTTTTGAAAAGTTCACCCTGAATATTTAGTGTCACAGCTGGTCTCCTTTCAAGCCCACTTATGTGATCATCTGATCTAAACCAGTGGTTCTCAAGCAGGGGTCCGGGGCCTGCTGCTGGCAGGTTTCAGGGAGTCCTCCAAGCAGGACCAGTGTTAGACTTGCTTTGATCCAGAGCAGAAAACCAAAGTCCTACTGAGGTTGAAGTCCAGAGGCCTGAGCCCCTCCACCCAGGGCTGAAGCTGAAGTCTGAGCAACTTAGCTTCATGGGGTCCACTGTGGCATGGGGCTCCAGGCAGATGCTCTGCTTGCTACCCTCTAACACTGGTCCGTGCTTTTATATGCAGAAAAACAGTTGTTGCCGCACAAGGGGTCAGTGGAGTTTTTAATAGGACGTCAGAAAGAAAACTGATCTAATCTGTATATGAAAGAGAATGCGAACTCAACTCAGAAAAGTTAACCAGTGAGAGACAGAAGATGAGAACAGGGTCATTTTTAAAAGCATATCTTTTAAATTAGGTAGATTGTTACTTGTTCATTTGGATAATAACATGGCCTATGGTATTTTTCATTTTAAAGGCTATCTGTATTGTTCATCCAAGTAATAACACGTCTACTATCAGAACATAATATTGCTTCATTTCCTAGCAATGTGCACACTAGCCAGAAAAATACCACATGTAAAATTTGATTTACTTACTTAGCAGTTATGCAACACTGGCATTCTAAAATAATCAGTTTATGAATCATTGTATGAGTGGCAGGGAGAACACTTTCTCTGTTTAAAGGTTAAGACTCAGACTACTCCTTGGCTCCCGAGAGCTCTGCAATCCTTCTCCAGTTGAGTTTGCTTTGCAAATGTTTTTTTTTTTTTTTTAATAGGAGAATCTTTGTTTAATTTTAAATAAACAAGCACACACTGTTCCGTAGGAATAAAAAGGTCAGGCAACATTCTCAGTGAATAACGTTTAGTCACTTAAGAGATTTACTTATAGATTTTGTTTTTAAACTATCATTCCTTAGCAGTATGAACCTACAAGGTGTTAAAGTCCCATTGACTTTTCTGGCACTTGAAGGCACTCTGCATTTCATAGGAGGGATTTGGCAACTGTGTTTATAGACCTCCTTCCTTATTAACGAGGAGATACACTACAGTTAGGGTGACCAGATGTCCTGATTTTATAAGGACAGTCCCGATTTTTGGGTCTTTTTCTTATATAGGCTCCTATTACCTGCCACCCCCTGTCCTGATTTTTCACATTTGCTGTCTGGTCACCCTAACTACAGTGCATAGTGTCCCTGGAAGCTTAAAGCCTCCAGCAGAGTTTGTGTGGTCACTAGGGACTTGGAAAGGCCACACTGAGTGAATTTCATCTTCAGCTCTTAATGGAAAATGTCCATTCAGCTGTAAAAAACACCTGAATGCCATGAGGGCCCCTCTGATAATAATTTGGGCAGAGTCTGAAAGTGAGAAATGTTGCTTTTCCTTTCTTGAACAGTTTTCTATCAATGTCAGCAAGGCAGTTTATCTTCTTGAAATTATAGAAGAAAACTAGGCAATGGGTAGTGAGGCTGAGGCCAAAGTCCAATCACTTCTAGTGCTTCTAGGAATGGGGTTATCTCACTGCTATACAGTACCTGCTAGCCATTATGACACGTAGCAGTGATGAAAAACTCTATATTCAAACTACAAATAAAGCAACTAAAAAAAAATAGCAAGCCTCTCTACTACAAGCATACAAATAAATTAGACTATGGATGGTGGTGTATCTTCTACCTTCAGTACAAGTTAGTGAATTTTATTGGTATCAGGTAAATTAGCTTGTATCTTCTCAGTTTTTTTATAGAAACTTTAACAATCAAAGAGATACCTGCAATGAACAACATAACAAAAAGTGATTTCTGTAACACAAGTACTCAAGCAGTTTTGATCCATGGCTTTAAAACACATAGTCCCTGCAAGAAAAGCACAACCTCTAGCGCTCTCATATTTGTCCCCAACCGGCCAGCAGCAGTGAAATTTATTTTACAGATACACAGTAGCCCAATAAACTCTTGGATAAGAACCCAATTCTGAAGACGGGCCATACTGCAATCCAATAGCACTGCTCCTGTTGTATGTTTGTCTTTCCATTGATTGTTCCATCAGTGTATTAAATTAAGAAATTAAAATTTTTACAAAGGAAGACTCTGAGCTAGAGCATTACATATATAATGATTTCCAGGCATGTCTGTAAAGCTAAGCTAGAGATGATAGATTGTAACTACATAAACTTCAAAATATGGAACTGAATGACTGATGGGATTAGTGAGACAAGGTGGGTGAGGTAATATCTTTTATTGGACCAACTTCTGTTGGTGAGAGAAACAAACTTTGGAGCTAACACAGAGCTGAAGAAAAGCTTGTCTCTCTCACCAACAGAAGTTGGTCCAGTAAAAGATAACACTTCATGCACCTTGTCTCACTAATATCCTGGGACCAGCACAGCTACAATAACACTGCTGGAGTCAGTGTCAAGGATTAGCAACCTGTTCTTAATCTTTTCATACTTTATTTAGGCGCTTTATACTAACACAGGGCATTTTACAAATAATCATACAAGGCTGCTTTAAGGTTTTAAATGTCCTCGTCTAACGCGCGTTTCACATTCCTACAGAATACGTTCTCTACTCTATTTATACCATTTGCTGCAGTTTGCACCATAATCCTGATGGTAATAAATACATCAAACTGTCTCATGCGGCTTGAAATGAAAAACAACAAATATTCAGTAGGATTACATTTTATACACACAATCATTTAATGATTTTAATGAAAACCAATTAAAAATTGCATTATTAGAGGTAGTTAAGATTACTTAAACAAGGATGCGAATGTTACATCAGTTGCAGTAAATCAGAACCCTATAGTAACAAACAGTAATACCCAGGCAAGGAAGCAAGGACAGATCAGTAAATAATAGATTTGTTTCAAACTTCTAAGATGGTATAATAAAGAGTGAGAAAAGGAGAAGTCATATGTCCTTTTAAGATACACTAAAAGTCTTCTTAAATCACATGGCAATTTAAGGGGATCATTGGTACATGTGGTTTGGTGGACTCTGGGAATATTAACAAATACAGATGCTAAACAGGCAGTGCTGAAGTAAACAGATAATCAACATGTTTCTCGTAACTGTTTTAATTAAATATATATTTGAAAGCTGTTATGACTTAAGGATACACAGAAGACTAGTGTGAGTTTGCTAAATTCTTCTATTAACTGGCTGAGCAGCAGAAAGTTTTCTGTAAATTCTAGAAGGAGAGGAACAGCTGCTATTTTGATTTCTCAATCAGAAAGTGATAGATATTAAAGTAGGTGAGATATAGAGAGTCCAGATGGAATTTCTTATCATATTATAACAATGTAAAAAAGAGACATTGTCAGGTCAAATATGTCCCAGAAGTGAGACACATAAGTAAAGACCTTTCCAGAACCAACTGAAATCATTTCCTGGTTTGGGGAAGGGGTGCGGTGGGACTGTCTTAAATTCCACAGGAAAATGCTTTAAAAAACATTCCCTTGAAGTATTTGGGTTGTAACCACTGCAGCATGTTGTTAGTACATGGAATCTGAAAGTAAAATTGAATAGATACTAGCTGGAAACAAAATAAATATTTTCATTGTGCCAGGTGACAGAACTGCCCATAATTAAATAAATAGCATAAATAACTAATATGCTAGATTTTAAACATTTTTAATAATCTGAGGTGATCTGCTCTATACTTTTTGTAAACCTATTTACCCTTGTCAGTTTCCTTTTAAAAATGTTAGTTCAAAATTTAGTCTAAACTACCCTATTGTGTCCCCACCAAAAATACCATTAATCTCTATCGTAAAGTTAATGAAGTCACAGAAGTAAATGGGGGATGGCTCTGTACAATCAAGTGGTCTACAATACAGTAAGTATGATAAAATCTTTAGTTATTTTAAAAGGGAAAAGTATTTTTCTAACTGTAAGATCTTTAAGGATAAAAGCAGAGTTTTGAGAAATTGCAAAAAGTTGTGTGCTAAGGAGTAATAATTCCATTTAGCACTATTATACTTAGGGGCGGTTATAAATACAATGAATGTGTTTATAGGTCTAAGCAGCTTATATAATCATATTTTGACATGTGCAGGCAGCAACTGTGTGGTTTGTTTTTTAATCCAGTCACAGAGTAGTGTCCCAGTGTATGCTTTGTGCTGTTTTGCAATCAAAGCAACACCAAAGCGTAAGTTTGGTGTTACTTTGATTGCCTGGCCAGTTTTTAAACTCATTTTGAGTTAGGTTTATCTGTGGAATTTAGTTTGAACAATTACTTCACACTACTGGGGCAAGACTTACTGCCACGGTATTAAGTATCTGCCAGAGGGGGCAATTTAATTGGGGTTTCCCACATTCCAGATGAGTGCTCTAACCAATGGGCTAAAAGTTATAAAGTAGGAACCATGCCTATCACTTCCTCTGCCTGGCTTTTAAATGGGACATCTGAGCATTCCTACAGTAGTGGATGCTGCACACGATTTAGACGGCTGAATCCCTGTCTTCCCTGGTTTGTGACGTGCGCTGGGACTTAAGCATTAAGACAGTGTTCAACCACATGCCCAGAGGCATAAACATAGCTGCCTAGGGAACTTTTACCCTGAAATGTTAGGTGCTGAGTGAGTTTAGGCACCTACAGAGTTAGGCAGGAGTTTTGTGCATTGCAGAAAAGTCATACTTGGCACTTGGATACCTAGCTCCTTTTGTGCATTGAGCCCAGAATGCCCCAGTCTTTGAGTTGCTGAGCATTCTCGACTGCCTTGGTACTTGAATGGAAGTTGAGGGTTCTCATCATCTTACAGGATTGGGTTCATAATGCTGCTGCGAGATTGACACGGTGGAAAACGGCAAGACTAGCAAAAATGCATCATGGTACATTTCAAAGTTGTAGAAATGAAGGAACAAACAGACGTTCTCCCTCCACCTCTCATCCCTCCCAATCAGCCTCTTTAATGTAGCTAGAAATCTTGTAGGAGTTAGGAAAGTCGTTTTTGGAGTGAAGTACCACAACTTCTAAGCTTGATTGGAGACAGTGCTCTTTCTTGCATTTTTCATCTCTTTATAATAGTTTATAATAATCACTACCAATAAAAAAGACAAGAGTCTTTTTTATTGGTAGTGATGAGAGTTAATAGTTACTTCTGGTCGGATGGTGAATTCAATTTATTAAGTATTCTAATGTTCCTGAAGCACAGTAATTGCAAAAGTACTATTAGTTAGCCCATGTCTAGGGATTTTCATCCCCAAAGTGCAGTACAAACTTCAACCAATTTAATTGTAAAGCAATAGTTCCTGTATGAGAATGCGGAAATGAGAGGAAAATACTTACAATGGAAAAGATGCACAGTGTGAGAGTGTTCTGCATTAAAAGAAGACCGCTAAACACAAATTTCCTACCCAAACGAAAACCACATACTTTTAATCTCTTGATCTGTTTTTCCTTTTTATTTTCTTCTTTATTAAAAGTCTTTTTCTGACACACAGATCTGCCCTCCAGCTTCACATTTTAGAAATCATAACAGAAAGTGCAAAGAGCTCTTGAAGTGGAAGCAGAATGTAAAAAGCCCATGAGCACATCCAGCCTCTGGGATAAGAGGCCCTTTCCTAGGAATCCTGGCAACAGAGGAACTAGTCGTCGTTATCATCTGCTACCATGTAGTGGGAAAGTCATGGTGGTGCACCCTTTTGAAATGTTCATCAGTGGGTCTTAGACCACTTTGACCCCTTTCAGCTCTGTCTTCCCAGGAAAAAATAATGCAACTTCTTTCTAGGGATTTTCACTACTCTGAGCTGTGCGCCAGATCCAGTAATGTATGTTTATACTGCAATGTTCCGTGCTTCCACATCATTCTATTGTTCCTGACATCCACTAGGAACGGTCGGATACAGATCAGGATAAGCAGTCTTGTTTGAATGTGCAGTTACTTGCATTACTTCTAATTCTGAACACTGCACTCACAACAGTAGGGCAGATTAGCTGGGTCTGATTTGCACATTGCTATATAACTTGGTATTCAACCCTAAGAAATACTGCTAATAAAACTGACTAAAATGATGCTGTCCCAAAGAGCTGCTGACAATATCTCAGCCAGAATGGCCAAAATTATCTGTTATCTGTCCCTCTGTTCATTTGACACCGATAGCCTGTGAACTCCATCAACCCCCTTGAACTCTCTGACCCCTCTGAACGCAGAGCTTTAAGTCACCTGATGGCTATACTGTACGATTTCACCAAAAATCTAAGCTACACGGTGTTATTTTTGGTATTTTGATTAAGGGACTGTAATAGTTCAATATGAAAATTATATTTATCAGTTTTATAGTTCTTATCTTCAACAGGAGCTGATTTTGTCTTTCCCCACGCAGCTTGTTTCTGAATTGTGTTGGTTACAATGTCCAATTATTTAATAGTAATGGGAACGTCTTAGGCACTGGACAACATGGTGGATGTAAAGATCTGCTGCAAGATCTGGGGGATCTGCTTGGTATCCATGGCAATAAAAGACCGGCCTGCTGGTAGCATCTTCTGCAGCCTAGGGATCAGAATGGGGGAAAAAAAGAATTACCATTGCAAATTATGTTTCTGACAGCAAACCAAAGAGTCCCGAGAGTTCCTCAAGAAAGGATGTTTTTACTTGTGAATACCGTGCCAATACAGTACATGCCGTTCACATTGCTGTCACTGTGCAATTAAAAGCTTGGGAAAGCATCAGCGCAAGGAAACAGTGAAGGCGGTTATGTCACAGAGGTCTTTTCAGCAAAACAACTGACCTATTTCTACAGATTTCCATTCCTTTGTTATTGTCACCGTTTCTGGTGTGTGAAAATCTCTGCTGAGATTAAGATACCAGTGACCAAACAAGGTATTAGCACAGCTGATCTTCTAAAAACAACTAAAAACTCACTCTCTGTAGGGGGATCATTTAGTTCATTTAAAAATGTTACTGGACTAACCTGACAAAGTGTTTGGTAAACCTTAACTCCTCCACCCCACAAAAACTACTGATTTTATCTGACATTTTATATATTGGCTATATATGTGCTGTTGATATTTCAGCTTCTAGCTTACAGTAGGTTAAACTGAATTCATGTTTTTCTACATCTAGCACAAGGTCTAAGGTAGTGAGCCTTGTACATTTTTATTCAAAGCTTTTAATAGTATACAAGATATACATTACAAAATTCACATCACTAATATTTAATTAGCAGTTTAGGTGTATACTGTTTCAAGTTTTAATTTATATTTGTGTCCCACTATCATTTCCCCATAGACTATAAACTCATTCCCAGAGATCTCCCATTTGAAATGAAAATATAAACCTCACGGAAAGAAAAACTAATAAAAATAACTCCCCGCCATTCCCACCTAAAATTATATTTTAAAGGAAAGCTTTGCTTAATTATGCATGTATATGCAGTTGTATTTCAGCAATAGTGTGTCATTCATCCATCCATCCATCTATCTAGTAAATTGGTCAAATTGATAACCTTTTTCTCATGGATGAATGTGGATGATTAACCCATTTTTCCAGTAGGAAAAATAAAACTCAATCTCCAATATTATTTCACAATAGGAGCTCTTTATGGGGAATACAAACAATAGATTGATGGAACCTGCAAGAATTCAATGAACAGCAACCTCTGCGCGGCTGCATGTTCCAAACCTTTTAAAATTATACCACATACTATGGCCTAACTCCTCTGGGCTTAATCCTACCCCCCTTTCAGGCAATGACTTTTTTTTAAAGCAGAATTGGCCCTTTAACATTAGTGGTAACTGGCACATGTTTATGACAGGGATAATAGCTTTGTGTTGTATGTACTGGTGACTGGGCAGCAGATGCAGAAGGTTGGTCTGTATAAAAGTTCTCTGTCTTCCCTGTAGCATCTCAAGCTATGACTAGGGCCCTACCAAATTCCCGGCAATGAAAAACGTGTCACGAACTGGGATACCTGGTTTCCCATCATGTAATCTGGTCTTTTGTGTGTTTTTACCCTATACTATACAGATTTCAGAGGGCAGACCAGTGTTTCTCAAATTGGGGATCCTGACCCAAAAGGGAGTTGCTGCGTGATCGGGGTATTTGGCACCCTTAACTTCTGTGCTGCCTTCAGAGCTAAGCAGCCGGAGAGCGGCAGCTGTTGGCCAGGTGCCCAGCTCTGAAGGCAGCGCCCTGCCAGCAGCAATGCAGAAGTGAGGGTGGCAATACCACACCATGCCATCCTTACTTCTGCACTGCTGCTGCGGTGGCTCTGTCTTACTCCTTTTTGGGTCAGGACACCAACAATTACACCACTGTGAAATGTCAGACTTAAATAGCTGAATTCATGAAAATTATGATTTTTAAAATCCTATGACCATGAAATTGACCAAAATGGACCGCAAATTTGGTAGGGCCCTAGTTATGACACAGGCTGTGTGTGTGTGTCTGTCTGTCTATATCTCAGAAATATAGTTAGTTTTTAGACTACATACATGTATTTTTAAATCCCTCATTAGGGAAAAGTCCAGGGGTGTTGATTTGTGGCCAAAACCTCAATTCCATACTGGATTTGTGCCTTTGAAAGCCACTATCTTGGAGCCAGAGAACTGAATGGACACCCTTTTGATGCCATCAATGACCTGAACTGACCGGAAAAAGTTGCTGTTAAGTAGCATAAGGACTATGCAGCCACTACTACTCATTGAAGAACATGGGACAAGAATCAAATCTTACTGACCTATAACTTAGAGCAGAACACTGTTGCTTGGCCATTGTGCCTATAAACATTTCTCTGAAAGCACTCTATAGATGAATGAAAAAAGCAAATTATTATATTTTTCAGGGACTTGCAGTAATGTATTTACCTGTCTGCCTGGTCTCCTAAGGATCCTATGAATATGGCAAAAGCATTAACTTGAGGGTTGATGGTCAAGGTTTGGGCAAATCTTGCTGGTGGGATACCATATCGTTCAAGGTTTGCATCGCTTAAGACTATGACAAAATATTCATCAGCCTCTTCTTTGGCAATTTCACGAACAGCATGCTCCGTCCCTTCCAGAGTATGGTCTCCGCTCATACAGAACTGGGCATGGGCATGCATTATCTGGGTACACAACAAAGTCAAAAGGAAATGTACAGATAGGACTATTCCAAAGAAAACACACATTTTAGTTGGTATGAAAGAGAGAAAACATTCTTCTTTAAGCCATATTAAGTGAAACACATTTAGAAATGTGTGTCCTGCTCCAGATTTTAGAGAATATGCAGCATCTTAGGAATCAGTCAAAGGTTCATTTCACTCAATACAAACAAATTCTTAAAATCCAATTTGCAATGTCAGGGCTGGAAAAAATTACACAGAGGGAATTTGGCTTTCAGAACTAGAGTGTGAAGAAGTAAAACACTCTTGGGTAGGCTGGAGACTGGGTTTCCCCATTACTATAGATCTGAGGGAGAATACCCTGACCAAATACCATCACTTCTTAATGTATATTAGACTAATGGTCTTCAGTATGAAGTGTTATTACCAAATATAAGACTCATGATCAGATTAAGGAATTTTGTGGCCCTATGCACTGTGCAAATTGGGGCCCCCACCTTTCTTACAGTGCTTTTGTCCCATACATGCCACTACCCCACACAGATTGCAGAATGCCCCTCTCTCCCCACCTCACACACAGACAGCTGAATGCTCTTCCTATTCCACATATACTCACAACCCTACACCCCCACCCACTTATCCTGACAGCCCTCCCCGCTCAATCCCAGCAGCCCTAACATACATCCCACTTCACAGGTCTCAATATTCTGCACTCATCCCACAGCCCATCAACAACTCTTCCAAGCTTCTCACCGCTGTCCCCAACTCAGTTCTCCCATCCCAGGCTAGGGAAATTCCTCTCAATCCCAGTCACCCAGCTCCGCTCCCTCCCCTTTCCTCGCCCACTGTACACGGCCTCAAACTGTGCAGGTGTAGTCTAGCCACTCCTCCATCACAACAGAGGGGTGTCTTCCCCAAATCTGAGTGAATGACATTGTGATCCGGTGCACAAGGGGCAGTCAGGGGCCTCTTTCAGCGGGGCTCTGTGAAAGTGCCCTCAGTGAACATTGGTTAATCTGGGCCTGCTCATGGTGACAATATAGACTTTAAAATTATTTAAACGTATGGTTTACAAAACAAGAGAAAATGTGTTATTCTGAACTGGAAAATGTGGAGGACAAAGTCATTTCCTATGAAAATGTTAGGGAGTTTGGTCAGTGGAAAACCCAGATCTCCTAGTCTAATAAAACTGCCTATTTCTGAAAACATACTTCGTAAAAAGACTCACTGATTTAGAAAAGAAAGATTTTCCCATGAAACCACCAGCTTAAACATACAGTTCCACAGTGCCATTCTGTTAATTAGTTAAATTCTACATTAGTCAGATTTTCTGCTCCTTTGATGCAGCATAGGTTTCCTAATTAGATTTATAGTATATGTTTGCTTTGCAATGATGGTTTAACATCTGTTCAATCGAGGTGTTGCATACACTTACTGCTGTTACAGCACTTTACGGCTTCCAAGCACTGTACAAACAAGTATTAAGGATCACCCCTCAGAGTTCCCCTCATCAGTGGCTACATGATAACAATATTTTTTTATTAATGGGGAGCTTTCCATATAGCTGTACCAACTGATCAGTGTATAAAGAACTTCCTATAATCATTAATGACTGCTTAGGACAGTTCAAGAGAGATGAATTCTTATTCTATTACTATGGCACAGGTTTTTCTCCAGCTTCGTGTTTATATACATGGCTCCTCATATCCCTCCTTCACCTCCCTTCCAGCAACTTCCCCCTCATTACTTTTTGTATTCTGTGATGCATAGGAACTTATCCTCAGCACTATTCTTGATTATTCAGAGCAATTTATCAACAGGATTTACCTTAATAATCTCTAATCTTTGTTTATTGTTCTTGGGAACTTTGTCACTCCCAACCAATGCAATGTTGAAGCCATCGCCTGAATGTCCAACAATATCATACTGCAGGAAAGAGAAATAAAGAGTAATCTGTCAAGAATAAGGAGTGATTGCTGACTCAGAATGACATCAGGTCTGATGAAAGGCAATTTGCTTTTAACTAAAAGATAAATACTGATTGCGGTTTACATTTATGATCAGTTTAAAGGAACTGTCTACAATTTCCCACTACTAAAGCACTTTTGCAAGATAAAGTTGCCCAAACTAAGGCAAATAAGCAGCAGTAACTCATTATATTTCTAGGGTCTGATTCTGAGTCATTCCACCAGTTTTACAGTATGTTAAGTGAGACTAGAATCTTAGCTTTTCACACTGCCCATTTTATCTGTAGAGTTATCATTTACTCTCTTCTCCTTGCAATCTGGCACACAAGAAGTGGATTGTTGAAGTGTAGCTCTGATGTTTGACAATGTTGTTTAAAATCCATCCTTCACTTTTTAGGTCTGCACAATAGATCAAAACTAATGGCTGGAAATACACAGAGGGGCGAGTTCAAGAGCTCCATTATGTTTTCTGATTTTTTAATAACGATAATAATAGGATTGCATTCAGCCTACTTTGGGCTTAGAGGAGGAACAAATCCAGTACAGTAATGGACACACACTTCCAAAAATTATATATATTTTGTCCAAAACAATACGGGTTACTTTCTAAATTACATAAAGTGCAGAGATGAGGCTCTCTTGGGTTTAAAGTCGTATGACTCTTTTGTAACGTGCTATCTCTTTGGATCTGGACCTCCTGATTTCTTCCCCAGGTGGCTGTTTTGACACTAATGTTAGCATACCATCTTTAAGGGGGTATTCCATATTTTGTAGCCTGAGAATATCACCCTGCTGCTTAGCACAAGACAATAATGAATGAGCCTTTCACTCTGAAGCTACTGGATTCAAACTGAATTTAGATGATTTGTGAAAATAGGCTGAGTAGCTCCTACTCCATACATCACGAAACCAAGCCACAGTTTGGTATGCTTCTCATCCCGGTACGAGAGAGATCCACGACTAGTCTATATAGGCAACTACAGGCCAAGGCTAAAAGGTATCTGAAAAACTACTTGGAAGCTTGAGCACCTGGCAACAGTAGGACTAACTTAATGAATGCTATGAGTCTCACACTTTAAGAATCATTAGCACAAAAAGGCTTAAGAAAGCAGCTTCCCAAATAACAACTACTATAAAAAGTAGTCAGATGCAGAATACCTTGGCCTTCTATTTATCTTTCAATGTCTAGCAGAAGAAGTAGAATCCAGAATGCTTTTTCTCATGAATTCCATTGGGAGAAAAGATTAAAGGCTTGATTACACTGGCACTTTATAGCGCTATAAAGCCTCCAGGAGCGCTATAACCTCCTACCCGTCCACACTGCCGTGGCACGTATACCGCTATAAGTCTGAGGTTATAGCGGTACTGGTAATCCACCTCCGCACGGGGAATAAGGGCTGTAGCGCTCCTGCTGTAGTGCTACAGCGCGCATGTGGACACCCAATGCGCAATAATTGGCCTCCAGCCCATCCCATAATTCCTGTTTGAGCCACTCTGGTCATCACTTTCAAACTCTTTTGTCCTGTCCTCAGGTGACTAAGCGTCACAGGGAGTTGGAACAGGATGCAGAATGCCCCACAAGCAACGCCCCCTTCCACAAGGAACTGCGCCGGATTGGGAAGATGTGCTCTGTGGGATACCTGCCCTAATGCGCTGCTCCCAGTGCTGCCTGAAGTGCCGCAAATGTGGCCACGCTATACCGCTGGCGGGTCTCAGTGTGGACACGCTATAGCGCTATCCGTATAGCTGTATACGAGGGCAGGTATAACCAATACCGCTATAAACCTGTAAGTGTAACCAAGCCCTAAGTAAGAATTAAGGACTCTGGGTACGATCCTAGTGGAGGTTTTTCTTTTTTAAGCACAGTGCAAGTTAGGCTCACACATTACCCTTTCCTATTATTCAACATCATTTTGGAAGCGTGGACACCAGAATTGACAAAATATTCCTGTAATGGTCTCACTAATGCTGTATGCAGAGGTCATACCACCTCTCTATTCCGATATGTTATTCCTCTGTTTATGTATTCAGTGATGGCATTTGTCATTTTAGCTACAGCACTGCACTGAGAACTCATATTTAGTTGGTTAACCACCGTTAACCTAAGCTCTTTTCCATGCTTTTCCATGCTTTCCAGGATACTGACTCCTATCATGTAAGTGTGACCTACATTTGTTGCTCCTAGATGTACGGCCTTGCATTTGGACATATTAAAATGCACATTGCTCAAATGAGCCCACCTTACCAAGTGATCCAGATGATTGTTCTGCATAACTGACCTCTCCCTATCATTGTTTATCACTCCACCAATTCTTGTATTATCTATTTTACCAGCAATGATTTTATATTTTTCTTCTGATATAAGGGAACTGATCAACTATTAAATTTTAAAGGAGATGGCAACAAAAAACGGAACAAAGAAAAAAATTCTGGATCCTTAAACTGAAGACATTTGCAACTCAGGGTTTAAGGGTAACCAGCAAAGGAAAAGAATAGGTTTTGTCATTTTAAAATTTCTTTACTATGATTAATGAAGGCCTGAAAGTTTGTTTTTCCTTGTTCCTTACATCAGAAATTCAAATCTTGTTTTGTCATTTCCTAGAAGACTCTATGGAAGACTGGTAAGACTATGCCACCAGAGAAACTATGTCAAGAGGCTTAGAAGGAATTGATTTTTATTGGTAAATTTCAGTAAATGTCAATTTCACCATACATACACAAACCCATTGGACATTATTTCCTTTGATCGTAACTGAAATTTACGGATGGGCAAAATAAGAAAAATGCTCTTTGAGAACTTATTAGAGTTTGATTTAAGGATATTTACATAGTATATTTTGACGTGATGTTTACAGTTTGTGTTTTAACGGTGCTAAGGCTTTACTGCCTTAAATCTCAATGTCTGTCATAAATGATTATTGTCTGATCCCCCTATTTTCTGACTCCCATAACGTCAAAAATTTAAATATGGTAAATAAAAACAGAAAAATGCATAAAAATAAACACTGAATCTGTCAAAATTTTAAAAAAATTGAATTCTGCCAAGCCAATATGTAAATAAAACTGGATTGACTAAGATAAGGACAGGATTGTTATTCATTCTGTTTAAAACTTTTCATATTTTGATTTGATTAACATCTATTTTAAGTCATATGCCTGAATAGCTGGAAGAAAGGTATTTACTAAATATCTGATACCCACACCGTTTCGACTCAGGACTGAGTTCTCATGCTTTGGTTCTCCAAGAATAACCTCCAGCAAAATGGGGAACTCCAGACCTGGCATCCTTATTTCCAAGATTAAGAAAACCTTTTAGATCATATTTACATATTATAGAGAAGAAAAAGGGAGGCAGGCATACCCTAAGTTTAATTTTCTTTATAGTTGGGTTATCTGAAATGAGGTTTGGATATTATACCAGTCAGTATGAGAAATGGACACTTTTCTTATGTTCAAATCATCAGAGCAGGATGGGGAACAATGGTGAGTGTAGCAGAGGGGAAGGATCTGGTTCTTTTCCCGGCATGTCTGCCTGGGTGTTTGAGCTCTGGTCACAAACAAAAGTTAGTCATTGTGTGTTCATTGAGCTCATGTGCCTGTGTTTTATAGGCTTACATATTTCTGTTTAAAAAAAAAACATGTTTCATAAACTGAATCATAATCTACATTCAGTGCTCAATGCTTCCTATCCATGGGATGGTATTATTTTCAGGCTGTTAGCAACAGATTTAATTAAGTCTATATTTCCTTCCATGTATGAATAATACTCTTTGGCTAGACAGAGTAATGAAATACTTTTTTCCACTGTCCATACACAGCCTGTGCAAGTGCTCATTACCACTAAACTCCTGGCCCAGCTACAGTTACCTTAAACTTGTGCTCGTAATTCTCAAAAGCTTCCATGACCATGCAGACAGCCTCCATGGAACGCTCCAGTCGACCATCTACCCCGTTAAAGCGGTACATGCTGCCAGAAACATCCACTACCAGGCGTAAACGCTTAGGCTTCTGCTGAGGGCTCCCAAGCTATGAGAGAAAAGTATCAGAAAGAACTTGATGAATGGGAAAGCTACAGTTTTGATAAGAACAGAACACTTTAAAAGGAGTTATCCCACACTTTTGCAAAACCTATGTCCTAGCAGGCACTCTCTCTCTAGCAAGTTCACATTATTTTTAAAAAAGGTGAAATTATTTGAATTTTTCTGATTAATAGTTGAGAAAAAATTATTAGACACCTGAATTCAGTTTCTCTCTCTGTTTCATATACTCAGTGATAGGAAACAAAATATGACGATTCCACACATTTATAGGGAAAATACCTTTGTTGATAGAGTTCTAATTAACAACATTTTATTACAATAAAAGGAATCTCAAATTTCCACTTTCTGCCAAGAGTCATAAGAGTAATGTCTCCTTGAATTATGGTACTAAAGGGGACTCATAGAAGATTGTAAAGTTTCTCTGCTGAAGTTAATACTCTTCTACAAATGTGTGAAGTCTTTTTCTGATTAACTCCTCAATTTTGTACATTCTGACTGTAAAGTTTTCCCTGCCTCCACACCCCTCTCCCCCTTAAATGTCTGTTTTAACAATTTCTGGCATACTAGGTTCTGGAAAGGTATTTTATCCCATATGCAATGAGGCAAGTCTGGATTCAAATGAAAGGCTATTAAAAGATGGTCTGGCAAAAAACCAAACATTTACAATGTTTATCTGTAACTGATTTCCAAATATTTCTCTTTTATTCAGCTACTATTTGAGAATTTTTAGTTTAGTTTCTTCTTTTTATTATTAATGCAAAGTACTGCAATATCAAGTCTCCCCTCCCCAATCCCATTAAACCTCTAGTTTATATATTTTTAATTCAAAATGTAAAATTGCCTCCTTAGCATTTTCCCTGCTCTTTTTATAATGTATATATAAAACCAGCACATTGAAGAGTACTGGAAATTAGGATGTTATAGCTTTTCCCTTACTGAGCTCTGATGTAGGATGGCTAGGCTGCATAAGCTGTTCAAAACAACAAACACTGAGACCACGTAGCATGAAAAATAAATTAGAGTCGTATCAAATATGTATTTAGCTACTGAGAAGAAAGTTGTTCTAAATGATTGTTTGCAAAATAACATTCTTTCATGTGTAAACATTAAAAATTAAAATTAATCTGCTATATTAAATCTGGCTATTACAATAGAATGATGATGTAGACAACTAGCCTTAGAGTTGATTTGTTGGTCTGTGTCAGCTGGTTTCTCTTTCAATGACTCATATAATTCTAAAACATTTTTTTTCTGATGACCATCCAAAATGAGGAGTAGTCATAAAATAGTAGATTTTTAAAAGTTTTTATTTAGGTTTTAATTATTCACTCATTTTCTCATTAATTTTACATTAGAATTGTTCATTTGCAAATCCAAAAACCTGAGTGCTGAAAGTTTTCTTATACAGTAGACTCTCGATTATCCAGGATTGGGTTAACCAGAAAGTGGATTAACCAGGATGTCAAAAAAAAAATAAAAAATACGCGTAACTGACAGGGCCGGCTCTGGCTTTGTTGCCGCCCCAAGCACAAAAAAAAGCCCCCACCAGGGCACAGGGCAGCCAGTGAACCAACACCCCTTCCCCACTGGCGCAGGGTAGCTGATGAACCAACCCCCCTCTCTCCATATTTCCTATGGATGGTGATTAGCCAGGATTTTATTAACCAGGATTAATTTTTTCCCTATCATCCTGGATAATCGAGAGTCTACTGTATCATGATATAGTGTGTTAGTGAGGAAAGATGTGACAGTTCATTTCATTTTATTTGAACTTGTTAACCATCTTTACTAGGCTAGCATAATGAAGCTCAAGGAACTAGTAAACTCGCTAGCTGCACCTATTAGATATGGAATACTTACTTCTGGCTCAAGCTCTCCCCGTCGTTTATAAATGGCTTTTTCTCCTGTTAGTCCATCAATTATTTTGGCATCATCTAGCTCTCCAATAGCTTGGTGTCTCAGCCATTGTCTTTCCTTACCCTTGGCCTACAAGAGAAAAGCATCCTTAATTCATTCAGTGCTGCTGGCACATTTTACACTGTTTAAGAGATAGAGAACATGACAGAAATACGGGTTTTCTTTGCAATTATGTGACAGCTCTGGCACAAGTCAGTGAAATCCGAACACATTTTCATAAATGCCTAGTCTCTCTTGCTGAGAGACTAATTATTGCTGACAGAATATATTTCCCCCCACAATTTTTGTCACTTTTCACTTACAGAATTTGAAATAAGAACCATGTAATTTTTGCATTTTAATTGCAAATAGACTGGAAAAAGGTACACAAATGAATCTATGCAGACATCCATAGAGCAAGAGGGACAGGCACAAGAGAAGTGTTTCCCATGCAGGTATTGTGAGAAAATGTATTGGATGACTAAAACATAGGCAAAACTCAACAGTATTACTTAAAAATACCTAAGCTGAAGGAGAACCCTATGTCGTGGACTATGAGTGGCTCTTTTTACAACAGCACCGATAATAATCTGGTATGCAATTTACAATCAAAACACTGCAAATAGCAATAATCAAGACAATGCACCTTTTGCAACCATGGTTGTTTGTGCTCAGACTTTTAATACTGATATACCATTCTTTACAGCTCAGTCCTGCAATCCATAAGCTAGTAATACTCCCACTGAAGTAAGCTCTGATGAGTGTTGAATTAGGTCTTAGACAAAAATAATGCGCTTAAGAACACTTTCAAAGGATAGTTTCACAATTACCTGCACGTCATAGGGTCTAGTATTTGAAGGTAGCACAGTCTATTTGTTGAGTGTGGGTTTCACTTAATGTATGGTCAGATTCAAAGAATCTCAACTTTAATCTGCCAGTCCTGGCAGTACAGCTGAGATTTGCATGGAAAGAGAGAATTATTTGGGAGTGGAATGGGATGGTTTGTGTGTGTCCGTCTCCCAACCTGTGAGAACTTGGACATTACTGAAGCGGCGGCTATTTAAAGGACCAAAGTGGCAGAGGCAATGGGTCCCCTGGGCCCTTTAAATAGCTCCCAATAGCTATTTAAAAAGTCCCGGTTCTTTAAATAGTCGCCGCTTCAGAAAGCTGCGGCTATTTAAAGAACCGAGTCAGCAGAGGCAGGGGATCCCCGGTCCTTTAAGTTGCCCAAGGAACACCCCCCGAGGGCTCTGGGGGCTATTTAAGGGGCCCGGGGCTCCCCTGAGTCTAACGCCCTGGCTGTTCAAATAGCTGCCGGAGTCCTGGGGAAGCGGCGGCAGCACTCCGGCAGCTATTTAAGGGACAGGGCGGCAGAGGCAGTGGGAGCCCTGACCCTTTAAATAGCCCCCAGAGCCCCACCGCTGCTACTCCAGGGCTCCAGCACTGAGGCTCTGGCAGCAATTTAAAGGGCCTGGGGCTCCAGCCACTGCTGGAGCCCCAGGCCCTTTAAATTGTAGCCTGGGAAAGCCGGGTGCCCCAGTAGGGCACACCGGCTCTTGCTGGTACGCCGTACCGGGGCATACCGGCTTACTTTCACCTCTGCCCACTGGTCTCACAGACCCTAGCTCTTTCAACTGTTAGAAATGTCACTTTGTTTTCATTTGAAATTGCCTCTCATCAGAGATCTTCTGACACAGGGACCGTGCTTTGCCAATCCCAGAGAAATTCAAGCTGCATCCCTGGAATCTGAGAGGACAGATTTCTGGAACTTTGTACGCTGTGGACAGCTATTTGATGACCGACTACAGTCCACAAACAATTCTACATCCCAGCCCACTGGCATGTGTTCAAATGTTGGTGTTCTGAACACGCCCTCAGTTTGAAATCAGTCCTAGCAAAACCTCCTTTGGTTCTTAATTGATGGATTCATTAAAGGTCTGAGTTTTAAAGCCATACGTGTCCAGGTGGCTTTGTTAGAAGTCTTCAGTTTACACTTGAGAAAAGAGATTTAGATTTACAACTCATTTCTAAGCTCTCCAGGCAGTGAGAAAAAGTTACCCTCCACCTCAAGTCCACATAGCCAACCGGATGCTGAATTTCATAGCGGAGAAACCGATGAAACAATCCTTTGGACCAATGGCTATTAGTTCATTGTTTTTCTTCTCTAAGTAACTTTGGGTAGGTCTTCACTACCCGGGCTGCGATCGATCTACTAGTGATCGATTTCTCGAGTTTCATTAAGACGCGAGATATAGATTGCTAGCGGTGCCCCCGTCGACTCCGTAACTCCAGCTCACCGCAAGGCACAAGCTGGAGTCGACAGGGGAGCATGCCACCGATCACCGCCGCCATGAAGGTGGCAGGTAAGTTGGCTGACGGTACACCGACTTCAGCTATGTGATTCACGTAGCTGAAGTTGCGTATCTTCAGTCGATCCCCCCGCCAGTGAAGACCAGCCCTTTACATCTGGAAGAAGAATCAGTGAAATGAATACCCTTTTCCCCCCTGACAGGGTGGGATTATGGACGTCAGAACTTCTACCCAAAGTTCTCTCTTATTATCCTTTAAATCAAGATACAATATTTTCTTCGTCTTTCCCAATCCTTCTCACCATAAGGTGGTGAAGTGCCATTACCTGCTTAGTGATTAAATTCTACTTGGACAGAACATCTTTTATGAAAACAGGTGTCTTATTTCCCAGATGGGCATGGACAAAGATTTTAAAACTGTGAAAGCCACCATCTTTGTACTCGTGGGGGGCAGCAGTTGTGACTCTTGTATGAGAATGGGCAGAACTCATCCTTCTTATTCAAAAGCTCATTCTACAAGATCTATTTCCATTTCATGAACAGAGAGGAATATGAGGAAATCTGCAAAGTAAATGATTTGGGTGTCTCTTCTCATTCATAAAGCGTTACAAAGTGAAAGTCTCATCTTCCTCTGAGATTGCCTTAGGTCAACAAGTTTGCAGTCTGTAGGGAACCCAGGCTGGCAGTGGGAGCTGAGTGGGGCAGGCAGCAGCCGGCCAGACACCAGCAGGGGAACCTGAAAGCCGCAGGGGGCTGAGCTCTCCCTGCATGCCAGCGGAAATTGACATGTGTGTCATAGGCTGATGACCCCTGATTTACAGTGACAACGCTATAGCTTTGAGGATATTTACTACTGAAGGAAAAGAAGTGTGGGAAGAAAATGTTTTGACTAGTGGCATGGTTCACACTAATCCTATTCTCTTAGTCATTTTCAGAGATGTGTTTCAAGTGACGAAAGCTTCCTCTTGAAGTGTATTTGCTATTCTGATTATGCATTAATTAAAAGTATTTGAGTTATAAGTATCTTAAGGGAAAGCCGAGTTGACATTGTTCTTTTCCTGCTAAATTTGAACTAGTTTCTTCTCCAAAACAATTTAGAATATTCAATGACTATCCTTTCCACACAGAATTGCATACAGTTCCCAATCTATCTATACAGTAAAAACAAAACAAAAGAAAAAAACATCATGAAGTGTTTTCAATGTATTTTGCAAATGCATGTGATGTTGTTAAAATAGAAAGAACAAACTGTTCCTGAAACTCTCTAGGAAAAAACAGTTTTTCCATAATGATTTTCAGTTGTTTTTATATCAATAAAATGATGGCCCATCTTTAAAGGATTCAAGATAAAGCAAGAGAAAGTAAACAAATATTAGGGTCTGAATAATATAAACAATGTGCGCGCATTATGCAATCATAGTAAGTTTAAATTTGTCTTTATTTCAAACTTAATTAGAAAAGTTATGAATTTGTATGTCCAGTTATTGCAGTTTACAATACCTCCCAAAGTTAGAAAGTGAATGAGGATTTTTAAGGAGCTTATTTTTCAAAACCATAATTACACAGTAAAAACCGGCCTAAAAGTGACACCACGTTTAACTGCACCACTGACTTTTTATTCCTGAAATAAGGAATGCCTGATAAGTGTATGAGTTCTATGATTTCTCATATCTAGTGATATCCCCACACACTCCCATTGAAAATGTAAAAATTCTGTCCTTTTTCCAACTTTCTTCACTTTTATCTTGAAATTAATATACTTGTTTTTGTTCACAGTGTTTGTGTACCAGCATTGCTGGAAGCTATCACAGTTCTATGATTAATTAACTAATGATACAGCAAGCAATCTTGCTTGTTTCTTGTTGGTTATGTCCTACATAAAGAGACCAGCTTTTTTTTATTTTTAAATGTGCCAATGAGATGTTTCTTTTAAACTGAGTCAAATTTAAGCCTTATAAATTTAAGCTTTCTGCTACGCACAGTCGGATGCCTGAAAAGCTATGACTAGGCAGGAGCCATGGGCCCTTTATGAAAATCTGCCTTATTCACACTTCTGAGCCACATGGGGGCTCCAGGACAGAATCAGGAACATGGAATGGGATCCATGCACTGTCGCACACATCCTCCTCATCCCCTAATGTCTCTTCTCTCAGTCGGTTTAATTGTGCTCCTAAACAAGTCATCTCTGTGATGAGCTCTGTGGGAATCCTGATTCTTGGGTTAGCCAGAACACAGGTTCACTTTAATGCTGCTTTTGAAATGGTCACATATTCCTGTGTTTGCCCTAACTGTATATAGGACCTGAATTTGTTCTCAGCTCCCAAAGATATTATTAATCAAATAGTGATATAATGTTAAAGTACAGCTGGTAACATTTTGGTCCTAATCAAGTGAGTTGACAGTTCCCTTTACCAATGAATCCAGTGTTACCTGCAGATTGTCTAGGATGATTCGGAGAGACTGAACTTGTCTTCGGACAGCTCCAGAGAACCTTTCGTAAGTAGATGCATCATATTCACTCATCTGGATCTCCTTTAATCTGAAGCAAGAAAGAGGCTAAAAAATTGAGAATGGAATCATGTGAAAAAGCATCTAATCCATTTCTACAGATAAGGGTAAATTTATTTGTTGATAATGCTAAAGTCAAACAATAATGGACAGACTTTGAGAAGCAGCTGCTGCTTTTGTTGACTTCTTAAGAGACAGTTAATAACTGATGTCCACAAAGCCTACACCACATTTAAAATGTATCAAGGGTATTAATTCTTTAGCAATCTCAGATTCTTTTGTTTTAGCAATTAGGCGGCAAGTCATATATTTTCACAACTGTGATAAAATTACACAACTGTTTGCTGGCTCAGGTGTTGCTATATGTACATAAAGGGAGTTGTTAGGGTGTGTATTTTTACCTCATTTGCAATGAATTTTAAACATTCTGGGTAACCAACATTTAACATAAAGATAAGGTCAAGTAGTGCTCTGCAAGTCTGTCCTGGTAGACCTATAACTACTTAGTACCTTTTAAACACCCTTTACAAATCAAAGAAATCTTGGAACAAATGGAAAGTTTTGAACAAATGTTTAAAAGAATTATTCCTGAACAAAGAAGACAGAACACAGAGCTTAGTGTTGCTATGAGGTCTAAAATAGAGAATTGTCTACACACAAATGTTCTACTGCTTTATAAGTTTCCAGGTAAACATAGTGAAAGCAGTGCAATGCCCTACTGTGGATGAAGTTATACTGGTACAAAGGTGTTTACATCTGTATAGCTTATTTCCTGTAGAAGTACCTTTATACCAGTACAATTGCATCCAAAACAGGGGGCTGCACTGCTTTAACAATATTGGTTTTTAATCAGCTATAGTTAAAGTGGCACAAAAACTGCAGGTAGACTTGGCGAGGTAAAACTTAATTTGCTATTACAAGATACTTGCCTCAAGCATGTTATATGGTAATGAATGCATGAATTGTACAAATGCATTAGGGCCTAATCCAACTCGCAGTGAAAGCAATAGAAAGACTCTCTTTGACTTCAGTGGGAGTTGGATCATTCCCTTAATGAATAATGTTGAAACAAAGATTACAACTTTATTTTCTTTACTATGATCTTATGTTTTTCTATACTGAATTATACACTTTGTGAGACAGTCATTACAGAAGATCATTACAGCACCATAGCTAGGAAGAGGCAAATTCTCAACATTGTGCACTGAGACAAAACAGGTGAGGTAAAATCTTTTGTTGGATCAACTTCTGCTGGTGGAAGGGATAAGCTTTCAAGCTTCACAGAGCTCTTGTTCAGGTGTGGGGAAGGTAACCAGAGTGTCAAAGCTAAATACAAAGTGTGACACATTGTAAAGCATAAGGGGTTCACACATGCTGAAGACGACCACTTAAAATGAAGTAGGCAGTTATTGGTTGGCAAGCGGGGAAGAGGGCATGTGGTGTTGTGATAAGCCATAAAACCAATCTCTGCTGAGTCCATGGTTTTTAGTGTGTAGCAGAGTTATTTTGTCTCTCTCATATCTTGGGATCAACACGGCTACTGAAAACAATATTGTGCACTGACATTTACCTTAGTGACTCCTGGAATCTGAGTTTAATACCGTCACATCACAGAGAAAATGTACCTCCTAAATACTAAACTAAAGATCATGTTTTACTATAGCAGTCTATGTGCTGTTGTATTAATTTAAATGCAATAAATGGGCCAAAGGTGTTAACATAATCCATTCACTGCCTAACATTAAACAGTGTTAAAGGTCTGAAGTTTGGTATACTCAGCCTGCTTAGTGTAAGGGCAAACATACCATTAAAAATCCTTTTAACCTTTGAAAGGTAAAGTTATGAAGTAAGGCTTTTATTTTAACAACAGTTCTTGCTCCCTTTCCCTTAGCTGGAGAGAGTTTTTAGAAAGAAAATTCCCCATTGTTTGAGAGTCTTTTGGAAGGTAAAAACTGTCCTTCTGAGGAAAAGAGAAGAAGTTAGTTGAGATGAGCTGCTGATGCTACTGCTGTTTTCGAGCCCAATACCGTTTCATCTCAGGTGGCATTTGGGACACAGCTGGGATTTAGCTGGATTCAAATCTTACATTAAACATTTTAAAACAAAGTTTAGTTTGAAACTAACTTTGAAAACAATTGCTTGTTTGTCGAAGTGCCATCTTCTCAGAGAGTCCCACATTGGGCTGCCAAAAATATTGCATTAAGTTCGATGGAATAAATGGGCCAAGGTGTAAACATAACTGTCCAAGACTAAATAATATTAAATTCTTGTTCTGTCTCCTTTTAGCCAGAGAGGGTTTTAGAAGGGAAAAATCTCATTTGACAATCTCTCTAGGATAGTACAGAAGATGATAAATCTGTCCTTTTGAGGAAAAGAGAAGTTGTTAGTTGAGATGAGCTGGAACTGTTTGATGCTGCGGCTGCTGCTAAAGTCCGATAGATCCTGTTTCACCTCAGGTGGGTTTGGGATTCAACTGGAGTTGGTAGGGGTGGTGAAATAATCTGGATCCCTCTCTCTGCCTCAGTTTGGTCAAGACACCTCAGAATTAGGGCAAACTTGGTCTTCGGTATCAGGACATGGTGGGGGAGGCAGCCACAATGGAGAAGCTCGCTCCAGTAGTCTCCGCCTGGTTTTTCTCTATTCCTTTAATTCCTCTATTCTCTATTCTATTTCTTTAAGAACTCACAAAGAGAATGGTGGGTGGAATAGCCCAAACCCTCATTATTTTGTCCATCAACTAAGCCTATCAGACAAACCAATTCTGGTTCATTAATGGCCAGTTCCACATATTCTGTTTTTACCAAAAATGAATTTAACAGTCCTTGAACAATATGAGAAGGGTATATATAAGTCAGTAGTGGGCAACCTGCAGTCCATCAGGGTAATCTGCTGGAGGGCTGTGAAACTGTGTTTACATTGACTGGCTACGGCCGCCCACAGCTCCCAGTGGCCAGGGTTTGCTATTCCCAGCCAATGAGAACTGCGGGAAGTGGCACGGGCCACAAGGACTTTAATAATGCACGGGTTGTTGAGGAGATGTTATGGTGCAGATGCTCAGGTTCTATAGCACGCAGCTGCAACATTCCCATGTCATCTATCAATAGGCTCTACCCTTCCCCAGTAAGAAGGATTACAGTCTGAAAAGGGGTGACTGGGGGAAGGGAAAAACATTAAAGCATGCTGGAGGGAGGGATAGAGGGTGATGTGTATGCATCTGTATGTATAATACAAAAAGCTACAAAATGTCAAAATATTTTGACGCAACAGCTGAGTCATTTTGAAGAACAGAGATATATAAACAGTGAGGTAAAAATATTTACCAGCATGAGATTCTATAAATACATGAGTAAAATGTTGTAGAAAAAGGAAATAAAACTGGGGTGAGTGTACATATTGACAGTTGAAGTAAGTCTTTCTAAAAAGCCAATTTGTTTAATAGAATCATAGAATATCAGGGTTGGAAGGGACCTCAGGAGGACATATAGTCCAACCCCTGCTCAAAGCAGGGCCAATCCCAACTAAGTCATCCCAGCCAGGGCTTTGTCAAGCTGGACCTTAAAAATCTCTAAGGATGGAGATTCCACCACCACCCTAGGTAACCCATTCCAGTGCTTCACCACCCTCCTAGTGAAACAGTGTTTCCTAATATCAAACCTAGACCTCCCTCACTGCAACTTGAGACCACTGCTTCTTATTCTGTCATCTGCCACTTCTGAGAACAGCCTAGCTCCATCCTCTTTGGAACTCCTCTTCAGGTAATTGAAGGCTGCTATCAAATCCCCCCTCACTCTGCTCTTCTGCAGACTAAATAACCCCAGTTCCGTCAGCCTCTCCTCCTAAGTCATGTGCTCCAGCCCCCTAATCATTTTTGTTGCCCTCTGCTGGAGTCTCTCCAATTTGTCCACATCCCTTCTGTAGTGGGGGGACCAAAACTGGACACAAAATTCCAGGTATGGCCTCACCAGTGCTGAATAGAGGGGAATAATCACTTCCTTCGATCTGCTGGCAATACTGGCAATGTGCGCCAGCCCCCTAATTATTTTCATTGCCCTCCGCTGGTCTCTCTCCAATTCCTTTCGTTTTCCACGATCATTTTCTGTGCAGCTCTCAAATGGCGTTCATGTTTTCTTTGTGTTAATTCATTTCTAACTCCTTTGATGATCACAGAACACTACAGGCAATTTGACAATAAAATACTGCTGAAAATAAAGTTTTGAGCTGCGTGTTAAAGAGCTAAATTGTTAAACCAAAATCAAGTGGTTAAACAGTGTAGTGCACATTCTACATGTAATATCCCAAGAAAAGCAATAATAGAAGTTGTTTATGTATCTGTGTAAGCAAGTGGCATTCCCACCCTGCTTGAAAACAGCAGGTGTCAGTTACTGATGGAGCTTCTCCAGAACTTGTTTCTAGAATTTTACTCTCTATCTAGTAGTTCCCTCTGTCTCAGCGACACTCTCAAACAGTTTTATAGCCTGGGTGGGAAATACTAGAACCCAGTTGTTCTGGCTGCCAATATGAATTAGCAGAAGAACTCTGCATCTTTATGCAATATACCACAGTTTGACACCAGAGATGAGTCAGCAGAAAAGTGCTGAATTTCTGTGCAGGGTATCAGAACCTGGCACAGTATGCGGTTAAAAGCCACTTATGCATCATGCTAATGTTGGCAAGAACTCTAGTCCTCTTAAGAACATCATCTGAGTTATGACAATTTATATGAGCCAAACACTTGGCCCTAGATCCTTTAAAAATAAGCTATTTTGCTTTTAAAGGATCATTATCAAAGCAGTTTAAAGGGATTGTTTGTTGGATACTGAAGGCTTACAATGGTGTATTTTTACCATCTGAACATAATCTGAATTCTTCATAATTTAAATGGGAATTTGTATATGGTTATGACATTTTTCATAAGAGTAGGAGCATTTACATCAATGACCTGGCCAAATTCTCACTCAGGTAATTACAAACTGCCCACACAAATCACCCTATCGTTTTAACAGTGTGGTTTCAATTGGATATAGTTTTCTTCACTTTCTGTCTTAAACTGTGAAACAATACAAAGGTGTACCATTAAACAGCTGTGATTACTGTATGCACTGTTGTTGTAGCGGTGTTGATACTGGGATGTTAGAGAGTCAAGGTGGGGGAGGTAATATCTTTTATTGAACCATCTTCTATTGGTGAGAGAGACAAGCTTTCAAGCATACACAGAGCTCTTCTGTGATTACTGTAATTTCATCTAAACAATTTCAGCCATCTTTGTTATAATGCTGCCATCTTTGTTATAATGCTTCCATACAGCTATTCTTCTTGACAGGGAGGAGGGGCAGAATGGAAGCCAAAATAAAATTTGAATACTAACCTCTGTTTAAAGGCCTTTTCACCCATCTCCCTTGCAGCTCTCTTCACCTCTTCAGGAATGGCATCTTTCTCAGCCTGAGATATCTGGTAAACTTTGTGACCAGCATCTAGTCTATAGGGCCCACCTTTGCCGCCCAGCCCTGCTGTGTCTCTCCCACCTAGAACAGATGATATGAAAATCAAGAATGTGTCATAACTATCAGATAAATGTTCCTCTTTTAAAACCTCCACTATTACCCCAATACATGTAAAAATGTATAAAAAGTTTCCATGAGTCCCACAGAAAATACTTCATTTGCACCTGCAAATAACTATGTACTTTCAAAAGTTAAGTAATACCATGGTAAAGCAGAGTTCTGACTCCAGTTTTATATTGTTTTGTTATCAAAATAAGGCCCTTTATTCTTCAAGGGTGAAATTCACCCTTGTGCAGAGAGCTTACAGTCCACTTAACTCCTACTTTAAGTCCTCAAAGCTATTAGCTCTTAAAACTCTTAACTTTGGTTACTGTAAACTAACAACGTAACTCCAGAATTTTGACTGTGTGCCTATGGTTTTCACTACTGTGTACAGTGTGACTGCTATCATAGCATTCAGAATTAGGAGACACCGAACTCTTTTGTATGGATGGAATCAGATATTAACAACCTTAACTAAGTGTAAGAAATAAAGATTTCTAATGTCTACTTGCCTGGTCTTGGGTATCTATATTTATATGATTCTGAAGAACTTTTTACCTTCCACAAAATGCATTCAGTGTGGATTGAAAACTGCCAGCAGGGAAATAATTTCATGATAAAAGACTTTTGAAATTTAGAACGGTCACCAAAGTTGTCTGAGACATCCTTCAAAGATTCACGCAAATCCCGAGAAGACAATGAATGCCAACCTGTTCCACCAGCCCACGTGTTTCCACCAACATGGGGCATATTGTCCGGATCTATCTTTCCATGCTTAGGGGAGCTCACATCCAAACCACTGTCTCTCTCAATGGTTATCTGTGAAATTAAAAAGGAAGTAAGTTGAAAATATCTCTTCTTATTATACCTGGCATCAATCTATGACCATCCTGATGGCATGATGATAATACATTGTGTCCTACTTAGGAACCATAGGCCCAGAGTGAACTTAAGAGACTCCAATAAATACAAATACAAATAAATACAAAACATGTACAGATAAATACCCAGGAGGAGGAAGGGGGCTCTGATGGTGATTTAAAGGGCCAGGGGCTCCCAGCTGCCGCTACAGCAGCACAGCCCTGGGCCCTTTAAATCGCCACCACAGCCCCAGGAGTCCGGGCTGCCACTGCTGCACCATGGCTCTGGCAGTGGGACTCTGGCGGCAATTTAAAGGGTTCGGGGCTCCAGCCGCTGCTGGGAGCCTCAGGCCCTTTAAATGCCTGGGGAAGCCAGTCCAGTCCAGTACATTGGCTCTTGCTTATATGCCATACTGGCTTACTTTCACCTCTGCCTCCGACCCATATACTTACTTTACATGTATTTTACTGTAAAATTGAGGCATTCTGAGAGTACATCATTTTACAGCCCATTAAGGAACAAGTTCTCTGGCATTAGCAGGGTTTCCATGAGAGCTGCAGAATAATTTAATCTCTGAATTCACTGTGTGCTGCAGACCAATACAACACTGACAGGAATTCCACACGTTCCTATGATCTAAAAATATGTTCTAAAAACAGTGTATTGGCAAGTGTTTAAACACTAATTTTTTTCATCCTTATATTATTTGTATTAATTCATAAAGATACAATATCACACTCTGTGAAACATGTCATCAATGTGAAATAAAGGTAAACAAAGCTCTAATCTGATAAATATCATTAATTTAACATTTACATAATAAAAACAGACTTTCAAAAGCATACCACAGTGTTTTGTCCTTATTTCTGTGGGCTGTATAAATTTTTTTAAGTGGGTGCCTTTAGGGATAAAGTAAACAGTACCTTTATTGTAGCTGCTTGACTAGCATTTTAAACATATTAAAGTCATTGGGTACACCAAAATTGCTGAGTTTATTTTTTTAAAAAAAGAAGAATGTAGGCTTTACAAGATGTAATGAAAATATTTATTCTTTAAAAAGAAATTAAAAACATGGGAAATTTGCTGCACTTTGGCCCTCATGGACCCTTTCTCTATTGAAAAATAAACAAAAATCCTACAAAGAGAGGCTTTATGCAGCTTATTTTGCTGTACTTAGTGACAATCAGCTGGTACTTTATTTTTCTATTGAGCAAAGTTCACAAAGTGCTGATTATATTGAAAGACAGCCATTTTTGATATATTACTATTGGAAAGTTATAGTTTGAGACATAATTGTGTACCAGCTAGTGTTTGCAATTTTAAAATTAACATAAATTGTAAAGTCCCTTTTTGTCACATAAGCTCTACCTACCCACTTATCAAGTGCAGACCTACCCTTACACTCTGGATAAATTAATTAATTTAATTAATGCATTATCTTTTCCTAATAATTTAGCACCATTATTGCTCTCATTTTGATGAACAATCTGTCTTATTGCTCTTAACCACGGCAAAATATTCAATATTATCCTAATTTTTGTTAAAAAATTAAACAGAAAAACAAAAAAAAAAGCGAGACAAAGAGCAAGAGGTCTAGAATTAGTTTTAGTTTAGCAACTCGACCTTACCAAGTTCTCTGTATTTAATTGGCAGATGTTTTTGCTTAAATATTTGGAATACTCGAAGTGCTAGTATGGTATATAACAAGAACTGCCTGGACACGTGGATCAAAAGGGAGGGCTGAATCAAAGATGAAAACACAACTATGGACTTGAACAACTGGGAATATTAAGGTATGACAGACACAGGGAGGAAGGAGAAGCATATGGGGGAAGAGGAAGAGCTCAGTTCTGGTCATGTTAAGGGTCAACTAACAGCTGGACATTCATAAGGGGAAGTCAGAAAGACCAGTTGAGAATTTTGTTTGGCTAGAAGGGGACAGGTCCAGAGTATATTTGTGAGTAATTACTGGTAATTATGACCAAATGAGCATCTATGAAATCAGGTGAATCATTTGTCATTTTAACACAATCAAAATTCCTATGTACACCTTTCTTTCTCTTCTCCACACACATTTCAACTAGCCCACACATCATTCTTCTGTTTCACGGGCCTGTTGTTTTAAATCAAGGACCAAAAAGAGAAGAGAGCAGCTTTGTTCCCAGAGAAAAATCTTTCAACCATTGTTCTACCATTCAACTCAAAACTAGGTTCACCATTATCCATGGGAGTTTTGCATATGAGATCTAACCTTAACTTATACCTGTGATATAGCCAACACTTCTCTCAGCCTGGGATGTTCCTATCACCTACCCTTTTCTCAGTCCTTCCTACCTAAAACAAACTGACTTTCCAACAACAGCAGAACATCTCGTTAGATTTTACAATAGGCCAGGGATCAGCAACCTCGGCACATGGGACCACAGGAAAAGCACCCTTGGCGGGAAGCGGCACGGTGCTGGTCACCGCTTCCTACAGCCCCCATTGGACTGGGACAGCAAACCACGGCCAGTGAGAACCGCAGTCAGCGAAACGTCAGGTAAACAAAGTGGCGGGGCCCGCTAAGGGTGCTTACCCTGCAGTCCCGTGTTGCCAATCCCTGCAACAGGCAAAAAGAACTCTTTGCAATTAGTTGTGAAATCTTCATTCAGAGAGGTAAAAGGTCAGACCACATATGTGAAGGTCACTCCAGGATGAAGATACATCTAACTTTGGATGGAAAGTAATAGATGAGTGATTCCCTTACTGTGATCAACAGGTTTTGCCACTAATTAAGTGAGGAGGTATTTTTAGTTGTCCCTTGATGTAGACCTGGTTTCAACAGAGGTGAATTCTCACACGCACAGAGAGATACAACTTCACTGCATTAACTTTAGTGTCTTTTTCCTTAATATAATTTTGGGAGGCAAATATTCTTGAGATGAAAGAAATAATAAACAATCAAAAACAAGATGATTCAAAGGATGAAGGATTATGTTTCCTATAGAATGAAGTGTTTCCTTCAATGTTTGTGTACAAGACTATGGATTTTCCTGAACCTAAAACGTTTAAACTGCAAAAAGGATTTATAAAAAATGTTGCCCTAAGCTAAATTTAACAGTTCATAAGAACGTCTTTTCCCAGAACACACTCTATATGTATAATGTCTCTGCCCCTTTTGCCTCCCCTGTCGAGGGCCCTGCCAGTACAGACCCAACCAGCAGGGTCGCCGATGGGGTGGGGGAAGGGGCAGGGATGTTACAGGACGGTCCTTTGCCTCAGCAGCACTTTAACATCCCTGATCTCACCAAATTGAAATGAAGACTGATTTACTTGAAAAATGAGCATCTCATGTACTAACTTGGATTCTTCAGAATACAGTTTCTTTTAAATTAGCCAAGAGAGTCAATAATGGGAACAGAACTGAAGGGAAGCCAAAGTTTCTGATTTGCAAACAAGAGGGAGATTTTACTTGGAGAAGAAAACTTGAAAGGGACTGCATATGGAAATAGAAAGATGATAGTTTTCCACAGCCTTGGGGCCCGCAAGCTACACCAAATCTCAAATTTTCCCTTTGAAAGTACGGATCTGAGATATTACAGCCCAGCTTTCCAGAAGGGACTGAGCTGCTGGCTTTGTTTTACAGGCGAGGTACCTATAAAACAAATATGCTAAACTATAACATATTACATGATCTAACATTTTGATAACTTGCGCCTTCACAGTGATAAGAGAGTAAGTTTAATAATGTCAGAACTATTATTTTTGTTTGATAACAGTGTCATCATTCGTGTTATGGAAGGCCACAGCACTCACTGGGGAACAACATATTATTTTTCCGAGCTATGGTCTCCCACATTTCTAGGGGAAAGAAAGAGGCACTTTGTACTGGACCTGCCTACTCTAGGAGAAAGCTGTGATTATTGTTCCCACTTACCCTTTGTCGGGCTTCTCTAATTAGTTTGCAAAATCTTTAGGGCAGGGGCTGTCTTTCATTATGCATTTCTACAGTGATTTGATTTCTGATTTCAGCTGACAGCCCTGATGTTGATGTCGCTGTTTCAGGGTAACTATGTCTGTATGCCCCCGCCCTGTGATCCACTCCTGCAGCGCCAGTGAGGTCTCAGGTTTCCAGCCATCAACTGTGTCTAGATTGGGACCCTTTGACCAACTTCCTTCTAAAAAAAGGCACTCTCTCAGAGGACAAGGACAGCGTTTTTACAACGGGCCACACAGCTCTTCCAAGCAAGCACATTAATTCATAGGGCAGAAAGCTTTACAGACAAAACATAAAAACAACAAAGAGATTTAAATCCATACTGTAAACATACCAGAAATCACCCATCTTTCACTTGGAGAGTCTGACAGACCAACATCCCTTCCAACCATTCAGCAAGGGTTGGGGCCTCCACTTGGACGGAAAGGCAAGTTCATTTGCATCCAGTTTTTGACCGGAACACCCAGTCAAAAACGGACCCTGGCAATTCCAGTCAGCTATGAAGTCCGGTTGACTACAGCTGCCAGATCCACGTAGCTCCTGGAAGCAGCCAAATGTCCCTCTGATTTCTAGGCAGAGGGCAACCAGGGGGGCTCTGTGTGCTGCCCCTGCCCGC
>ML677348.1:24063259-24178485 GCA_007922305.1 Dermatemys mawii | reverse complement strand
TAGGGAAAATTTACAATTACATTTTAACAAGTAATTTTACTTTCAGAAACTATTTTTTGTAGCCTCATGGTTACAGCAGTTTGAACACTGTTGATAAATATTGACTGATTTGAAGGCTAACAGAAGATTACATCACTGGATCCCAATTGATGAATCCAAAGGCCATATGGAAGAGTTGTGTTTTTGCCTAAAACCTATCCATATTTGTTTAACCTTGTGGACTACTGTAGCTAAAGAAAGTTCAGAGGAAGTCCTTGTTGACATTTTATTTAAATACTGTTTGCTTTCCATTTTTTTGCCCACTTATGTGCATATTGCCTGTTTCTGAGATTTAACGCCTGCTTGGGGAAACCAAAGCACAAGTCCAAAAGCTAAAACTAAAACTTGTTTGGAGGCCTGTTCCCAGCTATCAGAATATACTTCTTATCAGAGACCTCAAACCATTTTGCTTCAAAGGACAGAAGCCTTGAAGACAAGTTGTACTGTTCGGTGGAGGGGTCAGAAATGTCCCATTAAATACCTGGGAAAAGTCCAACAACTTGAACAAATGTGATTGCAAGACACTTTTGATTCTTCAAATGTATATAATAAGCAATATTTAGATGTAGCTTTTTTAGCAGAACAGCTAGTCAGTATCTCCTGAGGCCAAGGTTAAATTCACATTTGTTTCTTTCTTACTTTCAGACAGGGTAATAATTTTTACTTTTGATAGGGGATAACCTGAGAACATAATTATGCACTGTAATATAATCACTTAGCTTATGAAAATAAATGCCATGTATAAAACAAAGCTATATGTCTATGTCCATTAAAAGGCTAACCTCATATGGAAAAAGGGCCTTCTCACTTCTCCACACCGGTAAACTTACACAGTATTTCACAATGTGCACATACTGTGTGCCAACATTTTTTTAAAAGATAATTTATTGTTTAACATTTAACTTATTTACTTGCTGCTCTATAAAATGCTGTACGCTGAAATGCATTTTGCAGCAAGTTTGATTTGTAATATCTCAAAATCCTGACCTTTAAAAAAATAGTATAAGGTTAAAAAACGTGCAGAAATTAATATGGTCTGAGTTTGCAGACCAAAATGTGGGGTTTCTTCTCAGCCTTTCAGTTCATATCAATATTATATAATTTAAAATGTGCCTCTGCCCTGAGAGGAGACATATCTCCTGCACTGTCAGAAGGAAGAAGTAGATGTGCTAATACAACTTTTCTATCTCTAACTTTTAGAATTTTATAGCCAGCAAAAAAGTGGCAAGGTGCCTGGTAGTTAAGAAGATCTGATGTCAAGAGAACCAAGTTCTATGACTAACCTGCCACTGAGTTACTCTGTGAGTTTGGGAAAAGCCTTTCTGTAATAATTATTACTCAATGTTATAATGTTCTTTGACATTTTCAGACTAAGTATACTTCGCAAGCACAAAGTAGATTTTTTTAAAAAAATATTCAGCTGAGTTGACTGAAATTATAGTAAGTCGATGAGACTGAATCAAAAGAGAGCTACTGAACAAACTACTTAAAGCCAGTAATCCTCACACTGTTCTTCTAAGACAAGAACAGTGATATTTTGCTATTCACATCAACCAAAATCTCTGGTTAAAACTGACTACATTTGGCCATTAGATGGCGCTAGCACTACTTTACTGACCATGAAAATGTCTGGTATTGGTAAAGCAATAAATAACAACACAAATGTAGTACTGGAAGAGTGTATTCTTTTCTCATTACTTTTATAAAAAGCATTTGCTGAGCTCCAGTGACAAGAACATGTCAGTGGTTGAAGAAATTTCTATAAATGCAGAACATCTTGTGGAATGGGAGTTGGGGGTAGGAAGAGAGAGTGAAAGGAGAATTATACTTTCTGCCTACTAAATCCAATTTATGCTTTGGGCTCCTTTATCTCTTGAAAATAATATGGAAAGATTTAATTTAGAAAAGATTAAATCTCTGGCCATATTTGAAAGTGCTGGAAAGGAGGCTGATGAAAACTGAAATAATTATAATTACATATTAAGATTACAATTCCTTTTTGTGCAAAGAGACAAAGAGAGAATAACATATTTAATGCCACATGGGGCTATATAGAGATTGATATACTGCACAGCATGGCAACTTGGAAATGTATGGCAAAAGCTGGGATAGAACTCAAATCCTCCTGAACCTCATGTCTTACTGATTCAAGTATAGGAAACACCTCTTTTAACAGTATATGACAGATTATGAAACAGTTGAATAGCGCTGATTCTGTCCATTATATTGCTGTAGTGCCCATACACAGTAGCTGATACATATATATATATTTTGTGTATGAGCACGCCTGCCCATACACACGAAGTACTCACAAATATTTATATATTTTTTTACTTACATATTGTATATTGTCATGATCTACAAATCTATTCAGCAATGCAATTTTTCAGACACTTACGATGTGGCCCAATCTGCCTAGATTCTCATGGGGACAGTAAAAGACACCACTCTCAAAACCGGACCATTCTCCTGCAAAATTTCAAGTTCTTTTTTCCAAAGTACAGAGGTGGTACAGCTCTTAAAACAATTCCCAATCATTTCTTTGAAACTCTGGAAAAATACCTATTTGGGAAATGACTGAAATATTTTCACTGAAACTTTATCTATCATGAGGCAGAAAGCAAGCTTGGATCTTTTCAGCTCAAATGGTTCAAGTCTAGTAAAAATGCAAACTGAAAACATGAGGCTTTCCTGGAAATGTTAGGCAACTATAACAAGAGGTATCACTACCAGATCATAAGAACAGCCATATTGAGTAAGACCAGTTGTCCATCTAGCCCAGTATGCTGTCTTCTGACAGTGGCCAGACCCAGATGCTTCAGAAAAGGGCAACTTCGAGTGCACTATCGCATTGCCCAATCCCAGCTTTTGGCAGTTGGAGGTTTAAGGCTACCTGGAGCATGGGGTTGTGTCCCTGTCCATCTCAGCAAATAGTCATTGATGGACCTATCCTACATGAACTTATGTAATTCTTCTTTGAATCCAGTTATACTTTTGGCCTGCAGAACATCTCCTGGTAACATATTCCACAGGTTGACTGTGCATTGTGTGAAGAAGTACTTCCTTTTGTTGTTTTAATCCTGCTGCCTACTACCAGCTCCACTTTTAACAAGCTCTTAAAGGACCACATGATTTTTCTGCCAAAAGATCTATTTGATTTTTGTTGCTGGTCTAGGCCTACTTCTACTTCATGATACTTTTCATCACAATTTATTTTTTAAACAACCTAGAAACTTCAACTCACTGGCAACATTTTGTTAATGTTTTAACTTGAGATTTTTCAAGTCCTACCTGCACAGGTCTACCATCCTCTTGTCCAATCATGTTTCTCCAGTCTTGCAGAGAGCGTTGTAGGCTGTCAAGTCCTGTCTCCCAAAGCCTGACATTGCCTCCCATATCCACTGTAACCAAACCTACATTGCCCAATGGTGCCAACAGAACATCTGTGTCTGAGATCTTTGACAGCCATGATGTATATGGAGAGAGAGAGACAGATCTGAAAAATAAAGCCAAATATAGTTTATCTAACAGTCACAATTGACACTAGAGAGAATATTTCTGTAGCCATGGTGCCAATTTTAAAAAATACCCTTGAAATTTGAGCAAGGTCACAGAAAGCTGTAAACTAGTGAATATGATCCATCGACAATCCAAATGAGATCAAGGCTGGACCTGGCAGTCCCACTATATCACCCAAAGCACATCACATACTGGAACTAGATAGGGCGGAAAGATGTTTGCATAATACTGATAGCTGAATAAAAGATAGCCAAGATAAATGTAGTATGGAACATGCTGCACAAGTAACCTCTCTTACCAATCTATTTTAAGGATCAGTCCTCTCAATAGAGAGAACAAGGGGGGATGAAATAACCAGGTCAAACAGGAATCAATCCACACAGAAAATTTGGAAAATGGGGAAGTTGAGCAGAAATCCCAAAGAGCACTTGTATCCTGACTGTTAAAACTCTAAGAATGACCTTCATTCAGGTGCCAGCAGCAAATTTATTAATGATCCCAAATTTATCATGCTGGGAATTACAGGAAGGCTCAGAGAAGAGAAATAAGAGATATGATAAAATTATGATTATAAACATATTTGGCAAGGGAAAACTCAAAAGTACAAAATAAATGGGAAAGAACACAAGCTAGCAACTTTGGAAAATAACTTGAAATAATACGGAAAATTTCTCTAAGACCTGGTTTACACACTAAGTGGCACCTATTTAACTAAAGATGTGAAGTTAAACTTATTTAAGCCTTGTCTACATGGCAAGTTACAGTGTAGGAAGCCAGGGTGTGAATCTACAGCATACCAGCTCGCTGCACAGTAACTCACTAGGTAGAAACAGCTACGGTGCACTGAATATCTTAGAGTATGGCTTGGCTTACTACTACTTGAAATCGTAGCACACTAAGCCAAACTCTGGGTCTTTCTGTGTACTGTACCTGTACCTGCATGGAAAGTTACTGTGCAGCAAGCTGGTATGGTATATATCACACTGTGGTTTGCCATGTAGATAAGGCCTAAATTAATCTGGTGCAATTTAAGGTTATATAGGTTTAAGAATCCCTTAAACCAGTTCATCTTAAATTGGTCTGTAATCATCTTAAACTGAACTGATTTCAAGACTCTCATATCCCACACTAGGAGAGGTTGTGCCAGTTTAACTGAATAGGTTTCTAACCAATTTAATTTGTGCATAAATTGTATGCAGGCAAGGCTTATATGTAAATAATGCGAAATTAAATTAGTACAGCTAAATAACATGCTGGTGGGGCTGGTTTCATGCCACAAAACTGTCTGCACTATCACACACAGCAGTTAGAACCATGTTTCACAATCTTAACACAGAAGGCAAACTTTGAAACCTTGATTCAAAAAAGCACCCTTAGGTGGGAAAGAATACAAGCATGCACTTACATCCCAGTGAAATCAATGTTAAGGCTGAGAGAGATATCAGTGGAGCCCTGTTAATACCCAGAAACAATATTACTTTTCTTTAAAGACATTCTAAACTTTTTTAAAACATACAAAAATTACTAAGAGTGGAAATGAACAGTTAGGGGATCCAGTCTGTTCTTTACTACTGTATTAACCTGCATTGTTCACCATCATCCCACCTGATTGATAGTGCCAATTTCACCTAAACTTTGCCCCTTTAGTTTATTCTGTAATATATATGGCTGTTGGATGTATGTTGTTGATTTTATGTATTGTTTATTAAATGTGTAGTAAATATTTCAAGAGGACTACAGTCCCCAAGTATGTTAAGTAGTCAGAGTTCAATAATGTTTATTGTGTAATGTGTTGGAGTAAACAAATATTTTCATGAACAGAATTGGAATGATTGATCTGTTTGGTGTTATGAAACATGCTAATAATAGTGATGCAATAACATTATGTAGTCAGATGTAGGTTCTGAAAGTTTGTTATTTTAACTATATTAAATATATGGTGTAGCAACTAACATATCTAGTTTTCTGTAATTAGGAACGTTTGTATTATACGGAATTAGAAATGAACCCTTAAAAAGGAAATGGAATTTTATATCTATTCGGACCTTAGTACATATTTCTGAAAACTTTAACAGGCAGAATTAATATTGACATAACATGTGGCATACGTAATTGCACGCAGAATGTTATCTTTTGGGGAAGCTTTGGGAGTCTGAAAATAGGGCTTATAATGGAAAACTAGCTTCAATCTCACTTACAAAGCAACTATCACAGCTCCATAATAAGAAGCACCTCCGGAAACAAAAATATTCTGAATATAAACTACCCACACGGATTTGGAGGAAAGACCCAAACAGGACCTTCATCTGTTTTACTATGAATTCATGTCCTTTAACCTATGTGCTGAGGCCCTGCAAACACTGCATTCCCTGCCAAATGCTCTCTCTTCAAATTGATAGGACAAAAGATCTAGCTGCAGAATTGCCCTTTGGTTGAATATATTCAGAACTTTCAGGTCAGGGATCGGCAATGCTGGCACGTGGGACTGCAGGGTAAGCACCCTTAGCGGCCCCGCCACTTTATTTACCTGGCATTTTGCCAACTGTGGCTCCCACTGTCTGTGGTTCGCCTTCCTGGTCCAATGGGGGCGGCCAGCACCGCGCCGCTTCCTGCAGCCCCCATTGGACCAGGACAGCAAACCGTGGCCAGTGAGAGCTGCAGTCGGCGAAACGGCAGATAAGCAAAGCGGTAGGGCCTGCTAAGGGTGCTTACCCTGCGGATCCGCATGCCAACGTTGTCAATCCCTGCAATAGGTAATAAGGAAACAGAGCACTAAAAACCCACTCATCTGTCGCATAAAAAAAATAAGAAAAGCAAATATCTATTCTAAATAATAGAGCTTAATGAATTGTATTTGTTATTCCTACAAGATGAGGCTGTTTCACTGATGGAAATCAGATACCTGGGAATAGGGATGTATTTAAGTTTCTTTGAGTTAAGGTCTGTTACTTCCAGGTACCCAGCTGTTTCTGGAGGAGTGATATCTGCAGATAAATACATTTGTTAAAGAAAATTACTTTAGCTGCATCATTAATAAAATATTACATTTGTATTTATCAGATTAAATTTAAACATATATTACATAGGACATATCAGCAAGTGATAAACTTTCAAATTAAATGTTGGTCTACACATTGTAATTATTGAATTTTATTACTGATCTAACAGTCAGCAATTAGGAGGCTACAATAATAAAAGAGCAACGTTGTATAGTGCAGTGGATGTCAAAACAAATAAAGTCCTGGTCACAGAAATGCCAATCAGGCATTATTGCAACCTCTACCTCATTTCTTTTACCTGTCATTGAAGATAATGCATATTGTTCATCTAATTGACAGTATATCTGGGGAGCATTTCAAAACACAGTGCTTTTAAAAATCTTGAAAATCGCAAGGTACATATTAAGTGTGAGCTATTTCTTTTTTATTAAACCTGACCGCCTATTAATTTAATCAGGTGACCCATGGTTTTTGTATTGTGTGAAAGGGTAAATAACACATCTGTATTAATTTTGTCCAGACCATTGATAATTTTATAGGCCTCTATAATACACCCCACTTCGTCTCTTTTCAAAGCCCTAATTCTTTTAGTCCCTCCTCTTATTCAGATCACTTATGAATATGTTGAACAGTACTCGTCCCAATACATATCCTTAGGGAACTCTGCTGTTCACCTCTCCCCACTGTGAAAACTGACCATCTATTCCTACCTTTTGTTTCCTTCTTTTAACCAGTTACTGATCCAGGGGAGATCTTATACCATGACTCTTTACTTTGCTTAAGAGCCTTTGGTGGGGGACCTTGTCAAAGGCTTTCTGAAAATCTAAGTACATTATATCCTGGATCACCCTTTCTACATATTTGTTGACCCCAGCAAGGAATTCTAATAGATTAGTGAGGCACAATTTTCCTTTACAAAAGCCAGGCTGACTCCTTCCAAGAATATTGTGTTCATTTCTGTGTCTGATAATGCTATTCTTTACAATAGTTTCAATCACTCTTACTGAGTCTGAAGTTAGGCTTACCAGCTCATAACTAACAGGATCGCCTCTACAGGTTTTTAAAAATCGGCGTCACATTAGTAATCACCTGGTAAACAATAACTTCCATATCACAGTTAGTAGTCCTGTAATTTCATATTTGAGTTCTTTCATAACTCTTGGGGGAATACCATCTGGTCCATATAGCTTATTAATATTTAGCTTGTTCCAAAGCTTCCTCTACCAACACTTCAGTTTGGAACAGTTATTCAAATATGTTAACTAAAAAGATGGCTCTGGTATGGTAATCTCCCTCACTTCCTCTGCACTAAAGACTGATGCTCCTTTAGCATGTCAAATCGTTCAGTTGCCCTATAGATTGTTTGGCAGGCTTCCTGTTTCTGATGTACTTTGCTTTTTGCTTGCCAGATTTTATGTCTTTTGCTAGTTGCTCTTCAGATTCTTTTCTGGCCTTCTTAATTATACCTGTACACCTGACTTGCCAAAGTTCTGTTTCTACTTTCCTCAATACATTTGACTTTCAATTTTTAAAAGATGTCTTTTTGTTTCTAACCACCTCTTTTACTTTGTTTAACCACACTGGCAGTTTTTGGTCTTGTTTCTGTTTTATTTGAAGTATACATATAGTTTGAGTCTCTGTTACAGTGTTTTAAAGAAGTTTCCATGCAGCTTGCATGCATTTCATCCTTGTGACTGTTCCTAGCATCCCCATTTTTCTGCAAGTTCTCCTGTCTGAAGTGAAATGCTACTGTGGTGTTTCTTTGGTATTCTCCTCCCCACCACCCCCAGAATGTTACATTTAATTATATTATGGTTGCTATTACCGAGCAGTTTAGTTATAGTCACCTCCTGCCTACACTTATGACTATATCAAGAACTGCCTGTCTGCTTGCAGCTTCCAGGACTAGCGGCTCTAAGAAGCAGAAATTTTATCTCTGCATTCCATCCTGAAGTGACATGTTCCCAGTCAATATAGGAATAGTTGAAATCCCCCATTATTATTGGGGTTTTGGTTTTTGTATCCCCTCTAATCTCCCTGGGCATTCCACAATCATGTCACCATCCTGGTAAGGTGGACAGTAGCATATTCCCACTGCTATACTCTTACTACTGAAACATGGAATTTAGAGAGAGCCTATGTAAATAAAATATTTACCATATTTGACCCTATGCTTTCTTTCACATATAGTGCCATGCCCCCATGACTCCAACCTACTTTGTCATTGCTATATATTTTGTACCCTGGTATTTCTACATCCCTTTGATCATCATCATTCCAAAAACTTTCTGTGATGCCTATTATATCAATATCTGAATTCAATACCAGGCCCTCATCTGCACCCATATTTGTATTTAGACTTGTATTTGTATACAAGCATTTATAAAATTTGTCAATATTTAGTTGTCTGCCTTAATGTGATGTGGTAGAAATAAGCAGTTATTTTAAATCCATACCCAGTAAGTGATGAATGTACAAGTCCAGGTTTGCCCTCAAATAGCCCTAATTTACACAACCTCGCTTTCAGACTTAATAGGTATATTACTGAAATATGACGCGATCCCTTACCTATGTTTATATTTTGAGGGCACCGATCTATTTGGTATTATTTGCTATTTTTCTTTTTTTAAAAAATATAGCTACTATTTAAGTTATCAGTTCAATAAAATAAAGAACTTCTTGTTTGTTTGCCACTGCTGAAACAATCTTGACAAAATGAATTTAGAATCTGGCTGAAGTATTTTAAATTCTTAAAAGAAACGGAAGACTGTATGCAAAACTGACCAGTTACTGGGGAGGTCTGGAAAAGTCAGGCTACACACCAAATTCCAGTTATTCCAATTTGGCTTGATACTTAGAGCAAGTGTTTTTTGTTTTTTTTATTATAACAAATTGCAACTGTTCCTGTATCATCATTCTACAGCATTTGCTCATGCATAAAGTCAACCTTACAATGATTTTGAAAGATTATTTTATATGCAACTTTCTTCTGTTTCACATGACAACTCAGTTTCGCAAAATAAATGGTGTGCATAAGCAACCTTCTGCTACACATAAAAGTTCAAGAAGGTAAGACACATGTATTTTATCTCTGAAATCAAAGTAGATTTCACACATCAGAATGAGTGAGTCAGCCACAATAAAAGCTTTTTAATCATTTGAATGGTTTAAAAATAAAATACACTTAAATAATAACAAAATAAAATGCTAATCAATTTAAAAAGACGTACATTACATTAAAGCAATCTGTTTTTATTAGGGAAATTATATATAAATTCATCTTTCATCCACAATATATAATAAATAGTCAAATGTGATTTTCCTGGGAAGCAGATAAGGAAATAAAATAATATCCCATTTGACAGATGAGGAAACTGAGACAGATATTTTAAATGATTTCCCAAGATAACATGGCAAATCAGTGGAAGAAAGCAGTTAGATTCAGGAACTGCATATGCTCAGTATAATAAAAATATTTTGTTCTAATATGATACCTTCCATCCATGGATGCGAAGGCACTTTGCAAACATTTGTGGATTAAGCCCTACAACGCCTCGATGATGTACTGGCACAGAGAAATGAAGGGATTTGCCAAAGGCTACACAAAGAATCTGTAGCAGATTTACCTGTGCCTGAACCTCACGAACATCCCTTCCACCGTAGAGCATGCGTATGCACAGATAACCACAGAGTCAAGTTAATCAAGACACAACTAAGATTAACTTCATTAGGATTAATTCCTCTAGGATACTGTTCTGTGGGCATTCAGATGACTTAATTCTCTAATCTTGCAATTTAGGATCTTTAATGTGCACTAAATTCATTCTAGAATGGGTAAAATGTGTGCAACTCTGCTCTTTCTCACCAAATCCAGTTAGGATTTTAAATGGTTGCTTTCTTATTCTTTAAAGCACTTTATAAACATATGCCATGAGTACTCTCCATTTAAAACAAAGCCTTCATCTACAGTTGATACAGCTGAAATACAGTAATCTCTTACCTTTTGGATAAAGTTCTTTCAAAGGGACATCTCTAGATGCTAAAATTCTGACTATTTGATTAGTAGCTAATAAAGTCACACAATTGATTTGTTTTGCAACTCCGGTTTTACTGCGCCTCCCATAATAAAATGGATCGGAAGGAGAAGCATGTCTGCTGCCCAGCGAGGAGTCTCTTTTCCAGCTATACACCTCATTGGGAGACTGAGAGAGAGAGAGAGAGAAAGTAACTTGAGGACTTCAGTGAGCAAAGACTTGTATAAAGCACCCTTTAAACAAATGGTCTTGATAAGCTCCCATTTCAAATCAAACTTAAGCATTCTGAACAATTCTCAGTTCATACCATGACAAGTAGAAGAGCTCTCTTTGTCTTCCAGGGAGCGTCTACTAACATAGGAATGGCCATACTGAGTCAGACAAAGGCTCATCTTGCACAGTATCCTGTCTCTGGCAGTGGCCTGTACCAGACCTTCAGGACAAGTGCACAGAACAGGGCAAATACGGAGTAATCCATCCCTGTCTTCCACTCCCAGCTTCCGGCAGTCAGAGGTTTTGGGTCATTCTGAGTATGGGGCTGCATCCCTGACCATCTTGGCTAATAGCAATTGATGGATATATCCTCCATGAACTTATCCAGTTGTTTTATGAATATATTTCTACATTTCGCCACCATAACGTCCCAAGACAATGAGTCCCACAGGTTAACTATGCATTGTGCGAAAAAGTACTTCCCCTTATTTGTATTAAACCTGATGTCTATTAATTTAATCAACTGATCACTGATTTTTGTATTTTGTGAAGGGGTAAATAACACTCTTCTATTCACTTTTGCACACCATTCATGATTTTATTAACCTCTATAATATCTCCCCTTAATTGTCTCTTTTCTAAGATGAGCAGCCCTAATCCTTTTAGCCTCCCCTCAAATGGAAACTATTCCATACGCTTAATCATCTTTTTTTTTCCCTTCTTTAAATCTCTTGCAGTTCCACTCTATTCTTTTTGAGATGGGGTGACCAGAACTGGAAAAAGTATTAAAGGTGTGGGCATATCATAGATTTATATAGTGTTTTTATGGTATTGTCTGTATCTTTTCTAAGAGCTCCTAACATACTGTTAGCCTTTTTGACTGCTGGGCAGAAGCTTTCAGAGAACTATCCAAGGTGATTCCAAGATCTCTTTCTTGGATGGCAACAGCTAATTTAGAACTCATCATTGTATATGTATATTTGGGATTATGTTTTCCAATGTGCATTTCTTTACACTTAACTTTGAATTTCACCTGCCTTTTTCTTTCCCACTCACCCAGTTTTATGAGATCCCTTTGTAACTCCTCAGTCTGTTTGGGACTCAACTATCTTGAATAATTTTGTAGCACCTGCACACTTTGCCACTTCATTGTTAACCCCCTTTTCCAAATCACTAATGAATATATTAAGCAGCACAGGTCCCAGTATAGATTCTACGGAGACCTCTCTTCATTGTGAAAACTGACCATTTATTCCTACCCTTTGTACCCTACCTTCTTTCAACCAGTTACTAATCCATGAGAGAACCTTCCCTCTTATCCCTTCACTACTTAGTTTCCTTAAGATCCTTTGGTGAGGGACCTTATCAATGGCTTCCTGAAAATCCAAATACACTACATAAATTGGATCACCCTTATCCACATACTTATTGACTCCTTCAGAGAATTCTAATAGATTGGTGAGACTTGATTTCTCTTTAGAAAAACCACGTTGATTCTTCCCAAACAAACTGTGTTTATCTATGTATATTCTTTACAATAGTTTCTTTCAGTTCTCTTGGTGCTGATGTTAGCCTCTTTAGCTTGTAATGACCAGGATCTCCTCTGGAGCCCTTTTTTAAAAAATCAACATTATGTTAGCTACCTTGCAGACATCTGGTACAGAAGCTGATTTAAGTGATAGGATTTGACTTCTAAATTTTAAAGGATGCCTTATTGCCTCTAATCGCCTCCATAACTCTGGTCATCCTACTTTCTTAAAAAAAAAATATTTGGGGTATACATTTAGTCTGAGCCTCTGTTATGGTGTTTTTAAGTAGTCTACATGGGGCTTGCAAGCATTTTATCCTTGTGACTGCTCCTTTTAATTTCCGTATAACTAGAATCCACTTCTTGTATCGTTCGCCTTATTAAAGTTAAATGTTAAGTGGTGGGTTTTCTTTTTTTTCCAGGGGCTGTTGGACAGGAAGTGGGACCACTCTGCTATGTCCCTAACAGTCTCTTCTATGTACCTCTCTGTCGCTCTGTGCTCCTCCAGTTCAGCCACTCTGGCCTCAAGAGCCTGTCTCTGAGGGCTGTGAGTTGCTTGCACTGCACACACACACATATGCCACCTGCCCACGACAAGCAAGAGGCCAACAGCACACAGGTCTTGTTTAGGAAAGGTCAGGCTGCTGTGGGCACCAGAGTTGACTCTCTAAAGCCTTTTCAGTAAAAGCACTTCCATTATTAAGATGACACCACAAAAGATTTTTACGCCTTGAGGCCATTCAACTAGGAAGAGAAAACATTTCAACAATTTGATCTGTAGCCAATCTATATAAAGGGGTTTATTTACAATCTGATTCCCCAGCCATGTGATACTGGCAAAAGCCACTAGGTCTGCATTACATATAAAACTACTTAATGTCCATTTCCCAACATTCAAGAATATAGTTAAAACAAATGTATAATATACACATGGAAAACAAACCTAGTTTAAATTATATAGTATTTTAAATATAAATCAGATCAAACTGAAATGCTACCCTGTCCAAGTATAGAGGGAGGTTTACCTGCTATTTTCCTAATCTATTTTGGGTTTCAGAATACTAACTAGCTTTTTTCTAATGCCTCCAAATGGTTACATTCTCTTATTTACCCTGACATATTATATGACCAGAAAATCATTAGACTAATAGTCTGTATAGTCATGTATCCTGTCTTTGATCTTGGTAAGTATGAGTTGCTTCATAAAATGTAGTAAAACCCCATTCCGGAAAGCTATTCAGTAATACTGAATAACATTTCTTTCTAACCCAAGGGGATAGTGGTTCTCTTATGCAATGAAACATCAGGTCTAGCTACTGTAAAAGTGGCTGATATTGTAATTATTCTTAGAAATGTCTAAATCCTTGTTTCAATTTTAGTAAACTCTGTACCTTTAAGTGCTGTGTCAGTGAGTTCAATGGGTTAACGTTACGTGCTATGTCAAAAAGTATTTCCGTTTATCAATAGTAAATCTGATGACTTTTAATTTCAACAGGTGTCCCCTTGTCCTTTTATTATTAGATAATAAATAGAATTATCTGAAAAACCTTCTTAATACCAGATATACTCCTATCATGTCCTTCTTTTTCATCTTCATTCTGTGCTACATCCCTAACTGATGTACTCTCCCTTCATACGCCTCTAATCATTTTCATTTCCCTTTCTGGATCTTTTCTATTTCTGCTATAAGATTTCTGAAGAAGGGTGACCAAAACCAAACACAGTATTCATGATCAGGCACACCATCAGTTCAGCCAATGGCATGATAATATTTTTCTGCAGTACTCTCTAGACTTTTTTTTTTTTTTTTTAAACACAGCTTGGCATCTCGTTAGCTGTACTGATTGCCGTTGTTTACTGAGCAGATGTTCACACTGAATTACCCACAATTATGTCATTTTCTTGAGCAGTTACATTTAATTTAAAACTTTTCCATGTGTATGAGGAGTAAGACTGTTCTTAGTGCATGAAATTTATCTCCACTGAATTTCATTTGCCTTGTGTCACCCAATTTCCTATCACTGTCTAGTCCTTCTGAAAACTCTCTACACTTGACTTTGCTAACAAACACTGCGTACTCTGCACATTTTATTACCTCATTATTCATTACCTCTTGCAAATAATTAGGTAAATAACTATTTAAATTAACTGGTTATGAAATAAATGTAGTGATCATTATTTTACAATTTAATAACACTGGTTTTACCATAAGTTCTGGGAAGCCAACAACAATAGTAGCATAATTATACACATCCGAGAGAATCCTGTTGGGAGAGCTGATCTTTTGTCCCACAGCTACGCTTAGGTTCTCTGAAGATAGTTGGTCATTTGAAACTGTGTGCGGCACACACAAATCGGATGCTAAAGTGGGGAATCAAATGATAAGCATTAAATCCAGATAAGCAAGAGGAACCTATTATCCTTACAATTACTGAGTACTAATTACTACTATTCTTTTTATCATAATTCAACAGAAATAAAATGAAGAAGAGAAGTAAAGATCTGTTTATGCTATATTGTACTACATACAAAAAATGATGTTAAATTAACATTATTTAGGTTGCAAAGTTGAGCACTCAAAAGTTAGGAAAACCTTACTTCTGTCAACTTGTGTCCTCGTATACACTAAACGAGACACCAGTGAAATGTATATGCACAAGGGAGCAAAATTAAAGTTACATGGATAAATGTAAAAATGCCATTTCCTAATTTTCAACCTAAATAACTTTCTTTTAACACAGAAGTTTTGTATATAATTTCCTAGATTTTTATGTTTTTTTTTTCTTTTAAGGAAAAAGTATAATCAAATTCTGTTATGTACAACAGTAACAATACCCCCAGCCCCAATCATGAATTATCAGCATGGTTTCAACAGGGAACATTTTGCACTGCAGAGGAGATTGATGCTACTAGGACTATAGGAATCACCATGTAAAGTATTAGAGCATAAGCTTTCGTGGGCTAATACCCAGTTCGTCGGATGCAAGCCAGCTTGCATCCAACGAAGTGGGTATTAGCCCACGAAAGCTTACGCTCTAATACTTTAGTTAGTCTTTAAGGTGCCACAGGACTCTTTGTCACTTCTGCAATCCCAGACTAACATGGCTACCCCTCTGATTCTAGGGATCACCATGTTAGCTGGCAGCAACAGAAGACTTTTTTCTGATACGGGTTGCTAGTTGCAGGTGGTGGGTCTGGGGACTGGTCAGGGGGATGCCTAGCCTAATAAGGATTTCTCTTGCCACCAATCCCAGCCCTGGGAAAACTCTGGCCTATTTACCCATTTGCTGCTCTTCTCTGTACTTCTTCCAATTCTATTATAGCTTTTTTGAGATGGGGGAACCAGAACTGCACACAAGTATTCAAGGTGTGGGCATATGATGGATTTATAGAGTGGCATTATGTTATTTTCTGTCTTATTATCTCTCCCTTTCCTAATGGTTCCTAACATTCGCTTGTTTTGACTGCTGCTGCAGAATGAGCAGATGTTTTCAGAGAACTATCCATAATGCCTCCAAGATCTCTTTCTTGAGCAGTCACAGACGATTTAGACCCCACCATTTTATATGTATAATTGGGATTATGTTTTCCAATTACTTTGCATTTATCAACATTGAATTTCATCTGCCACTTTGTTGCCCAGTCACCCAGTTTTGTGAGAACACTTTGTAATTCTTCCCAGGCACTTTGGACTTAACTATTTTAAGTAATTCTATATCCTCTGCAAACTTTACCACCTCACTGTTCACCTCCTTTTCCAGATCATTTATGAATATGTTGAACTGCACTGGGCCCAGTTCAGATCCATGGGGAACCTCGCTATTTACTTCTCTCTCCATTGACCATTTATTTCTATCCTTAGTTTCCTATTTTTTAACCAGTTACTAATCCATGAGAGGACCTTCCCGCTTATTCCATGACTCCTTACTTTGCTTAACAGCCTTTGGTGAGGGACCCTGTCAAAGGCTCTCTGAAAGTCCAAGTACACTAAATCCTTGTTCACATAATTGCTGACCCTCCTCTTCATTAAAGAATTCTAATGGATTAGTGAGGTATGATTTACTTTTACAAAAGCCGTGTTGACTTTTTCTCAACATATCATGTTCATCTCGATGTCTGATAATTTTGTCCTTTATTATAGTTTCAGCCAATTTGCCTGGTAGTGAAGTTAGGCTTACCAGTCCGTAACTGTCAGGATCTCCTTTGAAGCCTTTTATAATAATTGGCAGTACGTTAGCTATCCACCAATCATCTGGTACAGAGACTGATTTAAGTGATAGCTTACATACCAGAGTTAGTAGTTTTGCAATTTCATATCTGAGTTCCTTCAGAACTCTTGGGTGAATAATATATGGTCCTTATGCCTTATTACTGTTTAACTTATCAATTTGTTCCAAACCTGCCTCTACTGACAAAGTTCAATAACTGTGGTGTGCTGGCAACATTTTTCTGAGGAATACAAGTGAGAGAAGGAAAATGGCCCATTTTAACTCAATATCTCTGTCAAATCTGAATGGAATTTTATGGGATATAGAAAAGGAACTTCAGAAGCCTAAAGGGTTCTTCCTCCATATCAAAGTCTTCTACAAACAATGGAGGTGAGAGAGCTCCTCAGATGAAAGGTTGCAAGAATCACGGATAAGGGAAAGAGACAGGCAGTCTAAATAAAGGGGATGCTACCAGTGGCCCCTATAACACATATGTTTGTCTGTATAGTTCTCAAAACTTCTGAGGCATTTTATTCAAACAATAATAAGCCCATGTACAGAACTTTGCCATCTTTTTTGAAACAATGGTATGAATAACACACTACAGGAAAAGAATCAGACATGAAATTACTCAGACATCTAAAGTACCAGAACGTTTTTTGTACAAACACAGAGTTGATAAAAGAAACCTGAGTACCTGTTGTTAAACCAAAACCCTTATCAACTGGGTCTTCATTCAATGCATGTAGCTGGCAAACTCTACTCTCTTCAGATACCATATGCGCTGGCTTGGTTAAAAGAAATTTCCTGTTAACAATACAGACTTATTAAAAAATGGTGTAACAAGAATATTTATTTGTTAAATAGTAAAAACACTCTATACTTGTGTAACAAGGATCACAACAAGCTTTACTTAAAATTAATTAAGACTCACAATACATCTATGCGGTAGGTAAGCATTTATTCTGGTCGAGAAAGTAAACCAGAGAGAGGCAGATTTGCTTACAGTAACTATTTATGTACTTTTATTTATCGTGAGATTAAACAGAAACTGGAAAATGGTCACTGTTTGTTTCATTAGACTATAAATCAAAGTAACTGGGATAGTAGACTAATGAGTCAGATTTTCAGTTAGGCACACTAATATTTGCAAGGACCTAATTTATACGGGCATAAACACCAGCTGTATAAAATGTGGTATGAATGTGGACATAGCCAAATTTGGCCTAGATTTTCAGTGGTGCAAATTTACATAGGCTCATCTTGCACACTCATCACTCTGGATTCACAAGTGCAATTTGGGCCTGGGGAAATCTGCACCTGTAAGAAATCTGACTGTAGGCACCAATGACAGACACAAACAAAATCAGTAAATTTGTGTGTACACATCAGGCATTTGTGTAGGTAGGTTAGATGCACACAAATATTGGTGTGCGGCTGCAAATATTGCCAAATATCTCAATTTGTTCTATGTTTGTATAGCTCATATCACAGGTCATCCTGATCCATGACTTGGGCTCCTAGGCACTACCAAACAAACAATGAATTTGGTTAACTTACTTATTTGTTTTGCTTTCCACCAAGAGCCAACGGTCTTCAGCCACTAGGAAAACGGATCTGAGATTGATAGGTAGTGAGATAGTATGAGTTCGACCCTCCAGTACATCGAGCACAATAAGGTGGTTTCTGTGAAATGTAAACCAAGAACACAATTATGAGGCAGAGAATGTATATGACAAATCTATTTTTTTTTAAATAAAAGCAATGTAATTTATAGTTAACTCTCACCCTTCTTCTTTGTAGAACACCAGCCAGTTTTTATGTGAAAACTCTCTGCACATTTTGTGACTGATCTAAAAAAATGCATTACATATCAATTACAATTTGCCAGGTCAGTCCCCAACAGTTTACCCTGACTCCTTACATTTATAGTTAAGCTTTTTTCTGGTTAGAAAGGTCAGAAAAAGACTGTTACCTTTCGTAACTGGTGTTCTTTGAGATGTGTTGTTCATGTCCATTCCAAGCAAGTGTGTGTGTGCTGCGTGCATGCCAGTGGGAAGGTTCCTCCCCCTAGCCAAATTTGCTAGTTTCTCTTTAATTAAGTAATTCACTGTGTTAACTGCATCTCAAAGCCCCTTTCCACCTATTCCAAATTCATAAAATTACATCACAGTAAAATGAATTACAGCTCACTCTACTCTGGGCTCAACAGAACCACAGCAGCTTGTAACAAAATGTTCTGTAACTCTTAGCAAAATATCTGAAAGGGTTTCATTATAAAAATTACATATCCCTAGGCAGCATCTATTATTTATTGCCCTTTTATTCTGTAATGATGATATATTCTGCTGGTACAAAACTGACAATTCAGTATATATATAGTAGTACACAATTAATTAATTGTTCCATAAAAGATAGAAGGGAAGCTATCTTGCTTTCATTTCTGTAATATTGAGCTCTGATAGGTCTGATATAGTCTAGACAAGTTGCTGTTCCTCACCGGCTCTTCCTTGTTGCCCCACCAGGATGCTCTCTTCGGCACCTCTTGGGTATCTGGTGAGAGTAAAAGTCGATGAATGGAACCAGTTTTCGTATTCAGCAACAAGACAATATTACTCTGTAAATAGAAAAGAGAGCATTACACGCAGTCTTCTTAAAGCTCACAGCACCAGCTCTACATGAAGTGTCTTTGTTCTTTGCAATTGCGCTAGAACAACAGAACCCCCTAGACTGCCCCGAATATTTAAATCATTTGGAAGTTGAAAAACTACTATATGGAAAAAGGTTAAACTAAAATTTGATCTTATTATGTGCCCCTGTAGTATCACTTTAAATATTGCTTTTTAGAGCATTCTAAAGATGTCCCTAAGGCATTAAACTTTTAAGGACTTGAGAAAACGATCACACACTGCCAACCTTAACTGCTCTAAATTAAATTTTAAAAGCTACAGAAGAATAAGCTAATTAAGTCTTGTATTTCATTACTTCATTAATGTCTTGGATCTAAATCTTTGTCATTCAGTGAAACACTACATTCCTTCAAGGTTTTTTTTAAAGACATAAGTCAACTGTATGCGTGTCTAACATCTGAAGTAATACACAGTAAATGATAAAGGACTAAAAAGGTGAAGTTCATAGGATTCTCCTAAATAAAATATGTACTAACTCAATTTGAGTCACACTTTTTTGTGGGTAACCTTCAGATTTTCTCTAGGGCTGTTATTTTAGAGGAATGAACTTTTCATTTTTAATGAGGGCTTATTGTAGCTAAATATGGTAAAACACTTAAAATGTTATCATGACATTTGTAGCATTTGGAAATTTCAGCTGCAGCTCAACTCTTCTAATAAAAGAAGAATTTGTTAAATGCTCATGTATTCCAACCCAAATTACAGAAATGTGGCCAAGGAGAGAGTTTGTTTTGGATTTTGGTTTTCTGCCATATTGTATTTATATACTTCTGCATCAGATAGTTGAACTGAAGAAATGCATTAGCCTTCCAAGACACAACCCCCGACATATGAATCAGTTATGTTCTTCTACTTAGCAGTAAGTTTATACGTGCAGTTCATAATATAAAAAGCCTCTCTACTCCACCCCTTTTGATGTTAATGGTTTCCTTCTGTGCTAAGTGACCAATGGCATATTCTGTCTGTGTTTAATAATAGAATTTTGCGTCACTTGTGAACACATTCAGCTGCAGTTCTGGCAATCCGTCAAGCGGGATGGGAAAAGATGCTGATGTGCAGTTCCGTTATGCTTGTTCTCGACTGGGAGAAAAGTAACCTTTGAGTGACCTCATGACCCTGATGTCTGGAATTCCAAACGTTGGACAGATGTAATAACCAGCCTCATGAGTGGTGTTCTTTTATTTTTAGTGACTGCAGCTTTCCTTTCCTTACTGCTGTTTTTATTTTAGTTAGGATTTTCCTCTTAAAAGTCCTTAAACTAAACAGGGTTGTGATTTCACAGCCGAGTGGAGGAGTTATGCTCAATTCTTGTTAGCATAGTAGGGAGCAGCTGCAGATAAAATAATTTAAATATTTAACCTTCACTTGCTCCTTTTTAATCATCTTTCTTTCCCACAACAAAATTTCCTGCCCCTTGTTCCTTAACTCCATTCCGGTTTCTCCCTCTTGCTTCCTCCCAGACTAGGGTGACCAGATGCCCCAATTTTATAGGGACAGTCCTGGTTTTTCTGTCTTTTTCTTATACAGACTCCTATTACCGCCCCCCCCAACACCCTGTCCTGATTTTTCATAGTTGTTGTCTGGTCACCCTGTCTCAGATACAACCATGCTCTCACACATACAGTTTCTTCCTCTCTTGACTTATATTCCCCACCACTTGGAAACACCTATATGCCACAAATTCAAATATTCTTCCCCTTTCAATTATAGATGAGACTTTCCTCCTGGCTCTTGGGCTTGCAAAGTAAACCACTCCCTACAGTGTGTACTCTCAATGCCTCCCTTACACAGGCAGCTTTTCCTAGCACTGCTCCCTGCAGACCTGCACATCTCAGGTGACACTGAAACATTTAGCAACCCTGTCGCCGTATATCCAAGGATTGGCAACATTGGCACGTGGCCCTGCAGGGAACCACCCTTGGTGCTGGCCGCCGCTTACCGCAGCCCCCATTGGACTGAAGCGGCAAACCGCAGCCAGTGGGAGCGATCGGTTGAACCTGTGGACACGGCAGGTAAACAAACCGGCCGGGCCCGCCAAGGGTGCTGATCCCTGGGATATCCGTAAAACAGAGGTAGAGAAAGTAAGGGCAAGAAGTCTGTGTAGCGGATTTGAAAGTCCTAGGTTCCAACTCTGCTGAACTCTGTGCTGAGAAAAAAATACGATATGAACATGTAACAATCACAGTGCATACACAAATGGAGGTGGAAGCCAGGTTTGCTGTAGCAAACTGAAAACTGTTTTTTCCCAAATTCAGAGGGGTAGCTGTGTTAGATCTGGATCTGCAAAAGCAACAGAGAGTCTTGTAGCATCTTATAGACTAATAGATGTTTTGAATGTCCATCTGATGAAGTGGGTCTTCGCTCACGAAAGCCTATGCTCCAAAACATCTGTTAGTCTATAAGGTGCTACAAGACTCTTTGTCGCTTTCCCCAAATTGTGGATGTTTATACTTGTAAATTTAGGGTTTGTCTATACTGTGCAGTAATGCACTCTACCGGAACTTTTAGTTCCTACCAGCAGGGTCTGCATGGATCAGTTAACATGCAATCTTTTTGTGTGGCTTTATCCCACCATGTAGACAAGTCCTTAATGAGCTTTTATATAACATTTCTTGTTTGTAAAAATATGGTGGGAGAACCTTAGGATATTTCTAGCTGTTAAATGCTTTTATATCGCAAAATGTTATCTTTAAGAGTAAATCACTATGCTGGGTTAATATCAGTTTTATTGTTGGATTTCTACAGTTTACATTTCAGTTAATGGGTGCTGGCCCTTTAAGAACAATATGGGATGGAAGTACAGAACAATGTGTGGGAGATTTTGTCTCTGTTTCAACAGAGCAGAAGTCCTCACCTTGTGCAAGATCCAAAAAGGTCAGAATTTGATTTAATTCGTGCATTTTTCAAGAAAATAAACCTCATTCATGAAGATGTAGCATCAGATTTTACTGGGGGACTAGATGCCTCAGAGCATTGCTTATGGGCGGTAAACCGTCCAATCTGTAGGTCACCCATTTCAATCCAGAGCAGATTACTATGGATTAAAAACTGTTCCCATCTAACGGATGTTTGGTGGCCCCACATTATGTGATGAGTTTGGTGGGTTTCAGTTTCATCTCCAACGTCACAAACTCACACTATACTCTGCCCCAGTTGGCAAACTCTGCAGAGGAATCAAACACCTCATGGGCCACAGAGACTGAACTACTCCTGCTACTCATAGAGCAAGACTCTTCCACAGCATCCTCCAGATAAAGATCAAAGTACGCTGGCAAGGCAGCGTGTGTGGACAGACTGTCCTGCTAACAGGAGCGTCATTTACTAGGACTGTCAAATCAATGCTTTTTACCAGCACTACATCCACACAATTTTTTCTAAAACGGAAGTTTGTTACAGATACTTTGATTCTAAATATGCAAATTATCTAATTAAATAATTTGCATGTGGTTTGCTTCACACACGAAACTCCACAAAACTTACCTGCTATCTACCTGTTACCAACTGCCCAGTAGCACTGGGTGCATACTGAAGGGAAACACTTGGTCTGTGAAGGAGACGGTACCCTGCAGTTCCGTGTGGTGGCAAGGAACACCGCTATTTCCCTGAAGAGCTGAAGGCCCCTGCTGAGCACTCTGAACTCCTTCCCCCACAAGGAAGACATTATGGATCTACCACGAAGATTCAGGTGGTAAAGGGGAAGCCCTTCTAAGTTACCAACTGAAGCTTTTGACATAGGAGGGATAAAAAAAAAAAAAAAGGCCCACACTCACCACGGAGGTCCTCAAGCCATTCAGTAGAATGTGAGTCTCCCGTCTCTCTCCCAAGGATATGTAGGGGTGGCTCAAAAGTTGGTAATCCCCATGAATACGCAATTAAATTAAAGCCCCAATAAAGTACACTTTAGTAAAATTTTATCTGAGAGAGGAGGAAGAAATTAAGGACTTTTATTTTTGTGCAGTGCTCTTGATTCAATCCAGATGGACATTATATGAGAAAAAATAAATAGCAGCAGTTCGACTGCACAGCCATGGATACAGTTGTTTCATCCTTTCCACTATAATTATCTATTTAAGCGTGTTTTGTTATTGAGTCATAAATGTTCATTTAAAATTTTTTTATTAAAACAGCTATTTGGAAAGTCAATACTCTGTGATACTAAATACTGGGGTATTTTTAAAACAAAAACAACAAAAGAGGAAGCAGAGATTTGATTTTATTTTGTAAGTGCTTTTTTGTTTCCTTCAAAATTTTAGCACTTTTTGGATACTTGTAACTGGAGGTCTGGTTTACATAATGATACCTGGCATTTATTATAGCACTTTCCGTCTCCAAACTACTTTACCAGTGGTAGCTAATCCTCACAATGTCCCTGTAAGGCAGGGGTGGGCAAACCTTTTGGCCTGAGGGCCACATCGGGTTTACAAAAGTATACGGAGGGCTGGGTAAAGAAGGCCCCATCCCCAATCCAGCCCCCTCCCACTTCCTGCCCCCCTTAGGACCACCGACCCTTCCAATCTCCCGTTCCTTGTTCCCTGATCAACTCCTTTGGAGACTCCCCACTCCCATCTAAGACCCCCTGCTCCTTGTCCCCCGACTATCCCCTCCAAAGACCACATACCCCTAATCACCCCCCCAAGACCCCACGCCCTAAGCCCCCTGCTCCTTTCCCCTGACAGCCTCCCTCCAGAGACCCAATGCCCCTAATCACGTCCCAGGACCCTACCCCCCTGTCCAACCCCCCTGCTCCCTGACCCCTAGCCACCCCCCCACCCCCTGACAGCCCCCCTCGGACTCCCACGCAGCATCCAACCCCCATTCACTGCCCCTCGAGACCCTCTGCCCCCTTAGCCAACCCCCCGCCCCAGGCCCAGCCCCGCCACAGCCCGCTTACCCCTCCACAGCTAAGAATAGCGTGTCTGGCCTGCAGCCAGACACACCACGCTGATCCACTGGAGTGCATCACATTGTCTGGCCCGAAGCCAAACACGTGGTTGCGCAGCCCCGCCTCTGACAACTGAGGCCGAGGCCGCGGAGGAGGGAGACAGTGGGGGAGGGGCTGGAGGAGCCTCCCCAGCCGGCCACGCAGTCGCGCAGGCCCGCCCCTGAGAGCTGCTGCGTGTGACCCACAGAGGCTGCAGGGGAGGGAGAGGGATCGGGAGGGGCCAGAGCAGCCTCCCCAGCTTGACCTCGGGGGCCGGTTGGGAGAAGCCCGCGGGCTGGATCTGGCCCGCGGGCCATAGTTTGCCCACCCCTGTGGTAAGGTATGTTATTACTCTCCCTATGCAGACACAAGGAAGATGCAAAACAGAAAAGTTAAGTGACTTGCCATAGTCCACTGACAGTCAGTGGCAGAGCTCAGATTAGCACTCAGAAATTCTGTGCTTGGTTCACTATTTATTTTTGCTTCCATGGTGCTTATCACCTCACAAATATCAATACATTTGTCCTCTCTTAGGTAAGTAATAGCATCACTCCCATTTTACAGATACACAGAGACATCAAATGACCTGCCCGGGACCACCTGATAAGTCTGTTGCAGAGCTAGGTATAAAACCTTAGTCTTCTGATTTTTAGTCCCGTTTTTTAACCTCATGGTCATCCTTGTCCACTAGATTAAATCTGCTTTTGAAAGTTTGAATGCTTAACTGAACATTTGAACCATACAAAATTCTTGATTCTACAAATTAAGGCTGAAATGGCTTGCCAGCAATACGGTCAAGCCTTCTGGCCTATGATTACAACAGGAAATATTTCAAGATCAGATGGATTCTCAAAGTACTGTATTTTTACACTTCTCCTAGGACCAGAAGTGCAGAGATTCAAAACATGAAGAAAAATAAAACAAAAAAACCTCTAAAAAGAACGAGGAGTACTTGTGGCACCTTAGAAACTAACAAATTTATTTGGGCATAAGCTTTCATGGGTTACAGCACACTCCATCAGATGCAGAATGGAACATAATGTAGGCAGATATCTATCTATATAGATATATATATATCTGCCTACATTATGTTCCATATATATATATATACACACACACACACACAGAACATGAAAAGGTGTAAGTTGCCATACCAACTCTAAGAGACTAATTAATTAAGATGAGCTATTGTCAGCAGGAGAAAACGTTTCCTTAAGGAAGGATTATTTTACTTCAAATTAAAATTCTGCATAAAAGAACAAGCTGTGTTACCTGACCTGTCCAATTTGCCCACCGCTAGCATTCAAAAAACAGGGACAAATGAAAATCACAGGTTGCAAATGTACCATTTTCTAAAATCTGAGGTTTTGAACTCTTGAAGTAGACATTCTGTCTTTCCTTCCCCTTCCCATATCAAAAGTCAGGTGAGGAAATGCCACCACAGGGTTCTTCATCCTCCTGGAGGCAACAGGCTGAATGAACGTTAGCAGTAATCTGGGCTCAGCTCATTCTGCTTGATATGAAACTAAACAGACTAAATGAACTGTGAACTAAGGAGAGCCCAGATCAAAGCTTCAGATCACACAGCGGTGGCCATCAAGGCTACACCTTGCTCTGAGAAAATTATTAACCTGGGCTTCGATTAATGAACAATTAAATATAATGATAGGCAACAATCCAAGGTGATTAATAATATGCTACATGAGTGGATCATATTCCTCAGTTTTTCTGCATAAAGTGCAAGTAACTGATTGTTATAGAAGGGTCAAGTCATTTTTGAAGGGATCCTAAACATACACAGGCTCTGTAAATCCAAACTGTCAGTTTAACAGAGTACATTTTAAGAATCAAGAAGATTTATTTTAATATCAATTAGGTTTATTTTTAGCATGCCTTTACCCAATTGTGGCACTTGCTGAGAAAGACAAGAGCAAAGTCGTCAATATTCAAATTTATGGCCGGAGAACAAAAAGAAGGTTACAGCTGAACAAAAGTCAAAAGCAATGGCGCATTGAACCACAGTAGCCAACCTACAGTACAGTCTTTATATCAGATTTTAATTCAGACTTTTATTGAAAAATGTATCTTAAAAGTACAGACATTATCACGGTGTAAAACCAATCACTGTGTTAACTGCTTAAGGTTTCACAGAAGCCTTTGATAAAATATTCCATCTCCTCTCTGAAGAGATGTAATGCTACTGTAATTTGGTTAAAAATAATACTAACAAGACAATTATTTTCATTTCAGGAATTTCAGAAGTTTAGAAATACAATGGGAGAGTGTTGCTCAGCTCTGCCTTCAGAAAATGTCTAGTATTCTAAACGTTCTCAGGCACTCAAGGCACAGGATCGAGTGCCATCTGTTTCACAATTTCCTGTACTGACTTTAGTCATAGAGGGCAAAGCATTGTTTTGAACTGAACAAACTTGTCCTAAGCTTCCCAAAATAGCTCAAATAGTACTTTTACAACTAATCAAGACAACTCCATAGGCAACAGTGAAGGAAGTTAGCTTTTGGATGAGAATTGGGAAAATGCATTTCTAAGGGCCCAATTTAACAAGGATATAGGCAAATGCAATTCTTCTGAGATAAGTAACAGGTTGCCCCTGCTTACGTATGCACTGAATTTAGTCATAAGTCTGAGACCAGCAAAGCATGTCTATATTTAGGCTATGACAATATGCATGGCTTCCTGGGAGGCTAAATGTGTATGAGATATTTGACACCTCATCAGCTGTGTTGTTAATGGAAATTTCTCATTTTCTCTACTAATTGCAGGAAAGGTTCTCTGAGCTAGCTAATAGCTACTGGGAAATGGGGAAACAAACCAAGAACCAGTAGGAACAAAACAAATAAAACAAGAAAAGGAAGAGGGAAGCTGGTGACCAACAATGATGATAATTGTTAATGCTACGTCTCATATCACTTAGGAATGGAAACAGGACATAAGACTCTGCGCCATTCATTCTAATCCCTTCCTATCGCAGGCAACACCATCATATAACCCCATTCATAAATGTATCAAGCGCCATCTTAAAATTAGTTGTTTGCCTTGACTACTGCTATTGGAAGGCTGTTCCAGAACCTAATTTCTCTAACCTTCTAATTTCCAGCCTAAATGTTTTCATGACCATTTGTGTTTGTTCCACCATGGCTATTTGGCTTAAATAACTTTTCTTCCTTCCTGGTGTCTACCCCCCTCAGGCATTCATGGGACACAATCATATTTATTAGGCTATTATTATAATTCATATTAATACTTATTCTTTTTTTACTCATGTCAGCATCTTGATGACTGTTCTCCCATCCCCTGTAAAAAGGTGTTAAATTGAAAATCTTCTAATCAATTTCTAATAGCAGTTCCAAATAAGACTATTAAAGTGATGGGCCCAAACCAAACAGATCTGACACTGAGAAAGTTAAAATCCAGATCCAAACTTTGCAACTCTAATTCATCCCTAGAATGTGGTTTACACCACCATCTTGTTTTACCCATCTATCCTACTCTCAGTTTTGTGTGCCCACAAAACTCATGCTATGGAAAGGGAAGCATCATGATACTTAATTAAAAAGACAATGGTGGCATGAACAATTCATACGGCATTTATTTTTTATTAAAAGTTCAAAAACTAGAAGAGGGATGAGCAGGGCTTGGATTTGAATACACAGCATAAAACAGGGTAGTTTAGACTTAATACATTTCCTCTGTTAATCTGAGACTCCCAAACTCAAGAGTTCTCAGCGTACTTTTACCACTAACAGGATAAACAGGCACATCTCAGCATTAATAATGCAAAAATACATAAAAACATACAGTAAACCAGACTAAAACCGCAAGAAAAAGTAGAACTGAGGGACCCTCTCTAAAGGTTTATTGTGCAATTAGACTAAGTATCCAGAAGTGTGCATATTTATCCCAAAGTAGCTCATAACCTGCAGAGGTTGAGGAACTCAAGGGATCCTACTCTTGACGTATTACTTTCCTCACAATGAAACATAAAACAGGAGGATATCGATTTATTTATTTATTTTACCTGCTCTTCATGCAGAATCACTTGCCCTTTGAGTGGATTTCCTAGAGGTGCCACAGTCACAAAGGGTTGCCATATGCTTCCAACTGTTCTTGGAAAGATGTCATAACAATCCACAAAGTATCCATTTTTACCTGATACATTCATGAAATATAAGGAAACTGGATTGCATGTAGCCACATAGAGCATATTTTCAGTCTCATCTTCTGAAATAAGAAAATAAGGCAAAATAAATGAAAGTAAAAGACTCTGCCACGATCCAAAATCATGTTAACCAGCAGATCAACTGAAAACTGAATGATGCTATTGTGGGAATACAGCAACATATTTAAAATAAGTTTATCCTATTATACCACATATATCAATCAATCAATCCATGTAGGACTATATGCTACTTTTAACCTACAGCAGCATTCCCATGATGACAAAGGGAATTTTGTACATAAATCAAGGATGCAGTATGGCCTATATGTAAACAAAACTTTTAACAGACAAGTTGTTACCTGCTTCACACTGACTAGTAACTCCCTCCACAAATATTCCAAAAGATATTTGAGTAGCAGACCAAGACATAAAGCTGGTTTGCCATTCAAATCAGTTGCTAAAGACTCTAGTTATATAAATCCTTATAACCAGAAACCTGTACAGCATATGCAAATTTACTTATAAAAAAGAAAAAGTTTCTAAGAAAGAAAAAACTACAGTAAAAGTTTTCAGATACAGACTTTTTAAAAATGTGTCCACTTACTGGAACTAAAACACGGGTCATTTAATAATTATAGACAAGAGGAAGGAAGATTCATGTGGCAAGGGAACAGTTTTTGATTCACTTCAAACATTTCTGAGCATCAAATTAAAACTGTAATTTCTATTAGTGTCATCAAGAATTGTGAAAATGCTTAGAAAGTGAAGCCATAATCAAAAAAAGGCAGCATTGTCAGTTTTCATAATTTTATGTATTTACAATGTACAATAAATTACAGACACAAAAAGTATTACATTTTATAATATACCATAAATAGCAGTCACAAATATCAAGATTTTTATGTGATGTGCATTGGGACATATATATATATATAATGTTGTTAAATAAGGCAGGATTGATTCAATAAGAAAGGTCATTGATCAGCATAAATGTAGGGATGACATATTAAAGTATTAAAAATGATTCCCCAAGTGGAAGTGACTCCCCATAATTTGCTCCCCACAACTGAAAGTCTACATAGTATAAGTTTGTTAAGTAGAAGTAGCTTGATAAGTGTTTAGATTTATTATTATTATTATTTGTTAAGATTGTTATATGTTTAGATTTATTATTATTGCCCCTTTAAAATATAATTTGTTAATATTAGGTCATGTAACTTGAAATTGTTAAGAATATAATACTATGTAGCCAGAAACAGCTTCCCTCTCTCTGTCCCAGGGCACGCTCAAACTTTTGCAAGTAGCTACTTGAAATTGACATTGCAGCGATACATTGTAACGATGCATTGTCAGCCACTAACTCCATTGTAACGATGCACTGTCAAGCCACTAACTCCGCTCTGGGAGCCAAACCCTGTAATTAATTAAGAGCATTGTTACACAATTGACGCCAGTTCTCTTCAAAGCATTGTGAACCAATTAACCCTAATCGCAAAGTGAAACGTAACTATAACAGTAACTAACTCAGCACTCAGAGAGAGAATGTTTTGAGAAATGCCACCCAGAAACTTTTATAACTTTTCGTAACTACAACTCTTGTATGTGTAAAATTATTATTATACAAAATACTGTATGTGAAACATTAATTAGGGAATGTATGTAAGAGAGAGAGTGCTTGGACAATGAATGAATGGTTTGAGAGGTTGCAGCCTGAGAGTGCAGCATCAAAGGGCTGAAGAAGGCGTCAAGTGCCAGTGCAACCAAAAGGTGTCCAGTGGAGAAAAACTGGAGACTGGAGGTCCACCCTATGAGATCACTGACGAGCACCTGGGAGCTACCCTGAAGACATCAGCATGACGCAGCAATTCCCATAGACTGGCATAGGAAGAAATTCCTATAAAGACTGGACCAAAAGACTATGGAGTCAGAGTCCAAGGTTCTGCTGCCAGCCTACCAGGAGCTTCCGATGCACATCTGATCAGGACTTCGCTCCCCACTACCATCACCTGTGTATAGAATACCTGGCCAGTATTCTGTCATAAGCAACTTCCAGGCTGGTAACTATAACAATTACCCAGAACCTGAATGAATGGATGAAAGATTGAATGAATGTTTATATATATTGTGACGGAGTCAGACCAGAAGGATATAGGAGAGTGCTGGAAGGCAGGTATATTAGTCTCAGGATGTGCAGGTCCTTGTTCCCTGGATAGCCAAACAAAGGCTACTCCAGGCCAATCAAGACACCTGGGGCCAATTAAGAACCTTCTAGAAAGGAGTAGAAACAGTTAGCCTAATTGGGACACCTGAAGCCAATCAGGGACTGGCTGAAACCAGATAAAAACCTCCCAATTAGTCAGGTGGGTGTGGGTGTCAGGAGCTGTGGAAGGAAGTTATGCTGTTGGTGAGACTGAGTGTTGGACAACGTATCATACTGAAGGAAGGAGGCCCTGAGGTAAGGGTGAAGTGGAGTTTGAAGAAGCGGGGACTGCTGTGGGGAAGTAGCCCAGGGAATTGTATTGTGTTTTGTGCCTAAAAGGTCAGCCATCTTAGCTGATACTATTAGGGTCCCTGGGCTGGAGCCCAGAGTAGAGGGCGGGCCCGGGCTCCCCCCTTTTCCATCTTCCATACTGGCCTGTGATGAAGGTAACTCATTAGGTGGTGACTCTTGCCAATTATACTGAGAAAGGGAGGTCACTCTGGGGCCTAGATGAGTTTCTGAGGCCCCTAAATCTGCCAGGAAGCGCAGGACCCACAAGCACAGACTTGGAGCTTTGTCACAATATATATATATATATATATATATATATATAGTGTGTGTGTATAAGGGTTAAGTAGTGATAGGAATAAGTAGTTAAACAATGTTGTTTGCCTCTATCTTTTCTTTATTCTTTATTATTATCTTTACAATAAATGTGGCTTTTTGCCTTATCCCCCTCATAAGAGCCTGCTTGCTTTTATTGGTATAACATAAACACCAGAAAGACAGCACAGAACTTTGCATGCTACGAGTCTTGCATTAGAACTGGTTTTAATTAGGGAGAGGCAAAGTTAGAAAGACCTTTTAAAATTAATTTCGAAACAATGTATTATATAATATAAAAATTAGGCACACTTTGAATTACAAGTCTATATTTCCTTTTAGCGCCAAATCTCCTTCATAGTTTAGATTATCACCAATAAGTTTTAGTGGAATTATACTCCCCTTTCATGATTGATTGTTTTTGCATTTTGTCTTTTTTGACTTAAAAAAAAGTTAAATGCAAAGAAGAGAAAAGCAAGCAATATTATTTTTTCTATATCTCATGCTTGCCCCACAGTACAGGTTCCCAGAAATGTATTCTCAGTGTTATCGTGTGTACACTGAGCGCAGAATTTGTAGAGTTTCTTTTTATTGCAATTACAAAATTGTGATATTGCCCTTGCAAACTTGAAAAAAAGGCAATACAAACTATACAGGACTGACTATTAATGAATAGCTATGATCTCATCTGTCCAATCCCCCATTGTCTCCAGTTAACTTATATCATACAATAACAGGGATCATTACAAAAGTTACAAATATTTTACTGTACCTTCTGCTACAGCAACATCACAGACTAAGTTAACCTCATTTAAAGGCAGTGTCCAAAAAGCAAGCTCTTCTGTGAAACTGAGGGACCTTGCTTCATGCCGTTCCAGTGGAAATCCCTGAACATTTAAATATACTGGACCCTAAAAGAAAATGATAACCATGAGGACTAGGTATTTTATTTCACTCGCCAACCTTTATAAACGCTAGGAATTTTCCTAAAGATTTCTTGGTTTTAGCACTAAATGTCAGACCAAGCATTATAAACAAAAGAGGAAGGCTTATATTTGGGAAGGAACCAGATTGCTTTTTCTGTAAACCCTCTGCATCCCACCTGGAGCCCTGAAGATCCTGCTACCATTTCCCCCATAATATACAACCCATGTTGTCACCCTCGCTTTAGGCTACATATTTCAACAACAACCTCCATCTAGTCATGGCGGACTGCATGGAATTTAGTATGGAACCATGATCCTTAATCTCATGGAGGAGAAGTCACATTGTCTGGAGTGTTTTTGATCAATAATGAAAGGCTGGAGCACAGTGTATACATGCAAGGAAACAATACTGAATTTCTTGATTATGGAAGTTTTAAAATATCAAACAACATTATACTACCAGTTTTCCACCCACTGAAATAATAATTAATAAAGACAGGCCAAGACATTGGGTTTGTAGAGGACTTGGATTAGGTTCAGGATGGAGGCCAAATTGGACCAAAGGTTCAGTTTCAGATTTGAGAGAGAGAAAATTTCAGAAGAATTCAGATGCATGTGAAATGAAACTGGAGAACAGGCTCCTTCCCATCGTAGACCTCATCCAGATGAGTTGTGATCTGGGGATTGAAACTAGACTGCCCCACGCATCCATGCCTGTTTCCAGGCGTCTCCAAAAATGTCATTGTCACCTTCATAGCAAGAACTCTGCAAGAGCGGTTGAACTCAACTATACAAAGTCCACCCCGCCCCTGCAGTACTCCTTTCAGTATATATTCTGCATATGGAGGGCTCACAAGACAGGATCCCACAGCAACTTAGCTTGCAGTATGAATGCACAGCATAGTCCACTTTTTTAATCTGTACAATTAAGAGCTTTTATTTCATTACAAAAATTCAATTCAGATTCTTCTTTTTGCAGGTAATGAGTGACATTTATTAAATCGTCATCTGGGTGATATTATATTGCTGTAAAGAAAAAAATGACTAATCAATATTTTTAAGCATTTAAAGAGACACACACCTTTATATTTAACTGATGAGTTTCTGTTGGACACAGTAGTTTCTGCCGTGCGTTCCCTGATTGATTGATTCTCCAGTAGCCCATAAATTTATGGTCTGGCAATGGTAGCCTGTCAAACAACACATGAACACAGAAACATTTACCCCTGTTAATTTGCAATGAACAAGGGATATGTCATTTAACCATTGAGTTTTTCTAAGAGGCTATTTTGAAGATTCTCTTGTTGAAAATCCTCCCTTGCTGAAACATTCAATTTCTTTTAAATGGCAAAAATTTCAATTCCCTGAAACACAAGTAATCTCAGGATCTAAAAAAACCATGCTCCGAAAAGAAAAGCTTTAAAATCTGAATTGTCTGAGCTATGTAGCAAAGCATATTCAGAGCTCTCTTGATCAGCATAATTCAGTTTAAAGAGGATTTTACAGCAACATCACAGTGGGAGGAGCTGTTCTAAGTGATATATTTCTCTAGGAAAGCTGCATAATGAGTACAGTAAATGTTGTATCCGGTTATTGCTGCAAGAAAGAGCATTAATTGCTGTTATATGTTCTCCAGCCCCCAGTGGGTCACACAGTACAGACAATGACCATATTCTAATTGCATATTGGGCCAAAACTAACCTCTGTTTGTCAGAAGCTGCGAATGGGTGGCAGGGGATGGATCACTTGATGATTGCCTGTTCTGTTCATTCCCTCTGGGGAACCTGGCATTGGCCATTGTCAGAAGCCAGAATACTGAGCTAGATGGACCTTTGGTCTGACCCAGTATGGCCATTCTTATGTTCTAAAGTATCACAAGAAAGTGCAGAAGGATGGTCCTTCTGTATGCCTTGTTAAGGGTATCTATATGGCAGGTGTAGGGTTTCTCATGGATGCTTAGCCTCCACTACTTTTCATGGTTACCTGCTCACAACACAACCCTTGCTAATCCTGCAGAAAATATGGGGTTAATTTACCTAAACTTGAATGACTTTTTTTTTTCCATTTGGTTTTCATTCAGGAACAGAACATGTGGGCCACTGTCAAAAATAATTTCTGTAATAACTGAAAATATTGGTATATGATAAAGTAATATCACAGAATATAATACACATATTATTGTTCTTCCTCTACTCTCTCTCTCAAGTGATTTGCAACTACTGCTAAAGTGATTTAAAGTTTTGTTAATGCAAAATAATTAAATGAAAACCAATAAACTGATATGCTAAGACACAGTATCAGAAAATTTCCTTTGGGTCTCTCTTATTTGGAACTAGTTGGCATGTAGCATGTATTTAATTTGCTTCTAGCATAAGAAAGTTGAGAGCGTGTGCAAGATATTTCTAACTACTATTTAAACCTCTTACGTTGTTGCACAACTACAAAACTTGGCATGAGAATAGAAGACATCCTCTCTCCCTCCTTCTAAAAATACATCTCTGAAGTCTATTTTAAGTAAGTTCTCCAAGACTGTTTGTTGTCTGTGCTTGATCCCTCTTGTTCTATTTGTCTGTGTCTGTTCCTACAGACAGAATTCTTTAAATATCATAGGCTCTGAAATTAAAGGAGGTTTGTTTCTTTTAGATATTTTGGTCAGAGAGGGGCCCAAATCAGAACCCTAGGTCTGAGCACGCTTGAACTTCAGAAAAGTTAAAATCTCTCTCTATTCCAACTTTAGGAATGAACAATTATATTTTCTAATCTTTCTGAATAGCAGAAGAAAAATAAATTAAAATATTCTAATAATTGTTCGGCCTATGTACCTCAGTCAACCTGGAATGGCCACCTTTTGAGGAGAGAGAAGTTCAGTCTTCAAACCCATTCACCCAGTCCACTTGCTGAGACTCTCAATAAAGATGCCAACGACTGGTTCTGTGATATTGAATTAGGAAATGGATTGAAACCACCAAAGCATTTCACAAAGGTCAATGTTCAGCCATAAAATGGTAATGATTTTTGGTGATGCAATCTGGGCTGAATTTAAACTATCCTGACAGGCGGTGATTTCCGTTACATTTAATTCCCTAGTTAACCAGCTCTGAGAAGACAGTTTTTATGACCCTCTGCCTATTTACAACATCAGTCAATACCAAGGTTTGAGAACTATATTTCTTGTAATTTCTTCCTATCTTCAATTTCCCCTTGTTTAATTATTTGCAGTGTGAGGCCTGTTTTTAACACTGACTGGAAAAAGATTAATATTTTTGAGTGAATCTGTTCATAGTGTCTCAACCTTTTAAATCTGTTTCCTAACTAATCTGGCCAGTTTTCTCCCACATACGAAGTCAAAATTAAGCCAGAACCAAAAGAAATGCAAGTATAACACAGTTCAGGTTATGACAGCCAATCCAATCATTAGCAATTATTCTGGGTATACTCTTTAATGCACATATGATCCCAAGATAGATGCATTTATGCATAGAGGAGTACCGAGTCAGTTACCAGAATGACATGTTGGTTTATTAATGAAAGTAAATTTCACACTAAGAATTTTGTTTTGGATTTCAAAATGATTTTCCTGCAAAGCCTGGGTTTGATCCATTTTTGGGGGGTTATGAAGGAAGTACATGAATTTAAATTTCTCTCTGGGTACTATGAACTTGGTAACAGTAGCATCAACTTCACAATGACTTAGATTTTAGTTTTGAACTCTTACACATAACTCTTACATGTAGTGCACTATAGATCGATGAACTTACTAATAATTATGACTATTTATGAAGTTTTACAATTTTATCCAGTCTACATGCTCCTTTTGAGATACAATTAGAACTGTTCAATTGAGAGATATACTAGACTCATCTGAAATTGGGTCACGTCCTGAAGAAAATGTCAAAGATTAGAGCCTTTGTTTTAAATCTGAGAAGTAGACAACACATGAAAATATCATGAGTTTATAAATCCTCTATTTCCACACTTCCTAAAAATGAATTCTAGTAGACTGGTGAGATATAAGGCAATCTTTGGCTAGGTGTTCTTAAAATTCTTTTTTCGCTTCCCTGCTTATATTTTCACACTTCACTTTGACACACCTTACGCTCCTTTCTATTTTCCTCACTAGGATTTAACTTTCACATTTTAAAGGATGCCCTTTTGCCTCTCACTGCTTCTTTTACTTTATTGTTTAGCCATGGTGGTACTTTTTTGGGTCTCTTATTATGTTTTTTAATTTGGGGCATACATTCAAGTTGAGCTTCTATTATAATGTCTTTATGATGTCTTGCTGGAGCTTTCCTTTGTTAATAGTGCCTTTTTTTCTTTTCTTTTCCACTAAGGGGACTAAGTTCACCTTTCTCCTAAATATTCGAGGTTTTATTCTCTTTTCCAGTTCTGAATGGTTTAGTCCCTTGGATTTATTATAGAAGAATCAACATGGTTTTCATAAAGGGAAATCACATCTCATCAATCTACTAGAATTCTTTGATGGTGTCAATGAGCATGTGGACAACGGGAATCCAATGGATATAGTGTACTTAGATTTTCAGAAAGCTTTTGACAAGGTCCCTCACCAAAGGCTCTTAAGCAAAGTAAGCTGTCATAGGATAAGAGGGAAAGTCCTCTCATGGATCGGTGACTGTTTAGAAGATAGGAAATAAAAAGTAGGAATAAATGGTCAGTTTTCAGAATGGAGAGAGGTAAATAGTGGTGTCTCGCAGGGGTCTGTACTGGGTCCAGTCCTATTCAACATATTAAGAAATGATCTGGAAAAAAGGGGTAAACAGTGAGGTGGCAAAATTTGCAGATGATACAAAACTACTTAAGATAGTTAAGTCCAAAGCAGACTGTGAAGAGCTACAAAGGGATCTCACAAAACTGGATGACTGGGCAATAAAATGGCAGATGAAATTCAGTGTTGACAAATGCAAAGTAATGCACATTGGAAAAGATAATCTTAACTATACAGGTAAAATGATGGGGTCAAAATTAGGTGTTACCACTAAAGAAACATCCACTCAATGTACAGCGGCAGTCAAAAAAGCAAACAGAATGTTGGGAATCATTAAGAAAGGGATAGATAAGACAGAAAATATCATATTGCCTTTATATAAACCCAAGGTACACCCAAATTTGAATATTGCATGCATACCTGATTGCCCCATCTCAAAAAAGATAGATTGATATTGGAAAAAGTTCAGAAAAGGGCAACAAAAATGATTAGGGATATGGAACAGCTTCCTTATGAGGAAAGATTAAAAAGACTGAGACTTCTCAGCTTGGAAAAGAGACAACTTAAGGGGGTTATGATAGAGGTCAATAAAATCATGACGTGTGGAGAAAGTAAATAAGGAAGCATTATTTACTCCTTCTCATAACACAAGAACTAGGGGTCACCAAATGAAATTAATAGCCTGCAGGCTTAAAACAAATAAAAGGAAGTATTTCTTTACATACATTCCACAGACAACCTGTGGGACTCCTTACCACAGGATGTTGTGAAGGCAAAGACTATAACAGGGTTCAAAAAAGAACTAGATAAATTCATGGAGGAGAGATCCACCAATAGCTATTAGCCAGGATGGGCAATGATGCAAAACCATGCTCTGAAGTGTCCCCTAGCCTCTGTTTGCCAGAAGCTTGGAATGGGTGACAGGGATGGATTACTTGATGATTACCTGTTCTGCTCATTCCCTCTAGGTCACCTGGCATTGCTTACTGTCAGAAGACTGAATACTGGGCTAAGATGGAGCATTGCGCTGACCCAGTATGGCCATTCCTTCGACTGGAGTCACTTGCAAAGGTCTGAGAGGTAGTGGGAACTTGTAAGTTTAAGATTAGGCAGAAAGTCCTACACAAACTCCTTCATTCTCTGGAATGATAATCTACAGTATCAAACAAGAACTCTTATTCTCACTCTTCATCAAAAGCTAAAGCTTGTTTGTTTTTATGTCTCTCTAGAGACCCCTATTGTGACATCATATTGAAGAAGGACCAACACTCAATTCCACTGAATTATTTCACAGTCAGTTCTTTGATTGTGAATCAACCTGTCAAATCCTTTAGATTCATTTTGTTTAAATTGTTACTTCTTGACTATTGTACTCTGAGAGCTCTAGATCCAGGATTCATGACTGAGCATGAGGTGGTTATGTAAATAATGAGGAGACTGGCCCAAAACCTTTAGTCAACATGGAGATTCTACACAAAATTGTTATTTAGTTTGATTTTCTTCATGTATAATAGTTTAATGGGAGAATTTGTCAGAAAATAATTCTCTAGTGGCATAACATAAATGGAGTTCTTGAGTCCATTAAAAATGAAGAGACTAAGTTTATAGGAATCAAGTTACTTGTAATCTGTGTTTTCTGAAGGTAGCTATCAGAACTGATATAGCCTCAGGCAGGAGTTATAAAAGGAGACTAGCAAATTGGAGAACTCTCTGTTTTGTGAAACAAAGGTGGGATGGAATGTTTCATAACACAAGAACTAGGGGTCAATGAATGAAAATACTAGGTAGCAGGCTTAAAACAAACAAAAGGAAGCATTTCTTCATGCAGCGCACAGTAAACCTGCGGAACTCCTTGCCAGAGGATGTTGTGAAAGCCAAGACTGTGACAGGGATAGAAAAAGAACTAAATAAATTCCTGGAGGATAGGTCCATCAATGGCTATCAGCCAGGATGGGAAGGGATGGTGTTCCTAGCCTCTGTTTGCCAAAAGCTGGGAATGGGCGATAGGGGATAGATCACTTGATGATCACCTGTTCTGTTCATTCCCTCTGAGGCATCTGGCATTGGCCACTATTGGAAGACAGGATACTGGGCTAGATGGACCTTTGGTCTGAGCCAGTGTGGCCATTCTTATGTTCTTTGCCCACCAGATCACGGCACTTCAAACAAACAACTTTTGATTAAAGTCTTACTTGTATTATTTAAGATTTTAATGTAATGACCTTCCTATTTCTGATCTGTGAGACAGGAAGGGGAAAAAGGAGACATTAAAAAATGTAAGCAGCTTGAAGTTGCCCTTGCCTCCAACTCGATGAGTGGAGACTAAAAATTAAATGGTGCTCCCCATCTTTCCTTTCTCTCCCTTCTCCTTAAGGGAACAGCCTGACCCATCATTCAACAGAGAAGCATAGGGCTTGAAGGAAGTCACTGTCACCCTGTCTCTCCATACAGTCCCCGTTGCGCAGCCCTACCCAGCTCCTTACATTTTCACTACCACAGATCAGCTCAGTGATACACAAAGGAGGGAGGGAGCTGCTGAGGAATGGATCACAATGACAAGACAAGCTAACAGAAGCAGCAGCTTAGCAACTGAAGGCCCACTCACCAATAGCAGGAGAGGGAAGGAATGAGGAACAAGGTATGCAACAGAGAAGAAAAGGAGAGGAAAATGTGCAAGACACCCTCACACCAGTAGTTTGTTTGTTTTAAATTATTTCAGGACAAAATCCAGAGGGCTTCGCTCTCTCTTTATTCAGCCCTATTTCATGTAAACACCACAGAGCTCAATGTAGTAATTTGCTCTTAGAATTGACAACAGACTACTTTCTGGCAGGGTGGGAGTTAAATATCAGGTCTCATATTTAAATTCCTACAAATTGCTTTCCCCCAGTTTAAGGGGTAACAATACACTCCATGATGTGCTCCTAAGTAGCAAATGTGAACTGAGGCACTCTACTGCTGAATGGGCCTCGGCATACCTAAGGCGTGTGGAGATCTGATGAACAGTGCACAACGTGATGCGTGTAATTTTGTACACAGCTTCCAGCTGCATTAGATATCAATCAAAATGAAAACTAATAGATAAAAACAATAGCTTTCCAGTGTGCTTGGCTGAGCGGGGGCCAATTATAATTACTAACTTCCAAGAAGAGGATATGTAGGTAAGTCATCTCATCTTTATAAACATTAATTCTACACCTCTAAGCTTATCAAAAGATACTGTAAAATTCATAAAGATACCCTGACTTAAATAGAGGGGACTACTAGATGGGGAGTAGAGAGAATGGAGTTAAACTCTCTCACGCTTGACAGGCAATACCAAAAAAACCCTCAGTTAACTCACAGGATCATGAGAGCCAGGACCTGTCCCTAATCTATTATCTGACCACAAATTAACTTCAGAGAGAGATTTTCAAACCAGCTCAAATAGAAAAAAGATCAGATGATTTTAAAATGGGAATGGGCAGCATATTTTTTGGCTTGGAAAACTGGAGATCTAGAGAAGATATGATAAAATAATGAATGGCTTAAAGAAGCCCAATTATGTGTTCCTATTTAATATTTCCAAAATAGTATGGTGAAAGTAAAAAGGCAAAAATAGAAAATGTACAAAAATACCTTTTCAAAGTAACACACGAAACTCATGCCTACATGATACTCTACTGTTGTCATGCAAAATCTCAAAGTACATCAAGTCCTATTTAGTACTTGGACAGGAGAAAGCTCTAACGAACAAATATGCTACCAGATGTGATGCTGGTGACTCGGTAAGTAGAATTCTTCCTTCTGTGTCAGTCATGAACAAATGTCCAGAATGGTGTTTGGAGACACTTGTTGGAGATTCTGTCCTTCAGAGAGCAGTTAAAGACCTCACAGCATTTGTGAGTTTAGTAGTGTTAATCTGGTATCCTGGCCAAATGCCATCTCAGGTCTTACATTTTCCTGGCAGTTTCAATTAACTATAATAGTTTCCTTCGCTTCTTGTCCTGAACAACTGCTGCAGAACTGACTGACTTTCAGTGGCATGTGAAGTGATTTTTTATATATAACTATTTAACAAGGATATTGTAAACTGATTAGTTAATATTTGTGAAAGTATACTGAGATCACTGAATGAGATCATTTGTTAAGAAATGCAAAGTATATTACTGAGGAAAATATAGCTTAGTACATTTTAAAATATGAGACATATATGTGAATGAAAAACGCCTGCGGTTAAATTAGCTAAGAAAAATATTGTATGGGCCACTGATAACCAACTGGAGAATCATGAAGAATTTTTCCCAACTTATAGTATTGTTTAGTTAGGTGCATTTCCTCAAAAGGATCTGTGATTACCTAAGTAACAGAGAGTCCTGTGGCACCTTAAAGACTAACTAAAGTATTAGAGCGCAAGCTTTCGTGGGCTAATACCCACTTCGTCGGATGCAGCCCTAGAAAGCTTATGCTCTAATACTTTAGTTAGTCTTTAAGGTGTCACAGGACTCTTTGTTACTTCTGCAATCCCAGACTAACACGGCTACCCCTCTGATTCCTGTGATTACCTAGTCAGCCTCTCTTGTGGAAAATTGGCTTTTGGAGGTAATACCCACTTCGTCAGATGCAGTGACTAATACCCACTTCGTCGGATGCAGCCCACGAAAGCTTATGCTCTAATACTTTAGTTAGTCTTTAAGGTGCCACAGGACTCTGTTACTTCTGCAATCCCAGACTAACATGGTTACCCGTCTGATTTCTGTGATTACCTAGTAAACCTCTCTTGTGGAAAACTGGCTTTTGGAGGTTTATAATTTTGTTTGCTGGCCTCTGAATACGAATGATTTCTCTGAGGGCTCTCAGATCTTTTAAGCTTGACAACCTGCTCCAAAATCTCATGCCGAAGCCTGAAACCATGGAGCCTGGATCTATTATAATTCATTTAACTTTGGAGAAAAGGAGTGAGATTCTGTAGGCTACACTGGTCACTTCCATAAAACAATTCATATTGCAGGAATCCCTTTTTATTGGCCACTAATGATCTCCTAACCCTTTTCACAAGAATAGGTATATTCATTCCAGAGTCCAAGCAAAAATTCCAGAATTCTGCCTAAATTCACCGTGAAGTTTAACTGGATACAGTCAAACTTCCTCTGTGTTTCTTGTCCTAAACTGCTGTGTAATATTCCTGTGTGTTTTTTGTGTGCTTAGCATGCTTTTGTTCTTATACAGATATATAACAGCTATCACATTCCACTCTGGTTCAGTGATAGATGAAATAATTCCTGCTTGTAGATGTCCTATGAATAAAGTGATATGGAATAGATTCAAAGATTCACCTCTACTAAATATGACAAGCTCAGCATATTAAAATAAAATACTCACAAACAGTTGTATCCAATATATTAACATATGCAATAAAATTCCTGCAGAAGTCAAACAATGGATCAGTAGAATGACTTCCATATCCTTTAATTTAGCAGTCTCTATCAACTGAAGTCTAATGGAAATGCACCTGTAATCACTAAAACCTCTTACTTAATTTGGCACAACTGGTAATCTGCTGAATAACAAGAATATTTCTGGAGAGCTGGGTTTAGGTCACAAGTGAAAATGAGTCTGGCAGTCTCATCCTAATTTCTATTTGTTTATTTCACAAAACCATCACGTTAACCAAGACCGAAGCACAGTGGTAAAACCATGCGGAGATATTTCCATAGCACTCAGACACATTATTCCTGGCTTGAACCAGCATCACCATTTCACTCAAACTCCTGCAAAATGTTTTCTAAAATACAAATAGACCTAGACCAAAATCCCTAGATACGGACACTTGTGAGCTTTGGGGAAGTTCAGATAGGATATTCTTCTCTGTAATGGGCTGAACCCTGAATCTAATCACCTCTGACTCTGTGTATGACCTTCACAGATAAGATCATATCCAATTAAAAAAAACCTGTATATTTATTTTTCTAAAATACTTATTTAAATAAAATGCCAAGTTATCAAATATAAACTATCATTCTAACTCAGACCCACTTTATAATCCTTCAAAACAGAATTCAGCAAATGATTTTTAGCAAGTAAATTATGGAAATTGTGGCACCAGTTTTAGGGACATATTGTCATCTTGATGCATATGGTAGTTACTCAGGCATTGAAGTTCCTCAGACACATGATTCCTCAGACATTCAGAGGAAAAATTATGCCATAGTCATTAGACTGCCTGTCTTCTTCAAAACATCTATGTAGGATGCGAGGCATGATTATAGTGGTACTCCTGCAGGAGAAATCTATACACTGACAACTGATAAAGACATTTTGTCAGTGGAGTCAACTAAGCTGCTTTCAAATAAACATAAACGTAGTATAATCCTGTGTAAAACTTAATTTTCCATAACTCAGCCGTTGCTTTATTATAAAGAGGAAATATTTGTTTCTCCATAAACAGTTCCTTGACAGGTTTAATGGTTTGTTTTTTCTGAGATTCCTTAAAATATGTATTAGATTTTTCAAAACATCTCAGAGGAACTTTAAAAACATAAAAATAAACATAATTAACAGCAATGTTTTTATTTATCAAATAATATATTATGGGAAGGCAGAAAAAGACAGACATCCGTGTAAAGTGTAAAGATATGAGCTAAATCAGCTGTGATTTAACAATTTAGTTGTTTTTTTTAAAATGGCTATTTTATTTCTCATCTCTCAAATAGTACATAATATAAGAAGCTCAGTCAATGGCCATGATTATTAAAAATAATGGGGATCTGGATATAAGCAAATATTAAAACCCTTCTTGTTGTCTGCAGGGATAACTAAGTGCTCTGACATGCTATGATTATGTATTTTTGTAGAGCTGAGGATTAAGGACTAATTCTTGCTCCCATTGAAGGCAAAGGGATTTGTTTTGCTTCTGAGTTTAATGGCAAATAGGAAAATATTTGTAGTAATTCAATAAAAAACACAGACGGAGAAAGAAACAAATATTTCCCTTTATTTGCTTGTATCTGTTTTTCAGACATACTATAAACATTTACATGGACATTAAATAGAGATGAAATATTAGTAATTTATAACTATTAAATTTATTGGTAAAATATAATTGTTCATTATTTGCAGAAAACAAAACTTCAGCTATAAGAATATTTAGCTTCAAGTATCCCAGGCTGTTGTTAATCAATTAGCAGCAAAATAAAGTGAAAAAAGGCTGATAGAGACAAGTGTTCTTAATATATATTAGGTTAGCCTTACTCCTTGGCCAGCTGTATACTGGTGGGTTTTGCTCCAATAGGTATCCCATGTTTGTGCAAAGTGCTGATTAAAATATCACGCATTTCATTGTTGTAGGTGTCAAAGTCAAACACATTTCGAACCACATTTGCAAGTCCTTCAGTTGGAAATTTCTGCACAGAAACAAAACCCCAACATTTATCTTATTACACACATTAAGTTATTGCACATAGTAAAATATTTTATATTGTAGTTAGTCTGCATAGTTAAACTGCTAAAGTCAGCTGAGAGAGAAACATTATGCTTATTTGTCATGAAGCAATAAGACAAATGGTATACTTATGTCCTGGAAAAACTACTTATGTTTAAATTAAACAAAGCAAAACATCAGATTCATACATCTAAATACTGAGCTCTAGTAGTCATCATCTTAGTGTTGCTAGATAGAATACAACAGAAACAACTAACAAAAACTGTAGAACTGACAAGATGCATGCTAAACTTCACTGTTATTGCTTTGCTTTATGTTGCATCTCTCATGCTTTCTTTATATGTTATCTATTTAGACTGTATGAATTCTGAGGCCTTGTCTTCTTACATGTCTGTAAAATGCTTAGTAAACTATTGGCAATTTATAAAGTACATACTTTTAAAAATAAAGAATGAATAACGAAATTAATTTAGGCTGTGTGTTGCAAAGGTTCTCAGTGCTGGCCTACCACAGCTCCCATTGAAGTTGATGGGAGCTGATGCAGGCCAGCACTGAACACTTTTTGAAAATCCCACTGTTGGCTGCTCTGGATGCTGTCTCTCTAGAGGTCCCAGCTTTCTCCTTCAATTTGACCAGACCATGAATTATTAATTTAAACTGAGTCTATCAGCCCTTAAACACCAGGGTTTGCAGTTTTCTTTTATCTCATCAGTTCTTTAGAGACAGCCTGGCATGGGGCTGCTGCCCACTCTGCTATCCCAGGCCTTTCTACCTCCCTTTTCCCTCTCTGTTCTGCCTCCTTTTTAGGTGGGTTTATTTTATTGGTCACATATACGGGTGCATACCTTCACAACTGGCATTTCTGGCAGCTGGGTACGGGTGCAAGCAGGCTGATAGCCTGTCAGCAGGGAAGACTTCCCTCTCCCTTTGCCTATGCTCAGTATGGGGTTTGTAAACCTCATTACACCCATCCTTAAGTGATCATTGCCCCATTCCTACAAACACATAAGCACATGCTTAACCTTACCACCACTGTGAGACTACTCACAGTAGTCAAGTTAAGCACATGCATAAGTATTTCCAGGGACAAAAAAATACTTCAGCACTCATATCTATAAAACATGTACAAGAATATGTCCTAGAGATTTTGCATATCTGGAGTCTATAGAAAAGGTTGCATTATTACTTAGCTAATTATTTGCTTAGCAAAATATGTACAGTAACTATGGGATTGTACAAATCATTTTCTAGCTGCCCCCAACACATTTAATATGGCTATTCCTTACTGAATAAAATATACAAAAGTCCTCTGATAAATGTTCTAAGTTAAGTTGGTTGAAACATTTTAGATAATTTTTTTCCACAGGGATTCTATTTACATTTCTGAACTACTAAACTCCTTTCTACTAAGAAGACTCATAGCACTAAATAATTTCACTAGCTTGAAATCAAAATAAATACATTGCACAGAAAATAATCTACGCATTTATCATGCTATATATCAGACAGATCCACTGCACACACTATCCAAAACTAAAAGCACAAATATCTACTTATATTGTTACTACTTAGCACATAAAACAATCCTGCCTGCAACAAAATTATACTTGGACAACTTCTATATTCTGCAAAGTATATTTAATAGAGACTGTAGGAAATTGAACTTATCAGAACTATATACTGTAAATGTAATTGAAAACCATGGTGTGATATATCTTGAACTTTAGAATTTCTGTAAAAGTAAAGTAAATTATCATGTAATTAACAGTACACAGAGTGAGTATATTTTGAATAAAACTGTAATAATGATGAATAGTTATGATTATATAGCATTTCTTAGTAATAACTCACATTCTTCCCCTCTATTACAAAGTGAAATCAACAAGCTTGCACCAATTTAGTTAGTAACTTTCAGTATATGGATATGCTAGAGGATAACGATTAGCCTCATTTGCTCTGCATTTATTGTTTCATGTATATGTTACAGAGGAAACTGCAAAAGCTTTAATAAATTGACTGAAATGTTATCCAGCCCACTCAAGAAACTCTTTATCCTCTTCTGAACAATTTTGTTTCTTCTGACATACATCCCTCACATCACTGAAACTATCTCTATATGCTATACTATATGCTATATTATATTATACGAACCTTATTTCTTTAGAGGCAGATGATCATCATTTTCACAAAAACTTGTCAATAGGTTCTTCACTTAACTACTGTACATTTTAAAAAATTGAGCTCTACTGCTTCAAATGGAGCAAATTCAGCAAGTTTTTAATATCTGGCTGGAAAACTGTTTACTAAAAAATGGCACTGACAGTTTACCTGAAGCACAAAATTTGTCTGTCTTTAAAAATCTTTTACTTGATATTGATTTTTTAAAACCAGATTAGCAGACAAAACATTGATTCCCCATCAGTACATTCAGTTCTCATTCACTGAGTCTTTCCATTACAAGCAACACTTCTATGAGTGTCTTGGAGTACATTAATATTTTACTCCTAGATTTCTGGTTATATTTGAAAACAAAAACAGTTTTTGCTTTTAGCAGCTTCATACTTCATATATTTTATGCCTAAAGTCATTACATAATGTGGCTTGAAAAACAAGTACTTTATGTGAATCTAAGCTTACTTGAAATGTGAATACAGGTACTATTGTGATCTACTTTAAACTACTCCCATGGTCACTCTGCTCAGGTCAGTATCTACATTCCATGTAGCTTGACATCTTATCAAATACTTTGCTAAAACTACATTTTTGAAAAAACAGCAAGCACAATAGCAGCCTAGTGACATTGTATTTTATTATTCAATCTAAAACATTTTACTGAAATAGTTTTCTCAGCATGAGCACAGAGATGTTGAACTGTTATTGGAACACAGCTTAACAGTTTTCCTCAGTTCTGCAATTCCTGTATTAAGACTGGTTGTGGGTGACTTATCTTCATATTTTCTATAGGGTTATGTCTCCATAATAATAGAGTATGCATATCACTGTATTTTGATTGGCTGACAGTCAGAATGCAGATATTTGCATAATCACTGTACTATTACTTCTGATTCACACACTCAAAATTTTCAGGTTTTCTGCCCAAAACAAAGGTATTGCCTTACCTTCTAACCCCTTTCTGAAGAAGCAGAAAAATTCCAAAATTACATGAAAGAAAACAGCAATGCGAGTACAAAGAAAGTGAGGCTGTAGAACTGCTGTAAAGGAAATTGTTTAACCACCATGACTAAATTACCTCTTTCCTTCCTACAGGCCAGCATTGTTCATTGACTCATTTCCCTCCTTCCTTTCCTCCTCACCCTTCCCTCCCTGAAGTCCAGCAAGATCCTTACTACAGAATAACTATTATATTTGTATTTACACTAATTGTTTACATTAGGTTAATCCCACCTTCACCTTTACTTGCCAGTCTTGAAACACAATTTAGCGTCAACTGTTGCTGCTCTCCTGAGCAGTAGCAGAGGTCAGGGCCTTGGAGATAGGTCTGGCATTGAACGAGAACTCAGTGATGCAATCTGCTTATTTACTTAGTGCAGCTTGTTTACTTACACTACATACATTAGTCAATCAACAGAAGCAGGCACAAAAGGCACACAGGCAAACCCCTGTTTTGAGGATCTCAGCCCACACACCAGTGCCCTGTTCCTAGAAAGTAACTCTGCACTAATAATTGACCCAAGTGAGGGAAATTGAGGAAGTGAACCAACTCTCATACTATTTGCCACAACTTTCCCAAAACGACCTGCATCAGAAAACTAACAAAGCAGTCATTTGGTGATGTCTGCCATTACAATATATATTCTAATTTCAGATTATTTGGGGGTCTGGCTTTAGGGAGAAAGAACCAAAAGAGTTGTTTTTCTAAACAAATCTGCCTTTCAGCAGTTTGGCAGCCCATTTTTTCTCTTTCATTTAAAATCTGATTATTTGTTTTAATATATTAATACTATATTATATTATATTACTAATAATATGATACTGGTTTCTATTACTGTGATAAATCACTATAACCTGGTCAATAAAATATTCCCCTTTCAAGTTTATTTGATGGGGACACCTCAGCTTTCAGACCTGTAGCTCATTCAGTCCAGGATAGTTATTACTTCATAAACATTCAAATTATCAGTGTTACTGTGCTGTATTTATATTGTGGTAGCACCCAAAGGCCTCATCTGCATTCAAGAACTGTTGTCTTAAGCTCAACTAAAACTGCAGAATAACAAAGTCCCTGCTCCAGAAATCTAGAATTATTAGGTATAAGTATCACTGTAACTTAAAAAAACCCTATACTATTTCTGAGTCGTAATATCTTATTGTCACACACACAAATTTGACACCCCTTCCCCCTCTCAGCCCACCACCCTCACCACCACCATGCTGCCCCATTGTGCTGTACGAACATACAAGTAGAAATGGTACTTTTGCCAAAGAACTTATTAGAGACATTATATTAAAATAATTATTACACCAATATTTCTAAGAAATATACATTTAACACTGTAAAATCTTAAATCTAAGAAATAGCACTATAATAATTAAATTACCTACATCACAGGTTACAAATAGTAGAAAATACAAATATTCCATATTCAAATAAGCAGCAAATATGCTTCAAGTTATAAAGCTCTTCTTCTATTAGCACAGAGCAGAACCTAACTTTCAATCTTTCAACTTTATTATTTAATCAGAATTCAGGATATTGCACTTTGACTGTGTGAGGCAATTAAGGTACATGAGCAACCATTTGCCAAGTGAATATTCATGTACAATTTTGACAATACGATTTCTGATATATTATTCTTAAGCAACAGTGTTCAATTTCCCATAAAGGTGATGTAAATCAAAAACAAAACAGCAGGCAAAAGTGTCAATTATTAAGTTATGTTATTCTTATAAAAGCGCAGGGAATTCTATCAGAAAGATCAATGTGAACAATGCATAATAGGTTCACTTTCTCTCTCGCATACAAAGAACATAATGAAAGATAAAAATGTATTGTATGCATTGTACACATTTACAAATAAACATTCACAAAGATCTAACTACTAACATACATATAAGACCCCTATTACCACGCTATCTGAGCATCTAGATATTGTTATCTTTTCTAAATGCAGTTGTTGGACAAATCCTTCCATCCACAACATTGATTTGTTACTTATTAAAAAATCTTTATCTACAACACTTGATGTTTTTTCAAAGAGTATATTGCATTACTATTCATTTAATTTATTGCATTCTTTTGAATTCACGATAATGCATATTGTACCTGTAAATGTTTTACTATATTTACAACTTCTCTGGTTGAATAAGGATAGTTAATAATTCCTTGATCAGCCAAGCTCCTCAGTTCTCCAAAAGCAGCCACCAGTTTCTGAAGGATTGGCTCAGGTACATCCGGTCCATACTGTCTAAGCATAGCCAGTTCTGACTGTGGTTTGGGATTATCAACTGCATGGCAGCTAAAAATATCCCCTAAAAGAAAATAGATACATACCATTCATTTAAGCCTTAATAAAAAGACAGTGTAATAATAATACTTTGATCTTAGATAGTATCCACTGTGATGGAGTCAGACCAGAAGGATATAGGAGAGTGCTGGAAGGCAGGTATATTAGTCTCAGGGTGTGCAGGTCCCTGTTCCCTGGATAGCCAAACAAAGGCTACTCCAGGCCAATCAAGACACCTGGGGCCAATTAAGAACCTTCTAGAAAGGAGCAGAAACAGCTAGCCTAATTGGGACACCTGAAGCCAATCAGGGACTGGCTGAATCCAGATAAAAATCTCCCAGTTAGTCAGGTGGGTTGTGGGTATCAGGAGCTGTGGAAGGAAGTTATGCTGTTGGTGAGACTGAGTGGTGGACAACTTATCATACAGAAGGAAGGAGGCCCTGAGGTAGGGGTGAAGTGGAGTTTGAAGAAGCGGGGACTGCTGTGGGGAAGTAGCCCAGGGAATTGTATTGTGTTTTGTGGATAAAAGGTCAGCCATCTTAGCTGATACTATTAGGGTCCCTGGGCTGGAGCCCAGAGTAGAGGGCGGGCCTGGGCTCCCCCCTTTCTGCCTCCCCTAATTAGTCTCTGAGATTGGGAGACAACAGAGACTGTGCCAGGAAGGATAGCTTCTCCTCACTAGTTTGTGATGAAAATGGCTCAATAGACTGTGACCTTGTCTCCAGAGAGAGAAGGGCTCCGTGGAGGGTCACAGTGAGCCGCTGAGGCTAGTAAAAATCCGCCAGGAAATGCAGGATCCACGAAGATAAGGACAGAGCTTTGTCACACCATGTAGTATAGTTGAAAAAAACCCTGAAAGCCTTCAGAAAGTACTGAGCACCCACCCACTGAAAAATCAGGCCACTTGAAGTCATCTCATGCTGGTCACACAAAAATGAGGCATCCAAACATCACTATTCACCTCTGAAAATACAAAATTCTTAAGTCGCTCTTCCTGAATAAAGAGACTGAAGGCTGAATCAGAAATGCCTGAAGGCAAGGTTGGCAAAAAGATGGAATAGGAACCTCTGAATTGTCACTATAGTTCCCCGGAAAGAACTTCTTCATGAAGTCCTTCTCTAAGCACTCTGCAGGTAAGTGCTGTCTCTACAAATGCCCGTTTAGACCACAGGAGGCAGCTTTGCAAAATATGTCCACCACCACCTCCCCTCAATCAAGGAGGTGGAGCGGACAGTAAATTTCAGCACACAGATAATTTCTGAAGGCCTATGGAGACCAAACCTGATCCGTTTAGCCACTACATAACAGGACATCTGGAAGCCTTCCCTTGAACTTTGGAAGAGAATGGGGGGGGGAAAAAAAAGGGATTTATTTTCCTTCTTCTAATCTAACTGCACATTGAACATGCTTCTGAAGTCAAAGAGACAAAGTGTTTTCTATTCCCGGTTCAGAATTGTGAAAATTAGAAGGGAAATGTATCTTGCCTAGGTGAAAAGGGGGCAAAATGTTTGGCAAAAACCAGGACACGTGTAAAGGACCAACTTGTTACTATGAAGAACCAACATGGACAGTTGTGGGAAGGCATAGAGAGCTTTACCACTATCTTGGCTAAGGAGATCAATAGCCAAAAACCAACTTGAAGAAGCAGCAGCACAAATTGACTGAATGAAGAAGTGTCAGATGGTGGCTGGCCCCTGGAAATGAAGGAAATTCAGCTCCTCTGTATTAGAACAGATGCTCCCAGCTGGACCAATTATGAGAGTGGAGCACCCCAGGGCTATAAAAAGCCAGACTCTCGGTATGGAAGGCGGGTTGCTCATGGAGCAGAAGCAGGCGCAGGCAGTGGGAACCTACTGGAGGTAAAAAGAGCCTCCAAGAAGAAAGTCTTGGGAGATGCTCTGTTGAAGGAGTACAGGAGAATCCTGCCATAGGTCTTGAATCAGGAGAGACTGAAAGACAAAGAGGAATTTTCCCAGGAAGATGCAGCCCATTCTGTGCTCAGGAACTGTTCTGTTCTTTTTGCTTATATTTGGGAAATAAAAGTGTCGATTTTTCTTGGGCTGGAGACAGGATACAGTCTTACAGGACACTTGAACAGAAGATCACAAAACCTGAAGAGGATCATTTTTATAACTCACTCAAGGCATCAGGGAGATAAATGAATAGTGGAGAAAGATCAGTTCTTTCAGGAGTGCTCTGATGCAAACCTAAGAGGCTTAGGGCATAGGGTCGTTACTGGGTCCTGCTGAAGATGATCTTGACAAGAAAGCAGAGGGGTTTTTACCCCTGGAAATAGCCTCAAAAGGTAAATTAAGCTTTGGCTAGACCGGGGCAGTTATGACTAAAAGCAGTTTTCTTTTAGGAGTCTTCATGTCAGCAGGAGGAGAGGAAATATTTCACCATGGGAAAGTTCTATGGAATAGTAAAGACTAGTGTTTGCTGGGTGAACTCCACTTGGAATGGGCCAACAACATGGACAGCCCATTAGGGTTGCAAAACATTTGCTCTTGAGGACCACTTTCCTGGAAGAGTCTTGGATTGCCTTTGCCCACAGGACATACGTGGAACTCACTCTCTTTCTGAACAGATGTCCATTCCAAACAGGGTCATGTCTGAGGCAATGAGTGTCCTGCCTTGGACCCAGAAGCAATTGATTTAGGGATCCTCTCCCCACCCCAAACACCCCACTCTTCCTTTCACCATGAGATAAAAGAAAAAGAAAGAGAGTTAATGTTCTCCCACACCCAACAACATTAAATATACCTGATTTACAGTGCTCGCATTTAATATAAATCACTTACCTAGTGTGCCAAAAAAATCATTACCCAAAAAAGGAAATCCAGGTCTATTTGCTAGAACTATCATTCTAAAATCAGGATGAATTACTATCACATTTTCTCTCCCATCTACATTAGCAGGATCTGGAAAACAGATTGTTAAAAAATGTTTTAGCTTTGCCATTATGAACCAAATAATAGAAAACCGTACATTTTCAAAAAAACACAAAAGACTTTATCAGTGTATTGCTCCACTATGAGAGCTCTAGGCACTTGACTATAAATATTTTGTTTCATAAACCTAGAGGAATAATTTGTTCCAAGCTCAACAATGCATTGAATATCTCAGGACCAGAACAACTTATGCCTTCAGTAAAACTTGTGGGAAAAGGTTGGTACAATGAGATATATCCACAAGAAACCCCTTGTGGAGATTTCTACACATTGCCCTCTCTGAGGCAGGGAGAAGAGATCTGGGGCTTGCCCTCCTATAGAAAACCCTGTCCACAAACTTGAAGACCTCCGGGAATCTGTGAAAAGCCAGATTCCCGTGTGCAGAGAATGTGCCAACTGGCTCAGGATCGGCTTCTCCACCTGCTCCCTGGAAGCACATCTTCATTGGTACACATGGAATCCTTTCACAAATACACAGTCCAAGATATTAACTTAAACAACCAGACACTACTTCTTTTAAATGACACCCTAGAGATTTGTGGTCACCCAGCATAATTCTAGTATTATACCACTTGACTACTGAATAATCACTTAATTCACATTTAAATCCATGCCCTTAATCTGTTTAAAGGAAAAACACCACCTCTATTTTCATTACAAATATAGCATTGTATTGACTAATAGTGAAGATGCACTTCAAATACAGCTCTGCTAGGAAAAGTAACTGTAAAAATTCTAATGTGTTTCAGTTTTTTCTCCAATGATTTCCACTTGATGAAATTCTAATGATTAAATTTTCTCAGTTTACAACTAAAACAGCAACAAAAAACCATACAAAGATTTCTGCTAACTGCCAGTCCTAAAAGAGTTAAACCTGGGATCCAAAACCTAAGATAAGGATGTAGCAGGCCAAAATACATTCTGAGCAATAGGACTGCACAGATGTAACCAAGAGCACAATTTGGTCAAATGAATCCTTATTACTGGAAGTGATTAAGAGAGAGCTCAACTTGATTTTTGAATCCCCAGCCAAGAGGGGTTGCCAAATAGGAAAAGCCCCTCTTTTCCTTGTAAAATGACAACTTCTCCATAACAATAATAACCGGAATACTAACATGGTGTCTCACGGGCATATTTATGGAGTCTCTCTGCAGAGAAGAACCACACTTAAAACTCTAATTGCTAACATTTGCACAGCAAACATTTTTTCGACCACTAGACTCTTTTGTAGCTATGGCTTAATAAATGCAATTGCTGGGATATGGCAACATACTATGTTTAACCGTAGACTATAAAAGCAACTTACTGGCAACAAGGCGCCTTCCATCCGACAGAACCATTTCTCCACTTTCCACTAGAGTTTTTAAAATACAGGTAACATTTGTAGGTGCTTTGTCTGCCTCATCGATAACCAGAATATGCCCCAACTTGACTGATTTCACCTAGAAGACAGAAGAAATGAACTGTACACACACACACACAAATTGCAATATTGATTTCTCAGTTTCTTGTAGTAACAGTTTGCATTTGCCCTCTATCAGTTAACAAAGAAAAACAAAGAGACAGTAAGTAATTATTGGTATAATATTGAAGCATTAATATTTTTTTGCTTAAAAAACTGAAACAAAAGGGCAATGTTAATAGCAAAAATGTGTTTACAGTAGGGCTGTCAATTATTCACAGCTAACTCATGTGATTAACTCAAAACAATTAATTACTATTTAAAAAATTAATCATGATTAATTACAGTTTTAATTGCACTGTTAAAGAATAATACCAATTGAAATTTGATATAAATATCTGTGCATGTTTTTCTACATTTTCAAATATATTGATTTCAATCAAAACATAGACTACAAAGTGCATAGTGCACAGTTCACAGTATTTATTACAAATATTTGCACTGTAAAAAGGGTAAACAAATAGTATTTTTCAATTCACCTCATACAAGTAGAGTACTGCACTCTCTTTATCGTTAAAGTGCAACTTACAAATGTAGACATTTTTTGCTACGTAACTCCATTCAAACAAAAAAATGCAAAATTTTAGAGCCTACAAGTCCATTCAGTCCTACTTCTTGTTCATTCAATCACTCAGAGAAACAAGTTTGTTTACACTTACAGGAGATAATGTTGCCCACTTTCTTATTTACAGTGTCACTTGAACGTGAGAACAGGCATTCACATGGCTCTTTTGTAGCCAGCACTGCAAGATATTTATGCGCCAGATATGCTAAACGTTTGTATGCCCCTTCATGCATTGGCCACTATTCCAGAGGACATGTTTCCATGCTGATGACGCATATTAAAAAAATAATGCATTAATTAAATTTGTAACTGAACTCCTTGGGGGAGAACTGTATGTCTCCTGCTGTTTTACCCACATTCTGCCAAATATTTTGTGTTAAGGCAGTCTTAGATGATGACCCAGCACATGTTGTTCGATTTAAGAACACTTTCACTGCAGATCTGACAAAATTCAAAGAACGTACCAATGTGAGATTTCTAAGGATAGATACAGCACTCAGCCCAAGGTTAAGAACCTGAAGTGCCTTCCAAAACCTGAGAGGGATGAGATGTGGAACATGCTGCCAAAAATCTTAAAAGAACAACATGGCAATGCAGAAAATACAGACCCTGAACCACCAAAAAAGAAAATCAACCTTCTGTTGGTGGCATCTGACTCAAATGATGAAAATGAAAGTGCATCAGTTTGCACTGCTTTGGATCATTATCAAGCCAAAACCGTCACCAGCATGGAAGCAACCTCTGCGAAAAGTATTACGATACTCCTTTAATAAACCCCAATCCTGTATAGTTTACTGAGAACTGACAATTGCAGATTTACTTCTGTTTAAGTATGTATATGCATGCATGCACAATCACACAGATGTAGCTATATGTATGTAAATACACAAACACACTGAATTGAAATAAAACACATTTTAGGCTTGTGTATGAACCTCAGCTTTGTCTTCCTTTGTATTTTTAATTGAAAATAGGTAAATTATATATTTACCTATTTTCAATAGGGGGGCTATGAATCTGTAATGGAGGCCACGGAAATCACGGACTCTGTGACTTTATGGGACCTCCGTGACTTCTGCAGTGGCCAGTGCGGCTGGCCCAGGAGCCACCTAAGCAGCTTGGGCAGCCCCTACGGAAGCCACACCGGCCACTGCTCGGATAGTCTCGGGCCACTGCGACCTCAGCTCACCCAGCAGCTGCAGGAGTTTGGGTGTAGGAGGGGGCTCAGGGCTGGGGCATGGGGTTGGGGCACGGGAAAGGGTCTGGGGTGCAGGCTCCAGGCAGCGCTTACCTCATGGACTTCCCTGGGAATGTCAACATGTCCCTCCTGTAGCTCTTAGGCAGAGGCGTGACCAGGGAGCTCTGCACGCTGCCTCCACTCATAAGTGGCACCCCCGCAGCTCCCATCGGCCATGGTTCCTGGTCAATGGTGGCTGCAGAGCACATGCTCGGGGCAGGGGCATCGCACAAATCCCTCCTGGTGACGCCTCCACATAGGAGCTGAGGGACATGTCACTGCTACCAGGGAGCTGCATGGAGCCAGGTAGGGAGCCTGCCAACACCCCACCTCCCAGCACCAGTGGGGATCCTGGGCTGTCCCCCACGCAAGCACCCATGGTGCCCAACAGATGTCCCTTGCCCCAGAGCACCTGATTAAGCAGGGGTTTATAGTACAAGTTGTGGACAGGTCATGGGCCGTGAATTTCTGTTTGCTGCCCGTGACCTGTGCATAACTTTACTAAAAATATCCATGACTAAAACATAGCCTTAATTACAGCCAAGATTTTAAAAATTGGTAGACTCCTAAATCCATGTTCAGGCACCTAAAGCAGTGGCATGATTTTCAAGAGCTGACCTCTCAGAAACTCTCACTAATTTCCAGTGTTCTTCCAATAGAAAGTAAATGGAAACTTCTGAGTGTTCAACATTTTGAAATATCAAACTACTGATGTTGGTGTCTTAATATAGACTTAGAAGTCTAACTAAAGGCTCTCAGGTAAAAATGAATGTTAACGTATATATTATTGAAAACTACCTCTGGATTCTGTCTAGCTAATGGAGAGGATGTATGGGCAAATGCTGTTGGGTGAGAAGGTCTCATTGATCATCATAGGTGTGCGCATGGGGTGTGCCCAGGCACACCCTAATGCAGGGGTGGGTAAGCTCATCCTGAACAGCCCGCTTCTGTTCCTGGCCAGGGAGGCTCCCCCATGCCCCGGCGCCTTAGTGCGCTGCATCCAGGAGCAGCCCTGGACAGCGTTGCAGCGGCTTGGCTCCGACGGGACCTGAGCTTCTGCCTCTCAGAGTGATGTGGTAAGGGGGCAAGGCTGCGAGCTCCAGCAGGCCAAGAGGGACGAGCTCAGGCCCTGCCAGAGCCACACCACTGCAGCGCTGTCCAGGGCCACTCCAGGACGTGGCTTGCTGAGGCTCCGGAAGAAGGAGGAGGTGGGGATAAGCAGCATTGTAAGGGAGCCAGGGGGGTTGGATAAGGGGCAGGGAGTCCTGGGGGCAGTCAGGGGACAGGGAGCGGGTGGGGGGGAAGGAGGAGGGTTAGATAGGGCAATAGTTCTGCGGCGGAGCGTTCAGGGGACGGGTAACAGAGGGATTGAGTAGAGGGTGGAGTCCTAGGGGGCAGTTGTGCAAGGGTCTCAGGAGGGGGCATTCAGGGGACAAGGAGACGGGGGTTTGGGGATTTTGAGGGGAGCAGTTAGGGGGAGGGAATGGATGGGGGCGGGGCTCCCTGGATGCACACCCTAATGAAATGTGCTGTTCACTCCTATGTTGATCATAGCAGAACCCAATCTCAGTGAATGACATGACATGCAGAAACAGATTCTCTTGCTTAAGAGCATACCATGTGCCTGTGCATGAATGGTGATTGCCCGTGCACACATGGAAAAGGTGTTGCCAGCATGCAGTGCATTGCTGAGCATGGAGGAAGGGCAGCAGGGGATATTGAAATGAGGAGGGACTGCTAGAAGAGGATGAAGAGATGCCACTGCTCTGGGGTGAGTTGAAGCTGACGTGACAGACAAGAGTGGCTCTATTAAAGCAGAACCAGGTGGTAGGGGGTGCAGCAACTGGGAGTGAGATGAGGAGGTTGGTAAGGACCAGATTCTGCTGATTGGAGGTGAGCTGTGATGCAAACTGTAGCTAACGTAAGCAGTCTGGGTCCTGATTGCTTGGAAGGATGGAGCAGAAGGCAGTAAAGGGTTTAGGGAATGGGGCACAGGTGTCAACAGCCTGAGTCACTGGGTATGTAGAATGTGTGTCTAGAAGCTGGAAGGGAGACATGGGAAAAGTTCAGTGCATTAGCATTTGAGGCATATCAAGTAATTCCAAAATGAAATAAATAATGTGCTTCTTTTGCATGTCAAACACACCAAGACCCCAGAATACACTGATTGGCTTGTGGCATAGAAAATGTACGTGAAATGAACAATAAGAAGTTGTCCTATACTGCCAGTAATGTCTTGCCATATTTGATTCTGTTGCTGAATTATAATATTCTCATGAAAGTTATAGTACCCAGACCACAGGGATAAGAATTTTATAATTTAGCCCATAATTCCTTGGCCTTTGTGGAGCCTCCAATATATTTTTTTAGCATTGTTTTATAAATGAAAATAGATTTTCAAATCTACAAATATGATTTAAATACTGACCAGAGGTGAGTCTTCATAAGTAATACGGCCATCTGTAACGGAAGGCTGCAGAGTAAGGCTCTGTACAGTGGTATCCCTGAGATTAAAAAAAAATGCAATTGGAAACAAAATAAAACTGACTTTTAGTCAAACTAAAAAGAAAACAAATAAAATTGAAAGCGCTATTTGGGAACAATACTGCGGAATTTTCTCTCCTGTAACAGGGAAAGCAACGATAAATGAAAAGCTCAGAGTGCAGAAACTCATGGAAGCAATGTACAGGGTTGAGTAACATAGTGATGTCATGTACGAAGTGTAATTTTATTTTTTAACTTCATGAGGTACCAAAGTGATAGGTGCCTGGGCGTCCCAGAAAGCCTGACTTTTCCACTCCACTTTCTAAGACCCATAAGAAGTGGACTGAGGATGACCAGAGAGACCATCACCATGATCCCTAATTGGTCAGAGAAGTTACTGTTCAGTAATCTCTTTTCCTCACTCAAGGTTTTCGTAGCAATTCCTTGCCCCTTTGAACTTGGGATGTGAGAAATCTAAATTTTGAACCTCACCGCTCCCATGTGTAAGTACAATGTGCTACCACTAGTTCTGGGTAAAGCATGCATGTTTTAAACTATAATTTTCATGAAAAACATTTCCAAATGTCAAAGAAATCCCCTCAGATAAAGAAAACTGCTTAGCAGTGTCAAAGTGAAGTCCAGTTAATATTTTAATTGCCCTGCTCCACACTATTATCTCCAAGACAAAATGAGATTAGAAAAAAATAGTTCTGACAAGAAAACAGCTCATTTTTAAAATGTTACTGAACTGTACTAGATGGAATAGCTATTAACTAGCACCTGATACATCTTTGTACCATAAAGTGCTAAAGTTCATTGTTTTTTAATCGTATGGTGTTCTTTTCTTTCCAAAATAACATACATTTAAGGAGTTTTTTTAAAAAAAAACAGTGATGAAAATGTGGGGAGGGCATATCTCTTAATTTCAGTCAGTACAATCAACAACAATTAAAACTAAATGAGCAGCAAATGAAGAACAAGTTGTAGTTCAGAAAGGTCAAACACAATATCTCTTTATCCGATCAAGCCACAAACCTTATTATGAGATCTGATTTAACAAAAATCACGCTCACCTTTATAATCATCTACTGAACCAGAATTGTTTGCTTAACCTAAGGTTATTCATCATTCAAAAGTTCAACCTTAGATTTATCTTCAGATTTTGTAACGCATTTGTAAAAACCAACAAGGACGCAGATAAGCTTCAGAGACACAAAAAATCAAATAGAGCATTGTTTATAGTAAACTGCAAAATGAAAAGCATCCCATTTTAGCTGAAATCTGGAAGTAGTTAACATCCAAATCTCCAAATGCTGTCAGTAGCATTTCTATCCCCAGCAACTACTGTCTTGTTTAACAAAGCTCATGATTGATCTGCCTAAGGTCTATGCTAAAAACAAAACAAATAAAAAACCCCAAGCCCAATCATAATAAAAACACAAACTGCTAATTAAATCTTTGCAGCAGGGTATTTTTTACAGATAAACATAACATGAAACACCACTTTCCTACTACCTTAACCCATTTCTGTCTTGCACAGAGAAATCAATACTAGATGCAGGAAGAACTTCAAACAAGGAAATGTTATAGAAATCTTTTTTTCTTTGATCACCGATTACTTATGATATAGGCCAAATTCTGAGATGCTGTAAACTGGCACAATTTCATTGAAGTTATAATCTTTAGTTAAAACTTATCATATACTAACAGGGCTGTTCAAAAAGGAAGGGAACACAGCAAAGGCACAAATATGGCAGCACCATGGAAACAGGAGGCAAATGGAGCAATCAGGAGGAAAGCCTGGACAAAACAGGAGGCACAGGAGAGGCGGTTACAGAAGGCTTTGAAGACTATAAGTCTGATCTTCATAAAAAAAGAGAGGGACCCACTGCAGAGAAAAAAGAGGTGGAGAGATATACAGTGGTATTATGAATGGGCATAAGAGGGTATGGGCAGAACTGGAAGAGAGGAAAGACAACAGATCAATAAGTGCAGTCAGTGTAAATAAGAACAGTGTATCAGCTGGTTGTAGTTAATCATATGGCTCTAGTATGAAACATCATCTGATATGATGTACATATACACAGAGTGCTAAAATCATGCTTTATGTGTTAAAATCATGCTTTATGTCATACTAATTAACACAACTCATAACAACATAATTTTCAACATAATTTTCTAGTGAAGACACGCACTAACTGACAAGGATATCTTTGGGGGAAATCAACATCGAAAGCAGTGGGAGGAAACAGAATCAGGTGACAGAGGGCAGAAATGTTTTAATCATCAGGAAGCCTACAAAATGTAGAAAACATTCTACAAATACATTAGAAGCAAGAGGAGAATCAAGGACAGAGTAGGCCCATTACTCAATGAGGGGAGAAAGACAATAACAAAAAATGTGGAAATGGCAGAGATGCTTAAAGACTTCGTTTCAATTTTCACCAAGAAGGTTGGTGGTGACTGGACATCTAACATAGTGAATGCTGTCACGGTGACATGGCATAATCTGCCATTATAGACCCGTGTGGCCACACGTTGCCCCTTGTGCAGTGTCCCGCTTTACATCCGGTATTGACGCGCACAAACTAAGCAGCCCTCCCCTCTAAGGCACATTACGTTACCGTATAAGGGCAAAAGTAACACGGCCCAATCAAAAAGAGCCACAACATCGTGGCCAAGCTGTCCGCCTGGGAGGCCTATAAGGCACACTAACTTCCGCCCAAGGGCAGAGGTTCGCGCACGATTACTTCGGCCTGATCACCCGAATTTGCCCGCCTCTCCACTCTCGATTGTGCTCTGAGTGTACCCGAGTTGGTCGACCCGAGTCTACGATGCGTCTACTCCTTGTCGTCTGTCTTCTTGTCTGTCAGGTAATGTGAATTATATGTGTTGTTTTGTAATTTTTGGGGTTAGTTACCGTTCAGAGACCGTCATTCAATTCCCTGACTATATTATTCATTAAATCAATCTAGTTTTATCCACACTTGGTCATCCCTTGGCGTCTCCTTTACCATTAACACACAACATGGCGTCACGAACAGGATCGCTACGGATGACCAACTGCGGGCCCTGTCCATGGGCAATAAGGGGCCCCGAACCCGTCGCCACGGACGGTGATACGGACATGTTTAATCACCTACAGTATCATGTCCTCGTCGCTGGCCAAACTAATCAGGCTGTCCTCCTGGAGTGGGTTTGTGCAATAGGCTCGGGACCCACGTCTCGTTCCTATAGCGTCTCGTTGTGGCCCCAGGACGCGGGCTGCTTGCTTACTTGCCATCCCACTTTTCGGGCTAGTCCCAGCGACAGCGCCCATCACCCAAAACTCGTTAAGGCAGGGGACCAGTCCCACGCCCCAGAGGGATACAGCCTGTGGAAAACATTTCTCGCCATCGTAAAAAAGGCAGGCGGGACCACGTCTCCACTAAATCCGGCCCCGCGTTGTCCCACGGGGGGTCCCGCCCATGAACTCCTGGCCCAAATTGTTGATTTGCTGGACCAGGACAAAGTCGCTAAGCCCTTGCGACCCGACGTCTATAAGTCGGAGCGCGTACTTACCACCCTGGCCGCCCAGCTGGGAGAGGCCCTCGACAAGCTTACCGTCAATCATTCCCGAGTAACCCAATTAGTCCGTGAAAGCCACGAGGCCGAGGTAGAAGGCGCTTCGTCCCCAGACGAGGGCGACACCCCCGCACTTGGCAATAAGCAAGTGGATCCCTCTGCCCCGCCGGAACCCTCGCCCTATCACCCAGATGGGGTTCCGTCCCTTTATCCCCCGCTCCCCTCCGGCTCATCTGAAGCCCTCCCCGTGTCGGTGGTCCGTACCGAAACTGATACACAGGGTAATACCACCACTACCACGGAAAGTCGGCCCCGCACTAAGGCCGAGATGAAAGACCTAATCGGTGACACACAGCGCCAGCTCCAAGAGCTGCCCCTCGTTTGGCTAGGACGTCTAGCTCTAAAATATGGCTCCGAATGGGTCGACGCCGACGAGGCCCTCGTTCTGGCTCGTAACGCTAGCTGGTCAAGGGGACTCTCTAGCGCGGCCGTATTTACCAATACCCACTGGCCCCTTAGCGTCCCTGCGGTCACCCAACTTCACCTCCAGGGCAATTTTTCGGTCCTTAGTCTCCAGCCTGGGGACGTTCACGATACCGATACGTTAATGTATGCTATTGCAGCAGCTGCGCTAATATTTTGGGACCCGGTCGCCACCCCTTTGGGGCTTACGGCCGCCCAGCAGGCGCTAGTTAACCCCACCCGTTTCCTCCAAGACGTTACCCGCGTTCCCATCCTTGACCAAGCGGTCACTGCCATAATTACTGCGGCCCCCACCCTCGACACGGGGGGTATTCTTTGGTTGCGGGGATACCGTGGCCAGCCCATCGCCCAGTTGTTCACCGTGGTCGAAAACGTTAAGTTTTCCCCGACGCGCCCTCAAGTCGCGGCTCTCAACGCCCAACCCCCCCGAAAGTACCCGGAACGCTCGTATATCGAGCGGAAAATATTTGGGTTCCTCCTGGCTCAAGGCTTAACCAAGGAGGCCGTGCGCAAGCTCACCGCCCAACAACAGCGGGAGCTAGCCGAAAAGTTAGGGTGGGAGACCCGAGCCGCCCCTGACCCCAATGATTCAAAAAACCCGTAAGCGGGGCCGTGCATGCCGCGTGGCCCCAAAACTCCCTTCCCGACTCAGGCCCTTATGTAGTGTTAACCACAGCATCGGGCGTTCCTGTTACTATGCTCTTAGACACCGGAGCACAAGTGTCCATTATTCCCCCTACCGTCCCACACGAGAAGACAGGGCAAACCATTTATGTGAAAGGGGTTAACAGCATCGAAAACCGAGAGGAGGTAAAAGTCACCCTCTGGCATAAAGCTCAGCGCTTGCAGTTCTCGGCCCTCTTGGGGCCCGTCCCCCTGCTCGGCATGCCCGAGTTACGCAAGTTTCAGTTTAAGGAGTTAATTGTTCAGTCCCTCCCAGTTGTCATGGACAACAGTAGTTATGTCCATGTTCCCGCCCTCCGCAATTCTACACCGTGGCGGCATTCCTCTATCCCCACACCCAACGCTGGCCGGCAAGCCGTCAGGCGGTTGTTAGACGATCTTTTAAACACCCAACGTATTGTCCCTACCACCTCTAATCGATGTTTGTCACCCGCTTGGGGAATTCCCAAGCCGCACCAGTCCGGCGAGTACCGTATGGTCATTGATTACTGCAAGGCCAACAGTCAAATTCACTCCGAGGTTTATGTGGCCCCATTTACGGTAACGGATATCTTGTCGATTCTTTCCAATGCCAAAGGCCAGTGGGCCTGCACCTTGGATCTCAAGGATATGTTTTATCAGGTTCCACTATCAGACCCCCATGGAGTGTTAAATTTTTCCTTTTATGGGCAGACTTACCAGTGGACTGTGTGTCCCCAAGGTTATAAAAACTCCCTGGCGGTAGCGGTTCGAAAACTTTCGGACACCCTATCTAAGCTCACCACCCCGCCCGCCACGAAAATTGTAAATTATGTTGACGATATCTTAATTATCGGAGAGACCGAGTAGGAGGTGGCCACTACCACTCAAACCCTTTTAACCACGCTATCCGAAGATGGGTGGCAAATTAACTCTAAAACAAGCCATCTCGTCCCCTCTGCCACCTTTTCATTTCTAGGGCACACCGTTTCGCCCTGTAGCGTATGCCTCCCACCACCTCCACCATTTGTTAGTCCCTGTCCGATTGGGGCACTGCCGCCCAAGCGCGCAGTCCAACACGTATTGGGCGTCCTCAACTACTATCGGGCGTTTCTCCCCCCCACGCTTTTGACTCAATTAAACGTTATCCAAACGTATGTTCGAGCCCCAAAACTTGTCTGGAACGCCGAGGCTGAGTCTAGTTTAATAGCACTCGGCGACTGGTTACAGTCTAACCCGATTCTTCAACGATACGACCCCATCGCTCCCCTCACCATCGTTGTTTATCTTACCTCCTCTCACCACGCCATAGTCATTTTACAGGCAGACCAGCCCGTCTTTTATTCTCACCAAACGTTTGTAGGACTGCCTCCCCTTCTTTGCCTAGCAGCGGCCTCCCCCTTGCGGAAGACAGTCAGTATGACCCATGGGTAGCCTGCGACGGGGGCACTAAACCCACCCCACGGGCCGGCTTATTTTGTAACCGCTGTGACTTATTTGTCCCCCAGCTTCTGAATCCCCAGGACTCAGCTCAGTATGCTGAGGCCCGTGGGGTTCTCTTAGCCGCCTTGCATATCCGGCAAGCCCACCCGCGCACGCGTGTAGTGCTTGGGCTCGACTCTTCTTATTGTTTAAGTATCTTAACCGGGACGGGGCAGTCGTCTGCTCATTCTAATGTCTGGGAGGAAATATTCGAGGTCGCCCAGGGCACAAAAACCCCCTGGTTTGTCACCCACTGCCCGTCCCACCGCCCAAACAGCAACCCGCTTCATACCCTCCTCGACTCTAAACTCCGCCTCTATGACCCCAGCCCATCTGCCGAAACGCTCCCGGTTAAGGCAGAGTTAACATCCCCATCCCCCTTTTCTAAGTGGCTTCACCCTACCTGGGGCCATCTGTCGCCTACTGGCCTCAGTTCCGCCTTAACGGCCGTAGCCTCCCACGCCTCACCCGTTACTAAACGCGACCTCCAACTAGTCGTACAGTCTTGCGCGGCCTGCCAACAGGCCCGCCTACATATGGTTTCGGCCACGGCTACGGGGGCATATGATCCCAGCTATTTTCAACCTGGGGCCATGTGGCAAATAGACCTTATGGGGCCCTTGCCCGGGGCCAAACGCTTCCCCAAGGGATTAGTAGTCGTCGATCAAGGTAGCCGTCAGCTAAGCTGTTATCCTCTTCGTAAAACCACAGCTCCGGCCGTCTCTAAGGCTCTGTTACACCTTATCAGCGTATGGGGGCCGCCTCAGGAAATTCAAGCCGATGGGGGACCCCCATTTTCATCAACCAAGCTCCAGTCAGACCTTGCAGCCTGGCAGGTGGAATTCCATATCCACCTCCCCTATCGGCCCCAAGCAAACGGCGTTGTAGAGCGTAAAATTGGCACACTTAAGGAGCGCCTTCGTGCCCTGCTTAACTCGCCCGATTATAAGGGGTGGGAAACAGTCCTTCCCCAAGCAGTAACAGCCCTTAACTTGGCTTTTTCTCGCTGGCCGCAAATCCAACCCCGGAACCGACCCGCCTGGAAACCTTTGTATCAGCCCAACGATCTGGTTTGGGTCGCTGTGCCTACGGCGCAGGGGTCAGCCCCACCCGAGCCGGGAACGGTCGTTCAGCCCAACAAGTTCCCCCTCACTTATTTGGTATCAGTACCGACTCGCCCTCAGCCATTGTTAGTTCACCACAATTGGTTAAGTCGCCGAAGCAGCTAAGGCGAACACAACAGAAGGGGGGGGGGTCTTTTACCTAACTCGTTGTCAGTTTGTTTCCACAGACTTCCGCTCTCAATCTACGAAGCAATCCGCTGGTGACCTGGAGCCGAGCCTACGCGGTCCAAGAGTTGCTAGCCCTCAACGACTCCCTCCGAACCGACCCCCATGAAGAATGTATAGTGTGCACACGGGCCGAGGCCGTCTCGGGACCAGGGCCCATCTATGACCTTCAGTTTATCCCCTTCACTTCAATGTGGGCCAATAATCACACACTAGCCTGCTCATCTACCGCCGCCCCCTGGCTTAAGTGCTCGTCTTCTGAATCGTTTAATTGGCGGGGGGCATATAACCCCTTACCAATAAGCCCCCCCTATTATTCTGCCCCGTGTTTTGCCTTTTTCTCCTTTCCCCCTTATGGAGTCTCCCTTGGCTCTTATTCTAATTGTTCAGTAATTTACAGTGGCCAAGTTCCAAACCCCTCCGACCAGTCCAATGTTCATAACTGGGGGCGATATAATGCTTCCTTTTGGGTCATATGGGCTCAGGCCAGGCGTTCGGGTACCCCCTTCGTCCCCCTAAACCTTGCCAATTGGCTCGCGCTTTCCACCGATCGTACACGCGTGCTTTTAGCCGATTATATGTCAGCTGTCCACTATCTTATGGCGCTTTACAACGACCAAGTATTTAAACCCATACCAGCCCCTCTACACCGGGGAGCCTTATGGGCATGTGGCAACAGCCTAGCCTTCGCTAGGCTCCCCGCCAACCCCAGCGGTGTGTGCGCCCTAGGTATTACACGAATCCTGGGGGGGGGGGGGCTTTGGCATCACGCACCCAGGTTTTTTGGCCCCCGGTATAGACGAGATATTTCCGGTTGGGACAAGTTTAAGTCCGCCACCGAAATGGTAATGTGGGGAATTATTCAGTTTAACCCGCTTTCCAACGCCATCACCCTAAACCACATCAGCCAACTGTCATTAAACTTGGAACGCCTTACTAACCTTACCGCCCGGGGGTTCCGGGAGGTCGAAAGTTCCCTTAACCAACTTGCTGTATATTCGGAACAGAACCGCCTTATGATACAGGTCCTCCTTAATAAAGACTTTTGCGAGGCGCTAGAAAACCTGGACCCGCGATTCAAGGGACAATGCTGTTTGAGGCTTCGCCCTGGATGGAACAACGTCTCGGCCGTCATCAACAATTTATCAGCTTTAGCTGTCAACATTCGAGAAGACCGGGACGCCTGGGGCGCGTGGGTCACCTCACTTTTTGGAACACTGGGGTTGGGAACCTGGGGACAGACCATTGTACGCTGGTTTTTAATTGGTTTGTTTGGCCTATTGTTGTTTATTCTGGGTATTGCTGTTGCTAAAGCACTTGTACATAAGGCAGTAGGTGCGCTGCCTGCCGAAATTGTTCCTCTTATTTCCCCCGCTACTGCCAGCCAGGGAGACGATGACGAGCTGTAGCGCTCACTTAACTCGCCCAACTCGGGGCACCCTGCGGCCACGGGGACATGTCACGGTGACATGGCATAATTCGCCATTATAGACTCGTGTGGCCGCACGTTGCCCCTTGTGCAGTGTCCCGCTTTACATCCGGTATTGACGCGCACACGGCAAACTAAGCAGCCCTCCCCTCTAAGGCACATTACGTTACCGTATAAGGGCAAAAGTAACATGGCCCAATCAAAAAGAGCCACAACACCGTGGCCAAGCTGTCCGCCTGGGAGGCCTATAAGGCACACTAACTTCCGCCCAAGGGCAGAGGTTCGCGCACGATTACTTCGGCCTGATCACCCGAATTTGCCCGCCTCTCCACTCTCGATTGTGCTCTGAGTGTACCCGAGTTGGTCGACCCGAGTCTACGATGCGTCTACTCCTTGTCGTCTGTCTTCTTGTCTGTCAGGTAATGTGAATTATATGTGTTGTTTTGTAATTTTTGGGGTTAGTTACCGTTCAGAGACCGTCATTCAATTCCCTGACTATACTATTCATTAAATCAATCTAGTTTTATCCACACTTGGTCATCCCTTGGCGTCTCCTTTACCATTAACACACAACAAATGCCAGTGAAAATGAGGTAGGATCAGAGTTTAAAACGGGGAAAGAACAAGTCAAAAATTACTTAGACAAGTTAGATATCTTCAAATCACCAGGGCCTAATGAAATGCATCCTTGAAATACTCAAGGAACTGACTGGGGAGATAGCTGAGTCATTAGCAATTATCTTTGAAAAGTCATGAAAGATGGGAGACATTCCAGAAGACTGGAAAAGGGCAAATATAGTGCCCATCTATAAAAAAGGGAAATGAGGACAACTTAGGGAATTACAGATCAGTCAGCTTCACTTCTGTACCCAGAAGATAATGGAGCAAATATTTAACCAATCAATCTGCAAACACCTAGAAGACAATGAGGGGATAAATAACAATAACTATAGATTTGTGAAGAACAAATTGGGTCAGCCCAACCTGAGAGCTTTCTTTGACAGGGAAACAGGCTTTGAAGATGGGTGGAAGTGATAGATGTAGCATATCTTGACTTTAGTAAGGCTTTTGATACTGTCTCGCATCACTTTTTAATAGAAGAAACTATAGAAATACAATCTAGATGGAGCTACCATAAGGTGGGTGCAAAACTTGTTGGAAAATCATTCGCAGAGAGTATTTATCAGTGGTTCATAGTCATGCTGGAAGGGCATAATGAATGGAGTCCCGCAGGGACCAGTTTTGGGTCCAGTATGTTGAATATCTTTCTCAATGATTTAGATAATGGCATAGAGAGTGCAGACCATACCAAGTTGGGAGGGACTGCAAGTGCTTTGGAGGACAGGATTAAAATTCAAAATGATCTGGACAAACTGGAGAAATGGTTTGAAGTAAACAGGATGAAATTCAATAAGGACAAATGCAAAGCACTCCACTTAGGAAGGAACAATCACAGTTGCACACATACAAAATGGGAAATGACTGCCTAAAAAGGAGTACTGCGGAAAAGGATCTGGGGTCACAGTAGATCGCAAGCTAAATATGAGTCAACAGTGTAACGCTGTTGCAAAAAAAAAAAAGCAATCATCATTCTGGAATGTATTAACAGGAGTACTGTAAGCAAGACCCAAGTAGTAATTCTTCTGCTCTACTCTGTGGTTATTAGGCCTCAGCTGGAGTATTGTGTCCAGTTCAGGGAGCCACATTTCAGGAAAGATGTGGACAAATTGGAGAAACAGAGAACAACAACAAAAATGACTAAAAGTCTAGAAAACACGAGGGAAGATTGAAAATATTGGGTTTGTTTAGTCTGCAGAAGAGAAGACAGGGGGACATGATAACAGTTTTCAAGTATATAAAAGATTGTTGCAAAAAGGAGGGAGGAAAAATTGTTCTTCTGAACCTCTGAGGATAGGACAAGAACTAAAGGGCTTGAATTGCAGCAAGGGAGGTTTAGGTTGGACATTAAGAGAAACTTCCTAACTGTCAGAGTGGTTAAGTACTGGGATAAATTGCCTAGGGAGGTTGTGGATCTCCATCATTGGGGATTTTTAAGAGCAGGTTGGACAAATACCTGTCATGGATGATCTAGATAATACTTAGTCCTGCCTTGAGTGTAGGGGACTGGACTAGATGTCCTCTTGAGATCCCTTCCAATTCTATGATTCTATGAGTCTAAAATAATTGTAGAATTGTTCCTACTGGCATTCAGGAATTATAGCATGTAGATAACACATTCCAATAGCTCCTGATAAAACAAATAAATCTGAAGAAAGATACTTTCCAATGCCATGCAAACTAACCAGGACAGCCACAAAGTAATTTCCAAATCTCTTCTCAGTTCCCTGGCTATTCTCCATTCCTTCCCTTTTCACAATATTTTCAAAAGGTATTTGGGGGACTTGCAGTTAATCAGGAAAGCTAAATGTCTGGCATAGCCTAGAATTGATTCCACTGACTTCCCTCCTGTCCTGCAAATTCAGTATGCCAAAATCCAGTATTTCTTCGCATACCAGGTGCAGTAGATTTTAACAACTTGGCAGCCTGCTGGCATCAGTGTTTCCTTTCATAAACATAAAATATGCAGTTAGGCTTCAATAATTTCCACTTTTCTTCAATAAATTTAATGTAGATTACATGACAGAAAACATATACAAAACTGACTCAAGTCTTTCAGAAAATCTCCATCTTGTACTGAACTACATTAAAGTAGAGACGTATACATTAAGTGACTACCACTGAAATTTAGTTACAAACACCAGAGTTACAAACTGACCAGTCCACCTCACACTTCATTTGGAACCCGAAATACACAATCAGGCAGCAGCGGAGACCAAAAAACAAAACTAAACGAATAACCAAAACTACAATAATCAAAAGTACAGTACTTTATTTGTTTAGTAGTTTATATTTAACAAAGGGAAAGCAGCATTTTTCTTTTGCATAGTAAAGTTTCAAGGCTGAATTAAGCCAATGTTCAGTTGTAAACTTTTAAAAACACAATTATAAATGTTTAGTTCAGTTTTATGAGCAACCTCCATTCCCAAGGTGTTCGTAACTCTGAGGTTCTACTGCAGGGATCGGCAACTTTGGCACATGGAATCGCAAGCTAAGCACACTTAGCAGGTCCCACCAGTTTGTTTACTTGCTGTTTCGCCGACCATGGCTCCCGTTGCCTGCGGTTCGCCGTCCCGGTCCAATAGGAGCTGCGGGAAGCGGTGCGGTGCTGGCCTGGCCGCTGCTTCCCACAACCCCCATTGGACCGGGACGGTGAGCCGGGGCCAGTGGGAGCCGTGGTCGGCAAAACGGCAAGTAAACTGGCAGGACCCACTAAGGGTGCTTACCCTGAGGTTCTTTGTGTCAAGGTTGCCGATCCCTGTTCTACTGCATGCTATATTTGAGACTTCTCAACATTGCTGTCAATTTTTCAAAGCTACAACTATAAATAACTAGCATTCCTGTCACTAGGTTGCACAATTTCACTCCCCACAGCAAATGACCTAAACTCTCAGTTTCCCTAGTGGATGTTTACTAATTAGTATCTCTCAACACTAGCCAGGCTCTCACAGAGCAATGAGCAATAGAGCCTGGCAGCCTCATCATCCTCTGCACAGAAGCAAGAAAGTGGGAATGTAGGAGCAGGTGAGAAAAATGGTCTAATAAATTCTCACTCTCTTTAACTGAGACAATTAGTTCTGTCCTATTAAAAGCAGAAACCGAAATGACGTAGTGTCATTGCCTACTGGCTTATTTTTGCCTCTACAAAAAGAAAAACCTATCAGCTCTTCTTAATCATGATGCTGCTGGGTTCATGATGGTGTTGTGTACATCTTGTGTACATTTTTTCCTTATTCCATCCCATGATTATACTTGTTCTGCCTAGGCAGGTTTTCCTTTTGGTAGCTATGCATTGCTGCTGGTGCTTTGTTTAGCCCAGATTTTTTTATTTTTATTTTTTTTTGAGTTTACACATTTATTCAACACTAACTTGCCTCAATTAGTTACAATCCTGATTTTGATTCCTAGTATCCAATGGAGTAGCTGTGAGACCTCAGAAAATCCTACTAGAAGACACACTTATTGAACAGATTGTTTGATCAAGTACTGGTGGTAGAAGAGAAAAGGTAATCCCCCTGCCGACTGACCATTTTCTTTAAACCAATGTAAATCTTGCAAAAATAATCTATTTTGGAAAAAGGAGATTATTGCTAGGATATATTTAATTACCTTAATTAATGCAATTACCATGCGCATTCAGTCCTGCTGGCAATTAAGTACTGAGACTAACTAGGGCGCCAATTAGTGCTAAATGCAATGTTGCCTTTTTTAAATGCAGTCACTTCTTCACTAAGGGACTGCATCAAAATCACTACTTTTCTCAAACAGGCCACTAAGGGACTGGAACAAAATTACTATCTATTTCACACAGGCCACCCATCATATTGGTCATCATTACCAACCTGGATCATAATTCAAATCAGTCAACTAGAGAATGAAACATTGCCAATCTCCCCAAGACATTAAGTCCTCTAAGCAACTTATCTGAAAATAAGTGGGAATTTTGTTACCTGATATTTTCCTTTCTGGGACTAACTTCTTCCCTCAGTGCAAGACTACTGGCTTGATCCTCTCTTACCGAAAATACTGGAAGCAGTACAGATTTGTTGATCAGCTCTGTGGCTTGGCCCCATTCCTTCTACCCTTGCTTCAGATGAATATTTCTACAACTGTTTGGAAATGCCTAATCCTTATTAATAGATTAATTTTTAAGTGTAAATTCTTTATTCAACTATAGGAACGGAACCTGAAAGATCCACGTAAAAGACTTAACTTGAGTGGGCAAGGCTATAGGGAGAGATCAGTCCCAGACAGGATATCACCAAGTAATGAATTTTCCATTCTGGATCCTGACCTCTGCCCCATTCTGAAACTGTAACTAACAGTAAGGAAAAATTAGTTGAGGAGGAGGAGAGAAAGAGAGAGAAAAGTAGGACAAAAGAATAACATTCCCTCTTCCCTAGAATTGGTATTATTAGTGTATTCTGAGCACCTTCTTGCTGAGTGATGTTTCCACAGAGGAATCAATGTCAAGCTAGTAATGCTTTACAGAAGCACTGATGATGTCCAGGTGACAGCTTTTTTGTGTAGTGGCTGATGTATTTTCCACCTAGGACATTACCAGGGAAGTGTTTGAACAAGCTCTGATCCTTTCATAATTGGCTTACATTCAGCTAACAGAAAAATAAGCATATGACACTGTTCATCTGAGATGGGAGAGTGAGAGGTCTAAGGCATGTTGTAAGGAATCCAGAACAAACGTTTCTATCTTGAAAACAGCAGGAGAATTTTGTCCAAAACCTTGTGTAGGCTAAGAGGATGGAACATTAGGAGACTCTCTTTGGAAAATTATCCCATATCATTTAGGATCCAGTGCTCAATCGCCAAATTATTAGGCTCCGGTAGACTGAATTTAGATACTGGAACAGGCTATGTGATTCAAGATCCAGCCTGCTAGGAAGATGGAGGGAGTTGCCTCCTCTCCAAGTGGAGATGATAAAAAAGGAAGAAGCAGTAGTCAATCTTATCTTTCCAATCACACTTCCTAGAAGAGAAAGAAGAGGACCTAATTCGGCCATTTATAGAGGCAGAATGTATATTCCTTCAAGTGAATTTTGGTTTGCTTTCATGATTAATAATAATCTCACCATTGTATTTCAGCTGAACACAAATAAGTCATTCTGGGGTGAACGAGGTTGGAGAAATATTTATTAGTTCAGGGACTGTTTTGAGCTGTCTAATTGCTGAGGGCTAAGCTACTCCAATCTTGTGTTTAGTGTCCCTTGAATGCTGTCTTCTCTGGGAAGTTGATGCTCTGGAGCCTGTGTGACCTTAACCACGTTCTCTGTGTGCACTTATAATTATGTCCCTAAGACTCCTTAGCCAGGCTATTACCACTATTTCAGCAACACATTTTACTTGTTTGACATCAGCAGAACTACTTGTGCTATCAAATGAACTACTCAGCATGAGGAAGGTGGCAAAACCAAGCCCATAGCAACTATATGTCAAATTACCCTTTCCAATCAATGTGCCATATTCAAATAGTGAAATTTTATATCCCCCCACAATTTTTAATTACATTATAATGAAATCATCTCATCCTAATTGCCAACTCCTCAATGAGGGAGATGTCCTTCTACAGCTCCCACACTGTGTGTAAGAACATGTTTCACTCAGTGAACAGCTGGAAACACTTAGATCAACTTGAGAGGAAAGTGAAAATCTCTGCCTTTCTATCCTAATTGTATTGCTCTGTGACTGCCAAACAGCAGCAAATTCAGGCCAAATTCAGCTTCTAACAAGGTAAATAAGCTCTCCAGAAGCTGGAATCAGCCAATTCCAGTGCCAGTCACTCAGACAGTTTATGAAAGGCTAGTGACGGGAATCGAAAACACAAGTTTGGACGAATGCTTGCAAGTCTTACACTGCAACATTATAATGACTGAAAACATACACAAAAATGGAAACAACAGTAACATGATAGTCACCACTTCAATGGTCTTTAATGAAGAGAAATTTATATCATAAAAATACTATTGCTAATATTTCCCATCTCATAAACTGTTCAAAGAATAAAGCACAGTTTTAGGCTATTTTGTTCAGTGATGCATGAACAAATATTATACTACTCAAATTCTTAACAAAGAACAGATATTTATTCTTTATGTCTTCACAAACTACAGCAACAATGACACTTTCAACTGGTACATCAGGTATAATATTGTCACTTAATATTTCTTCCTCACTTTGGCATAATTGTCTATAAATGTACATAACTGAACCTAAAGCTCTATAAGAGAACAATTTAAGAAATTCTCAGTGACATTAGTACAAAACTGTTTTTACTTTTGGTGATTACCTGTAGCCATGTTGGTTCCAGGGGAAAAAGACAGAAGACAGGTAAGATAGTATATTTTATTGGGACAACTTCTATTAGTGAGAGAGACAAGTTTTCCATCTACACAGAGCTGCTCTTTGTGGCTTGGAAGCTTATTTCTCTCACCAACAGTACTTGTAAAATGGACAGACCTGTCAAACTCAAGTAAATATGCAAATATATTTTGCCAATTAAATTGTTCCCTGCTGTCCTAGATTCTAACTACCCTGGTAATAGAAAGATGCCTATCAAACAGCTTGCAAGAACAGCTATATCTTAATTACACTATATAAGCTGTTTTGGACCACTAAAGCTCTTTTTTCTTAAATCAACTTTTTAATTTAAAATTTTAAAAACATCTGAAGTCAAAGCTTCAAGGGTAATTTTAAATGATCCCAACTGGGAACACAGATAATTAGATTTATACTGATTATGTGATCTGTAAAGAGGGGAAAGAAAATTAACATCAAAAGATTAACACACAATTTATACTAAGTGTTGCTTGTAGGGACACCAGAAGCTCATTTCTCCCCCATTCATTTGATTGTTAAAGATCTCAAAATAATCATGTTTATTTTGAAAAGGACAGCATATGTGTCAAGTCAGTCTTTTCTTTTTAAAATTGGCATACTTTAGCAGTTTATCAGTGAAGCAGAAAAAGCACAAGACACACTGTACAGCTTTTCAAAACAGGAATTAGTATTACCCTCAAATCAACAATCACAAACACAAATATATTAGCTATAACAGGGAGGTGCAGTAGTAGCAGTTAAGATTCTCAGCCAAAAGACCCTTCTCAAAAAAAACAAAAAAACACCCTACAAAAATAGTGAAGTACAGCAACAAATCAGTGAAAGTCATTTTAAATAATAGTAAGAAAATCTTCCAAATACCTAATGCTGCTATATCCATCTAATATTGGTATTTTGTTACCAGTGATAAATATACTATGGCAAATCATTTACCAGCAAAGCCACTATGCGCCTTAGCACATCCACACACAAACAGTGCGGAAAAAGGGGAAAGAAATTTTTTTTGAAATTTCAGTTAGAAGATAGTAAAGAATGAACTGAAATCTTAATGTGGTTAATTAAAGGAGCACCCTGACTAAATCTGCTTCTATATTTCTATTCAGTTAAAAGGGGAGAGAGAGAGATGCTACAACCTCTAGTTCCATGAAAAGGTACAGTAGTCTATATTCTCAAAGACAGCCTTCCAGAGGAGAGTATAGAAAACAACTATGTCCCAAACTAAAGGCAAGAGCATGGAGTAGCTAGGATTTTCAGACCCCTCGCGCCCACCCCTCTTTCTGGGCACTGACACATTTCAATTTTCCAGAGAGATATTTTTAGGGAGAATTCTCTCAAGACAGAGCCAGACAGACATCCTGAAGTTCTCAAGCAGCATTTTTCTTACTCTTCGTACCTGTAAATTTTGATTATTATCAAAAGGTTTTTTTTCAACAATTAGGGGATGTATGGTGAAATCGATGTTTACAGACACTTGCTGACAAATCTAATCCTTCCAAGCCTACAGTGTGTCTCCCCGCAACCATATACCTCTCATCCCCCTTTTTTTTAAACTGACTCATGATACTATATTCAAGAGTTCAAGACAGTTGATAAAAGAGGGAACACCAGGGTTTCTATGGTTTTGCAACTATATTCAACTACACAGAGTTTGTTTACTTATATAATCTGATCTAATCTGGGTTTTTAAAACTATACTTTGGAAATATGGGTATTTTGGCATGGTCAGACACAGCCAAAGATTTTAGTGAGAAGAATGGACCAGTTTCAAATTGCATAGTTGCTCAATTTGGTTGAATCTATGGCCTAGTCTACAGTACATGATTATATTAGAATTAGCCACATTATATCAAATTAAAACTAAATCCGTCCACACAACCAACCCGGTTTTGACGACTTAAAGGGCTCTTAAAACCGGTTTCTGTACTCAGGAAGGGGAGTAGCGCTCCGAGAGTTGATGCTAGCCGCGGTACTGTGGACACACTCCGCCGACTTAACATGCTTAGTGGGGACACACACGATCGACTGTATAAAATCTCTTCCGAAAAATCCACTTCTATAAATTCAATATAATTACATACTGTTGACGTACCTTATAACTGAAAGTGTATGGAAGCACACTTTCATAACTACATCACTGAATTCCCTATACCCTTCTTTAACAGAAATCCAGAATTCCTAATTTGTTAGATTTGAAAATCTTAACATGATAGGCAGTTATCTCAGCACACTAGAGCCTGACTGTTGTCTAGTTTATTGTAGGCATCAGAGCAAAGAAGAGTTTTAAGAAAAGATTTGAAATCTTAACCTTCTACATGTGATCATTTGAAAATTCTATCATGTTGCTGCCTCATTGTTTCCTTGTAATCTTTCGTCTGTTTGTAGACAGTGAGTTTTCTGGGGCAAAGAATATCTTTTTGTTCTGTTTGTACAGCACCCAGCACACTTGGATCCTGGTGTCTGACTAGGGCTCTTATGCATTACAGTAATACAAATAATAAACAATAATAAATAAAACTTCAGGAACAAGAGATGTAGACATCTAAAAGCTCAGCAGTGAAAATAAAGATGACATTGAAACAAATAAATCATGTAAAATGACAGTCTTACCTATGCAGCTGTAAATATTCTCTGGGCCTATTTAACAGGTGAAGGAATCGGTCAACAATCTTGTTTTTTCCCACGCCCTGAAATAATACATATTTAAAAAATTATAGACAAAGAAGAGTACTTTAATATCCAGGAACTGTCTAGAGCAGGGGTCTTCAAACTTTTCCCCCCGCATCCCCTTTCCGTGGAGGGAAAAGTCTGGTGGTCCCCGGGGCATATGTCTGCTGAAATGCCGCCGCAGAAAGCGGAAGCTTCCGCTTTCCGCAGCAGCATTTCGGCGGGACCAAAATAGCCGGCAGTCTCCCGGGTGGGCTCAGCGGCGGCGCTGGGGTCTCGCGCACCCCAGTCTGAAGACCACTGGTCTAGAGAATAAGGTCAGAATTCCTTTACAATCTAGTAAAATCTCACACAAGATGCAAAAGTTTTGATCGCAATTACTATATTATTAGGTTTGCACCAATGTTTAGTTTGAAAAAGAGAAGTGATGTTCTTTGTAACTGCATATTTTGTCTATCCTACTAGATAGATAGATAGATAGATTAGATAGATAGAGAAAGAAAGAGGCCAGCACTGTGCTGCTTCCCGCAGCCCCCATTGGACCGGAGAGGCGAACCGTGCCCAGTGGGAGCCGCGATCAGCCAAACCTGCGGACACAGCAGGTAAACAAACCGACCGAGCCCACCAAGGGTGCTTACCCTGGGGGGCGCCGTGTGCCAAGGTTTCCGATCCCTGTTGTAAATAAAAGCACCAGGTGAATACTGCACCAAAGTCTCTGTGTGACTTTCTCAGCTCAGCAGGGGCAAGAGCAAGGAGGACCCTGCAGAGACCCTGTTACAGGAGGTGCTTTGCCCCAACTCCACCCCTTACCGCCCCCTCCCCTGAGCCTGCCATACCCACTCCTCCCCACTCCTAGAACTTCCTGCATGCCATGAAATAGCTGATCGGTAGGTGTGGGTAGGCAGGGGGAGGCACTGATCGGCAGAGCTGCCGGTGGGCGGGAGGGGCTAGGAGCAGGGAGAGGGAGCGACTGATGGGGGACTGCTGATTTATTACTCTGGCTCCTTTTCAGACTCAGGTTGGCCACCCCTGGGTTAGAGCATGGCTTTTTGTTCAGTGTCATATACAATATCTTCTAGCCCTGTTCTACTGAAGTCAGTGGCAAAAGCCCCAAGTCCACAAACTGAAGTTATGGCTCATGTTGATCCATTGTTTCTCTTGGACTATCAGAGAACAGTGGAGACTAGTGATAACTTTCTCTCTCTATCACTCAGAGGATGAAACAATTCCTCTCTTACACAGACCATAGCGTTGTGATTGCAAGATTGATAGATGGGAAAGATAGTAGTGTTGCCAGTCAGAGAAAAGAAACAAAGAAAAGAGATCGGGAGGAACGATAAGTTCACAATTTTGTAAAATATGGAGATTGTGATGAGATATCTAAAGCACTTCAAGAAACATTTAAAAATGCAAGACTGAACTAAGTAGTAGAGAAGCAGATTTGAGAATAATTCACATAAATGTAGTAGTTGAAATCACGGAAGCATATTAGGTTGCCAAGAGAGAACAAAGGAAAAAGAAGTTGGTGACCAAACAGAACCACAATGTATTCTTACAGTAAGCTGACTATGAAACTGGTTGAAAGACCATACTCAAAGAGTAGTTATCAGTGGTTTGCTGTCAAACTGGGAGGATATATCTAATAGGGTCCTGCAGGAATCAGTCCTGGGTCTGGCACTATTCAATATTTTCTGAATGACTTGGATAATGGAGTGGAGAGTATGCTTATAAAATTTGCAGATGACACCAAGTGGAACAGGTTGCAAGAACTTTGAAGAACAGGATTAGAATTCAAAAGGACCTTGACATATTGGAGAATTGTTCTGAAATCAATACAATGAAATTCAATAAAGACAAATGCAAACTACTTCACTTAGGAAGGAAAAATCAAATGCATAGCTACAAAATGAGGAATAAAAGGCGAGATGGTTGAAAAGATGCATGGATTATAGTAGATCACAAATTGAATATGAGTTAACAATGCGATGCTATTGTGAAAAAGGTTAATATCTTCCTGAAGTATATTAATAGGAGTGTCCTATATAAGACATGGGAGGTAAAAAGTTCTGCTCTGGTGAGGCCTCAGATGGAGTACTATGTCCAGTTTTGGGTACCATGCTTCAGGAAAGATGTGGACAAACTGCAAAGAGACCAGAAGAAAGCAACAAAAAAGATGACTCGTTTAAAAAATCTTGACCTATGAGCAAAGGTTAAAAAACTGGGCATGTTTAGTGTTGCAAAAAGACAACTAATATGTTAAGGGCTACTATAAAGAGGACTATGATCAATTGTTCTCCATGTCCACTAAAAACAGAACAAGAAGTAATGGTCTTAATCTGCAGCCAGGGAGATTTAGGGTAGATATTAGGAAAAACTTTCTAACTATAAGAGTAGTTAAGCTCTGGAATATGTTTCCAAGGGAGGTTGTGGAATCCCCATCATTGCAAAATTCCCCACAATTTTAAAAACAGATTAGACAATCATCTCTTAGGGATGGTCTAGGTTTACTTGGTATTTCCTCAGAGCAGGGGGCTGGACTTGATGACTTCTCACAGTCCCTTCCATCTCTACATTTCTATAATACCTCTATATTTCATGCTTTAAGTTATAATACATAAATAAGTCAAATTTTTCATGATTTCTTAAAATCAGAATCTCCCAATGGAGTCATAGCTTTATATACAAATGTGATGGGGGAGATAAGATATGCTTCATATTACTGGCATTTTTATTTTCAATAATTGCCAGTATCCTGTAATCACATGCTTGAAGAATGATAGAACTTTTAAAATTCTCTAGTATTTGGAACAAGACATAATATAGCGAAATTGTAAGTTCTTCTACAAAGTCAAAGAACAAATATTTTATCAGGTAGAAATAAAACATAGCTAGAAACCTGCAATATCACATATGGAGATGGTTACACATCCATACACTGCTGTTACTGCAGCTGTGAGATTTTTAAAACCATAAATGAGCTGATACACTGAAATGTTCCACCTAGTTTCAGCACAGCTACACAGAGGGAGAAATGCATAATGCACTTTTTAAAAAGGCTTTCAAAAACTATGGCAGATGGTTATAGTTAATATCATGTGCCAATCCATGCCTAATTCTCTGCAGAATGGGACTCGAACTAACTGTGGCAAAAACTAAGATGCAGAGAGAGAGAGAGATCAACATACGGAATCAGTTCAGAACATATCAAATATCAAACAAAATTGGACACTGTACTAGAAGAAGAAAGATTTTTGGCTGTCATCTGTAATGTGTGTGAGTGTGATGTGTCTGTAATTCCATTTTAGGAACTCACACACGCAATTTAGATACTTCCCGACTACTAAACAATGTTGTTATTTTTTCCCCTCATCTCTCTAATGAACAGAGAACAACATGGCTGCCTTTTGTATTCTTCTTTCTAAGCTATCATTGTCAATGATAGAGTAGGAATATGTATAGTTTCTGAAAGAATGTTCAGATGCTAAGATGTTGCTGTAAAGCACCAAGGAATGGAGTGAGCAGTGCTAACACCACTACCCGTAAAATCCTGACCTTTGAAGTTAATGGGAGTTTTGCCATTGACTCCAATGGAGCCAAAATTTCACCTTAGACTTTTTTTTATATGTTTCATCAAATACAGTCCTTTTTTTGTTGTAGCTTTATTTTAAATCAGTGAGAATGATGTACTTTAAAAATATGCATATAATATTTAGAAACAGGCATTCCCCACCAGATTGTAACTATTATAAAAATGTTAAGGTTGGTCAACTTTTAGCTGCTTGAAGGAGTACAGTATGTGCCTGCACAGATATTGTGGTGTACCACACAAAATCCTTGACTGGCAAAAATGGTTAGGGAATCAGAGTCAAAGCTCTTTCATTTTATTCCTGGCTTTCCCACAGGCTCGCACTCTGACAAGTCACCACTTCTGATTGCCTCACATTTTCATATCTATAAAATGGGAATACTCACCAGAGTCCTTCAGTAATTAACACAGTATTGTAAATCAGCTCTTTGGATGCAAAAGCTTCTTGTAAGTGTAAACTACTGTTATTATTAAGAACAATCTTCCAGCAACAGGGAATGATTTAAAACAAACATTTGGGACAGATCCAGGCCTATTATAAGGCTCCTTTGTGCCATCAAGAGACCACTAATACCAGCTTAACTGACTTCCTGAGGAAATCGTAACTGACAAAGAGCCAGCTACACAACCCTAACCTGGCCTCCATGGTATAAAGAATGTGTTGGAGACATGGGCAGGAAAAAGAAATACTGCTGCATGTTGGAACAGCCTCTTAGGAGACGTTACCAGTGGACTCAAGCTAGGACAATCCTGAAACAAGCCTGTGGTAGCTGTGGAGATCATGGAGCATAAGGATGGCATAAAGCCACCCTCCTTAAGTCTCATACTTAAGAGTTGAGAATTAAGCTCTCTCTCTCTTATATACACACTGATATCTAGAGTAATGAGCAATTTAACTACACACTTCAAATAAAAATGCTGAAAATATTGGGTTATTCCATGGGCAGATTGTGGTAACAAATAATTTCTGCAACCTCATGTAATTTGCCCCCATGGATCAACCAGATTTAAGATCACTGCCCACAAGAAACCTGACTAATCAGCTTATCAGAAGCACTAGAAGAATAAATTATTTTTCTTTTCAGAGATATCTGCATAGAACTTGTGTATGAAATACTTCTGCTATATAAGCTTAAAATATGCGTTAATAAAAAATACAGAAATATGCAAATCAGGATGAATAAATAACAGTTGTATTGAAGTTTTGGCTAAGACAAATAAAACTATCTGAGAAAAGCAAGCATTAGTACATTACTTCTATTCTGACTGAAATTTAGCACACCTGAGCTACTTGGCAAATATATCACACCTTTATGTTAATGGCAAGGCCTTCTTTGAGGTGCTACATTCTTCCTTTGTAAAGGAAGGTACCCACCTTCACAGGCAATAGATTGAAGAAAAAAAAGCACTGGTGCTTTTATTTACAAGTCTGTGTTCCCACAACCATCTCACCATACAGTGTACATGGCTCTCGGTTCCTTATGTCTGAACTCAGGAGGGAAGGGCTTTCTCCCTGTCTGCACTCCCTTGCTCTCCTCTGTCCCATCACCCAGGTTTCCTTCTTCCCAGCCTTTTGTACAACCCTGGGCTAACAGGGCTGGCAACAGGCTCATTCCCCAATTAGGGCAGATTCTTTCCAGCCGACTTCACTTTATTCACTTAAATGGGGCTGGCATGGCAGGGAGCTAATTCTGCAGTCTTTCTGCTCAGCACCCTGTCACACTCCATAAAACAGGTAAACAATATACACTTGCTGTTCTGAGTTTTGTTCAGTGTTACATGCTATTATGGTACTCTTGGTTTCTCCACAAGTGTCTACGTAATTAGATTGGAAGAAGAACATTATCTTTGAAGGAAACATGGTCAGGTTTTCTATAAAACACAGCCTTTGAAATACCTTAAAGAAAGAGTCAATCATCTGTGTTATGAATTTCCTAACACACAAATTTATTTCTAGTAAGAGCATAATTTTTCAAGTAATCTAAGTTCACATCTCCATCAGCTAAAGTAAGGTCTTGTATAAGGCTGGATGCCAGTATTAGTTCCATAGGGAAGACAAATTACTATATTTTTCTACATGCAGTTACATTTTAAAAACCATTAATACATTTTTGACCTACTTACTTACTGCTGGTTTACTTTACAATTCTCACTAAGTGTAAGAGAAATAGAAATTGCTACCAAGTGAGCTTGTGATGGTCTTCGTTTATATTATTAACAATGACACTTAGCACTTTTAGAGTATGCTACATCTTTAAAACACATTACAGACAGTCTATGCAGGTAGAGAACTGAGCAAGTGCACTGTAGATCACGGTCAGTGTACTTACTTAAGCAAAGTGGTTTCAATTGACTTTAGAGTACATGAGAGTCTGGCCATCTACTTTGAAACCTCAGTTACGTGAACCAGTGAATAATCTGAACAAGACAATATAGGACAGATAAGCTCTAAAACATGACTACTCTGCCTTTGCTATGAAGTGGTAAAGAATGTTTCATGATTCCGAGGGTCACACTGCCCTCAAGCCATTGGTGGGTCAGAACCACTGGTGTTAATGGCAGTTGCACCTAACCTGACACAAGAAAATTATCATACAATCATTCTGTTTTAGTTACTTGTAGATGTCCTGGTAGGGGTGAATTTTAAGGAGGACTTTGAATGCAGAAAATAAAGTGTCCTTGTGGACCAAAACAGATATAGTTTGTTATGAAGCATTTCTGTACTGGGGGTGTGAAACCACACCCCCGATCAGTAAAAGTTTTACTGACAAAAAGCGCTGGTGCAGACAGCACTTTGTGAGGGAGAGATGCTCTGCTGCCAACAAAGTTACCGTCATTCGTTGCCGGGCTGAGAAGGTGCATCATTTTGAGCGGCTACATGGGAGACCTTACACCGGCGCCACTGCAGCAGCACAGCTGTGTCGCTGTAAGATACGCAGTGTAGACATAGCCTAAGCAATGTCTTCAATTAATTGTCTGAATAGCTTGTACCGTGCGTGTGTCAAAAGGCAAGTATCAAATAGAGTAGTCAGTCCTCCAACACTGGACTGAATGCGTTAGTACTTCAGGATTATGAAATAATGGAGATCTGAAGCCTTGTGACTTCTTACCTAGGTGTGTGCTTCCTCTCTCCAAAAGGAAAAAAACACTTGAAAGGCTGCATGTTTTGTTTAGTCGCTTCAGGACTGTTCATATTTGTTTAGACTCAACACTGAGGGCAATGAAATGAAAGAAATTGACATCTTCATTCTAAATGTCTTCTAAAATGCAGCAGTTCTGTCAATTTCCTTCCCTGAAAAACTGTTCAGTGGGGGGATGGCCACTAGTGTGTCAAAGAGAAAACTACTTTGAACAAAAGACTCTAGTTTGTTAAGTAAGGTTTTAGTCTTAGAAGATATTTTACTTTTGTTTGTTTGTAACCATTTCTATCCCAATTACTTCTATTTGGTATCACTTAAATATCTGTTCTTTGTTAATAAACTCCCTCTTGTTCTGTTACACAACCAATCATCTCAGTATAGTGTTTTAAACCGAGTGAAACCCTCAGCCAAGCTAGCAGGCTGGTGCTGTGTACCGTCTCTTTAAAGGAGCAGCAAACGTGATAAGGTTTAGTGTGTGTTCCACTGAGCAGGATTGGACTCAACAGGGGAGATGGTTTTGAGGAAACTCAGGGCTGTTGGTGTCATGGAGTAATCAGGCTGGGGAAAGCCATGCTGGGGCTATTGTGCTTGGGAGAACGCTGCTGGTATCAGGTATATGAGCCAAAACTGCACAGCGCAGAGGCACCCAGGGCTACAGTGTAGGTGGGATGACACAACCCCTTACTCGTCTGGGATGAACCCTAAAGCGTCACAGTTATTCACTCTGTATTATATATAAAAAATTTTTCACTTGCTCACACACATACACACACACACAAACCTTCAGTTAACTGAACACACAGCATTTTGTGTCCTCCCCTCTCCCAAACACACACATCGCCACTGATTCTATATTATAGAAAGTGAAAGACAAATATGTATTATAATACTAAGGAAATGCTGGTGGAATTAATCTTTCTGTCTCTATCAAACAGATCACACAAAACAGTGACATCAGACTTAGTTTCTAATCAGAGATTAAACTTCTAATTTAAGAGAAATGAACAGAAAAAGATAGATTTTTTAAAAATTATAATGTATGCAAGCAAGCAGAGGATGTAAACCTTGGAACCTTGAATAGGAAAGTAATAGTGTACATGGCATGAAAGCAGGCTTATATTAACGTGGCTGCTTTTGAAAATATTTAAAATACATCAACTGGATTAATTCCTAACATCTAGCCTCCTGTTACTTAAACTTCTGTGCTGACAGTGATCAACAATCTGTGTTTAATGGACACAAAAAAAGAAACATCCTGAATTCTGAGCAGGATTAACCAGATAAAAAGAAAGAGTCCTTAACTCTTAAGAACACATGAAGTGACCGAAACATTCTCAGATGTTGACACATGAAACTGAAGATTTTATCAATGGCACTACAGATGCAACTTCAATGAAGCAAAAGAGAATTTCACGTGCTTATGCCAATGGATAATGTGGTCCACACATTGTAAAGAGATATATGTTTTAACTTACCTGGTTGCCCACTAGAAGAAGGTGTTCTCCCAGCAAAAAGTCTTTTAGCATATCCTCCATCACCATCATATGCTAGAGACAAAGAAAACAAGAACTTTAAATACTGTGCTTATACACACAAAATAAATGCAAGATTATTATTTAAAGTATTTTTCACCAAAACCCTTATCAATTTATCTAGATCTATTTATTTTGTATTCTAATGAAATAGAATGGTCTCAATCAGAGCAGAGGGAATCTATCCAGTGACTGAAACAATGATGTACAGTTTCTTAACTCCATTGAGATACTATCCTGCACTCTAACTGGCGTTAGGTGTCTGATTTCTATATTTCTCAATAATTGTTCAGAATGCATTTCCTTTTAGTCTGGTGGACTAATATTTGTCAACCACAGTGTAAGGACTGACATAATGACTGTATGTCAGTAGACTGCATCATGGAACAGGCCACCCAAATACCCTGACAGAACCTGCTTCAATACAGAATTAAAACCCCTGCTACTCGCACACCCCTAGTTGTCCCATACCACTCCACACTGGAATCCATATGGGGTATCATTAAACAAGTACAACCCGCACTCTGTGGATCGCATCCTGAAACAAATCTTTCCTTAACCCCCTTTTTTGGCCTTCAAACAACCCCCCAAACTTCTCCAAACTCATCATCAGAAGCAAGTTCCCCACAGACCAGGACACACCAACTCAAAGCAGCACCAGACTCTGCCAGAACAGATGCAAAACCTGCAGACACATCTCCACCCCCGACAACACACCTTTCAAGATCCATAGATCCTGCACATGCCTATCATAACATGTGGTCTGTCTCATCCAGTGCACTAAATGCCCCAATAACAGCTGTGTGGGTGAAATCAAAGAATTACTATATTCTTAAATGAACTCACACAGGAAAATGATAAAAGACGAAAACACCCCATCACCTGTGGTGAACACTTTTCACAAAGCAATCAAGCTTTGTCTGACCTACCAGTCCTCATCCTCAAAGGAAATCTACACAATACTTTCAAAAGACGAGTCTGGGAGCTTAAATTCATAACTCTTCTAGACAATAAAAACCACGGACTGAACAGAGACACTGGATTTATGGCTTATTTTATTACAAAAATCTGTAACCTACTAACCTTCTCTTTTTGTCTTCTGACTGCCACTCTACCTTCAATGGTCCCTTAGAATATGTGGATAACTACTACGCTAAACACTCTGTTCCATCTTGTATTTAGCTGGGATGCTCAGAGTACTTTTCTCAGACAGAGAGTTCTTCAAGTAGTTTGAAAGCTTGTCTCTATTAGTGACAGAAGTTAGTCCAATAAAAGATATTACCTCACCCGCCTTGTCTCTATAATCACCAAGGATAAGATTTTGTCACAGAGGTCACAGATTCCGTGACTTTAGAGACTTCCATGACATTTTCTTCATCCCCAAGCTTCTGGCCTGGGCAGCTGGGGCCCCAGAGCTCCAAGCCCCTGACCGCTGACAGCCGTCACAAGGGAAAAAAGCCCAGGGGCTTCTGGAACTGTCAGCCACTGCTAGGGGTGTCAAGGAGCCCCACGCCCCGGTGACTGGGAGCCCCTGCACTCAGCCTCCCCATTATTTTTAATATAAGTAACAGACAGGTCAAGGGCTTCCATGAATTTTTATTTCCTGCAACCTGTCCATGTCTTTTACTAACAATAACCATGACAAAATCTTGAGCTTAACAATGACTAAGGCTATGATTTTGTAATGGAGGTCGCAGAAGTCATGAAGTCTGTGACTTCCAGAGACCTCCATGACGGAGTGGAGCTGTGGGTTCCCCCATTGCCCGTGGCAGCTTGGACACCCCCCACCTCCCCACAACAGCTGCCTATCCTGCGCGGGAGGTGGGGGAACCCCAGAGCCCCAGCAGCAATGGATGCCAGAGATTGTCTAGCCTGGAAACTATGACTATTTCTTTAGGTCACAGATTTTACTGCAAAACCAAGCCCTGTCACCTCAAATTTATATTATGTCTATAACAGTATCTAGAGAAGATTCTTGAGCTGGTATAAAAGGGAGGAAGTGGCTGGCAATTCATTCTCCAGAAGTACCCAAAACTTTGGAACTCTCCCCCATCCTGCACTGGACCAAAATAGTTTGAATTTGTTGAACTTCAAGGTATGCAGCTAAGCCCATCTTTTACCCAAGTTTCTGCAGAGGAAAGAGCATGCTAAGGGCAGGTACTGTGGGTGTGTGTGAATTGCTGCTATAATTGGTTGCTGATTTTCTACTTTGAGAGGAGAAAAACACAGTATATATTTAAATTATTATTATTAGAAAAAATTAAACATGTAGCAGTTTGCGGTTTTTTTTGTCTTTCATTTAATATGTGAATACGGGTACTTAAGAAAGAAAGAGAAAGAAAGAAAGAGAGAAAGAAAGAAACTTCCTGCTGACCTGGTATTAATTATGATGTGGGGATGAGGTCTTATTTGCTATACACCTCAAAATTTCTTCAGCTCTAATTATTATTACACATAAAACAGGATGCACACCCAAGTTATTATAATATTGAAATAGATTACAAAAAATTACAATAATCAAGAACTAATAGGAACATTTTTTGTATGATGTGAAGAAAAGTCCCATGGCCAGTTTTGTCTCTGGTACAACTCCACAGAAGTCAAGAGATGAATTTGATCCAATATATTTATAACTACGCACATTTATATCACCTGAAGGTGTGACATTGATCTCAAATATAAGTTAACTCTGACTTCATCTCAAATACAAGTTTCTACTCCAATTACAGTTTATTTTCAAGAAAAAAGAAAGAAAATCCATTCCAAATCAAAAGTGTGTACCTGTGCTGCATTTCTCACAATCTCAAAATTAGACTGACTAATCAAAGTCACTGTTAACACACTTGTGATATATTTAATACTAACTAAAAGTTATTAAACATTCTAACACGTACAATTAGTAATGTACTTGAAAACAAAAAAACAACCTAAACTTGTTCCAAACAAATAGATTTGTTGCAAATAAAAATAATGTAATCATCTATGAAGCTTGATAACATGAAAATGCAGGCTGCTTTACTAGCATCAAAATCTTGTGCATTCTCACTTTCTAGTGAAAATAGGTCATCTGTAAGTAGGTCAGACAGGGTACTTAGAAAAAGGAATAACTGTCTTTACATAAATGTAACAATAATATTTTTTCTTTCGGCAGCAGCATCTTATCACTGGTATTTGCTTCTTGAAATCAGTAACTCTGGCATTATCTCTGAGTATACAGAAATATTCAATTTATTACACTGCAAAAGCTGTTTTGATTTTCCAAATTGCTCTAGACCAGAAGAAAAAGCAACATTTTAATGATGCTTATAATCAAAGCTTAATATTGCAAAATCCTAACTACCCACGTCAAGAGACTATCAAATGCACCATCATTTCTGAGGAGATGGGGAGAAGACTTGAAGACAAATGACTGTATTTTCTTGCATATGCATACACTGTAAATTTACAGCTGATCACTTTAGTTTTAGTCTAGATTTAACATCATGTATCCCAGCAAGCCAAATCCACTACACTTTGAGTTAATTGATAAAAACATGGGAGTACTTCCTCACAATTCTTCATTTAAACAAACAAATCCTAAATTGTATAAGTAACTGTGCTCAAGTTGTTTCTCTCAAACAACTGTTTTGGCACAATAAATACAAATACTCGTTAGAAATTACCTAATTTTCCTAGCAACGGGGTCCAAGCTCGGACTGTAGTGAGATATACAGAGAACATTTACTATCACGTCATGTTCATACAAGAGGTTTGCAAATGGAAATGTCAAAATTCCATTAGCTTTGGCAATACATATTCAATGCCTCCCAATAGCTAGGCTGATTGGGGCATTTAGCACATATCTAAAAATCATTGTTCTTCTTTTGAGTCTCACAATATGCAGCCTAGTTTAGATTGCTGGCTCCTGCTTTGGTACTACATCTTCTGTTGTAGCATGCTGTGATTTCACAGCAATGCTGAAACTCCACGGGAACATGAAATGTATTGGGGGCAAGTATGCATAACTAAACGTTGGGTTTTTAACGACACCACACAATAATGTAATATATTGCTTTTATTACCCACAGGCCAGTTTCATTCTCCAGCAGATTTTTATAGTTGTGAAATCATCTTCAGAGCACTTTAGCGTGTCATGCTGGGGTGGGAGCTGGCAATGCAGGACTAAAGAAGAAAACTAATTTTTAGTTGGTAATATGCTACTTTCTGACAGTTTTTTAGGAAGATCAAACACACAATGCTACTGTTGATAGATTTGGGGCAATTTCCTTTCGCCAACATGTTCAACAAAAATGTGATACTTAAACAAAGCAGATAAATAATATTCTAACATAGGTCAGGTTCAGATTTTTGCAGTGCTTTCAATTTCTAATCACTGCAATTATTGTTGTGTGTAGTGCACATACCAAGGACATGATTCTAAGATTTAGGATTTCATCTGTGAAAGTCCTGAAGTTAAAGTACTTTACTGAAATGACAGCACAGAACAAAACCTCAAACATCGACTTTTACTAGGGAAAATTAAGAAGATTCTCACAAATTCACATTGCCAGCAGGGCCCACGCAGCAGAGGCTGCACTCTCTGCTCTGAGGAGGGCCGGCAAATGAGGGGGAAAAGAAAGAGAAGGATATGAAAAACTGAAGGAAAGGAAACTCCCTAAGGAAGAGGCCCTGCCAAGGCTCTAAAAGCTAGCGCTAATAGGCAAATACTTCAGAGGAGTGCTCTAGCTGCCTGTGCTGCCTTTGGAAGGCGAAGTATTCTGGAGATTCACTCAGTGGGCAGGTCCTATAGCTAAGCATGCTTTGGACTGATAGCTGATGCTCCAGTGCTGTGGTGACCAGAAACCTGCCTTCTCTAGTGAAGAGCAGTAGCCTGCCTTTGCTAGAGGAAAAACAGTTCCCCTTTCAGAGCATGTTTGCAGACCCACTTCTTTGCTTTTTGTTGTTTTTCTTATTCTTTTTCTCTTCATATACATTCTGGAATTTCTCTGGGTCAGCTGAACAGTGTGAGAGGCTGAAGTAACATTTCTATTAACATCAGATAGCATGATAATTGTGAGTACAGAGCAGAGATTTTAACTATTAGTAGCCATATTACGGATTGCATATATACAGCATGGTTCTCGAGCAATTCTTGCATTCTAATTAGCTAAATAGTCTGTCAGCCAATTAGAACCCTGGCACTTGCACATAGTATAGTTAAGAATACCATACAGTGACTGTACAAATTAAATACTTAGAACAATGAAAGTGCACAGATTACATAACTGTATGCTGCAGCAACTTTTGTTGTATTTCTGCACTCTAAAGAGTCCATTTTAGAATAATAACTGATTATTATTTAAAGAGGAGTGCATCAGTCTATGATTTGGCTCAGTATGCTGTTTAGAATATTGTTTGTATATTAAAAAAGTGTTACAAATAAAATAACTATGAACAGTGATAGGTTTTCAAAAATTCAATTGTTTTTGTATTTTAAAAATGCATATGAGTAATTCCTAATCCAAACTGTGTATGGCAAACTGCAGAACTTCAAGTTACAAATTTCTAAAAATAGGATCTTAAAAAGGAACTGTTTACCTATAACAACAGTGATCTTGGCAAGCTGCAATAATAAAACCTTTCAACACAGTATTTTATTGATTCACTATAAACAAAATCAAGGTTCAATCATTGTTTCTTTACTTTTTATGAATGTTCTATAAGATTTTTATAATCTCTTCACAAAAGGGATGGTTAAGAAGCTTGATCTCTAGTCATCTGAAATGAGCACCCAATTTACCAACCAGATTAAAATTTTTCAGTCACTGATTCAACCTGATGCAACCACTTCACAAACATGCTCTTTAAAAAATCTTTATTATAATGTTTAACAAACTCTATTGCATCTGGAGAGTCAGAGAAGTGCACTTACCTGAGTGTTCTCATAAAACAAAACATCAGGCACTTTCATTTTCTCACTGGGGTTATAAACAGGCACAGTGGTAGATCCAATCCTCAGAAACCCATTATGTATTTCACCTATACATTATATGAAAAACAAGGAATTATTTATAACACTGATTTGCAGATGTGTGGTCAAGAATACTGGTAATGAGATAATGCATACAATTGTTGCAATGTATGGACACAGCAAAGCTTCCAGTTTTCAGAAGAAAGAGGACAGAAAAAGAATAATAGCTTAAAGCTCTAAGGCTTAAAAGAGTTACATTACAACACGTGACAAACTGGTGATGTTAGGGGGACAAGGATCGAAAAGAACACTGCGGATTGTGACAGCTGCTTTGGCTGTAGCCTTAACTTGTTATTCACTTCCTCTAATCCTTGAGTGTCATTAAAACTATTTGACTGTGTCTACCCCTTGAAGAAGCAGCATGCCGGTCATTTCCTTTAAATTTAGGAAAGATAAAGTCACTGCTGATTTCTCCATTCAGAACATTTTATAAAAAATGGGTTAAGAAGACAAAATAGGCACATTTAAAATGTTGGTGAAAAGTGGCTAAATTTGCATATGCTGGGGAAACCTTCAGAAGTAGTTTGGAGAGAAAAATAATTAAAATCACTGTACTGGCTAATCACAATAGTCTGCTACAAGTAGTTACACTACAACAGAGCAGCTCCAGATAGTCAACTCTGCCTCCCACAGATGTTTGCCTTTTTCCTCTATTCAGACATCCTGTTGGCTTGGATAAACCTGAACTGTAATACTGAGAAACTGCTCTCCATTGTTTGATTTTGTTTAGTTTATCTCTGCTATGGTTTTGCAAATGGCGGAGTTACAAAATTGCTGGTAATGTGAACGTGAATTTACTAAATCTGCTGTATTTTTGGTAGTTCTAATGTTGCACATTGTTAATGAATCAGGTTCAATCAGATTTATGAAGCAATATACAGTTTGCATACTAGTTGTCAGTTTTGCAAAAAACTAAAAACTTTGTATGCAATGGAATGACTCTCGTCATATTACTATAATTCAAACTATCCTATCTATATGAAGTCCTTGGCACCAACTTATACCACATATGTTCTGAAACTGAAGAGAGCCTGCATTACTAGATACAGTAGCTGTAGACATTTTTACTGGTACAGCCTTTTCTAAATATATGTTAAAATGTCCCTTGTTTTAAAGATCTAGCAATGAAAACAGACAAGACAAACACACGTAAAACAAAACTCTCAACAACTGTGCAGGAGAAGAACAGCAAAGAGCGTACTAGTGAGGCCATAAGGAAATAAAACAAGTTGAAAAGATGTAGGAAGTGACAGACTGTGTGGTACATGACAGAAAACATGAAGCTGAGCGTGAGAAAAAAAAAGATGGAAGTAGGAAAGTCAGAGAATAGAGAGGAAAAAACTGGGGAGAAGAGGAAACAATAGGAAATGAGATAAAAAAATGTAAGCAGGAAGGATATGTATAAAGTTAAGGGCAAAAAAAAGGTACAAAATTTATGTGGAAAGAGACAGAATCAAAGAGGGAAAAGAAATGCTATCAGAGTGACGAGAGAGAAAGTTGTCTACAACAGCAATGTTTTGTATAGTACAGAGAGGGAGAAGCACTCAGAAAAGGGAAAGCCAGACTAGAGACAGATAACCACAGTCAGAGTGAGAGAAAACCAAGGGCTTCTGCAAATGCGATAATGAACAAAAAGAGCTTATTTGGATCATATTAAAGAGGAGAAACACAGAGTATTGGAGAAGTGGAGGATGTGCTGCAATGAAGAAAGATCTAGAAGACTCAATCACACAAAAATTGTAAGCTTGGACAACAGGAAGGATGGCACGCACAGTTGTCAAGAATGCTAACGGAGGAAGGCAGCAAAATACCCAATAAAGTAAAGTGAACAAAGGCCCCATTTATCTGGGAGACTTAAAAATGTAAAGGTCACACACGAATTCCATGGGCCAGGCTGTGATAAAAAATCATTTAGATTTAGGAAATTCTACAGTTATGAAAATTTAGAGAACATATGTAGAGAAATATAGGTACATTCCTTAGCAAAATAACAGCTAAGAGATTTATCAAAAGCAGGGCATACTTAATTAAGGGAACATTGAATACATCTTTTTATGTTCAAACAATTGAGTAATGTTCATGAAAGATTAAAAACAAAAGATGACAGAAACTTACAACTATAATCCTTCTCCTCTTGTTTCCTAATGTCATCCGGGTTTATCTCAATCCCTGAATCCAGCAGATTTTTATGTAAAGCTGATCTTGCAAGATTTGGCAAAAACCTAAACCAAAAAGGAGGAAAAAAAAGGAAGGTCAGTTTTTACTTTTTTCAGGGTTCTTTTTGTCTTCCAAGATCAACGTAACACTTCATCCTGACTTCATGGCCTAAATGATGTCAATTGCTGTCCCACTCTGAGAGTTTCCAACTCCTCACCTATTCTATCTGTGCTTAGCAAAGGAAATGGGACCCCATGCTATTGGAAACTGTTCAATTTCCTCTCCCCACATCAATCACTTCTAATTCTAAAGATATATGGTTAAAAAAAAATACAATTACAACATACGGAAAGTAAATTATATATAAATTTCAGTACCAAATTTTATTAATATAAATGCTCATTTTAAAGCACTACATTATGATATGAGATTCCAATGAAGAAGCTGTAATGACAAATGAGTTATGATGCTGGGGAGACAATAACCCTGTTCCTTCCACAGTTAATGGGAGCCAGATCCTTCAGCTGTGACTGATCCCAGGTCAGGCCCCAGGCTTCAACAGCTGAAGATTCTCAGTATCTTGGAGAATTTGGCCCTTAGACTTTCGTCACTCATATTTTCAGAACTTTTCTTAACTGCTGTTGCCTTCCTTTGCAAAATCTGAGTTTTCTACAACGTTTTAAAACAATGCAATGCCTAAAGCTAAATACAAACCTCCAACTGACACCTAACCACATTGTATTCTATTAATACAACCCTGAGTAATATTTTATCTTTTTTGAGACAGCATCACACTTTTGACAATCATTAGTTCTGAAGACCTATTTCTATTAAGTCATTAAGCATATGCCACCACCCAACCCACCCCACCCACACACAGATTAGAAAGAAGTGTTGAATGATTTGTTTCAAATGATGTTTGAAATCTGGGAATTCCATAAAAGTGAAATCTAACATTGTTTGATTAGAATTGGAATAGTAGCAGTTCTATTTTTAATGGCTAACTCGTTTAAAAAAAATTAAACCATTTTTTTAGCATAATTAGCAATTGTTTCACGGAAACTTTAACTTTCACAGTAAAATTAGTATGGCTACCTGGAAAGACAGGCTTTATTGACAGCACGGTAGAGACTTTCACCTGGATACTGTGATAGCCGACGACAAATTCGTAATAGCTGTCGTGTGGACAAAGATGATGCCAGTGACTGTGCCTGCCAAAAATAAAAGGTAATTTTATTAACAGTCCTCTTAGATTTAAACTGAAACTTGGAAAAACCTATTTACATTGAAAATAATTATTTCAAAATTGTGGTCTTAAACAGGTCCTTTCTTCCTCATATCTCAGTTTACACTGTTTAATGATTCAGAGGTCAGAATTCCCTGTTTGTGGCAGGAATCTACTACCATGGAAATCACTGTGTCATCAAAATGTCAGCATTATGATTTCACTGAATGAGTCAACCGGAAGAAAAACATACTGGATAAAACAGATGTGTGTGCCAAATAAGATGTGTGAACATTATGTTGTTGTTTATTATTATTAGGAATTACAGCAAAAAGAAAAAAAAATGAAAATTAAATTATTTGTATGAAATCTGATTTATTTGAAAGTTTCCTGCAGCCCTATATGGCAGTGCCACGACATATATGACATGCCTCTGCATATATTAGAGATACAGTATCCTGATTTCAGATATTGTGTCTGTTACTTTTAAATGAATTTAGCATTTGTAACAGAATTGACATCCTGGAAATTGAAGTCTTCTATTTATTACCAGCTGAACATGATCTCCCCATGTGATGCTCTAGCAAAAAGAGCTAGCATGATTCTTGGATGTATAAATGAGTGAATAATGGGCAAGAATAGGGAGATTGTATCACCTACTTATACAGTACTGTACAGGGCATTACTGGAACACTGTGCCATTACTGGAACACTCACAAAACTGGGTGACTGGGCAACAAAATGGCAGATGAAATTCAATGTTGATAAATGCAAAGTAATGCATATTGGAAAACATAATCCCAACTATACATATAAAACAATGGGGTCTATATTAGCTGTTACCACTCAAGAAAGATCTTGGATTCATTGTAGATAGTTTTCTGAAAACATCCACTCAATGGGCAGCAGCAGTCAAAAAAGTGAACAGAATGTTGGGAATCATTTGGGAAGGGATAGATAAGAAGACAGAAAATATCATGTTGCCTTTATATAAATCCATGATATACCCACATCTGGAATACTGAGTGGCCACCCCATTTCAAAAAAGATAAGATTGGAATTGGAAAAGGAACAGAAATGATTAGGAGTATGGACCAGCTTCCCTATAAGGAGAGATTTATAAGACTGGGACTTTTCAGCTTGGAAAAGAGGTGGCAAAAAATTAAGGGGGAATACAATCGAGATCTATAAAATCATGACTGGTGTGGAGAAAGTAAATAAGAAAGTGTTATTTACTCCTTCTCATAGCACAAGAACTAGGGGTCACCAAATGAAATTAATAGGCAGCAGGTTTAAAACAAACAAAAAGAAGTATTTATGGAACAATCTGCGGAACTTTTTGCCAGAGGATGTTGTGAAGGTCAAGACTATAACAGGGTTCAAAACAGAACTAGATAAATTCATGGAGGATGGGCACGGATGGTGTCCCTAGCATCTGTTTGCCAGAAGCTGGGACTGGGCAACGGGGGTTGGATTACTTGATGACTACCTCTTCTGTTCTTTGCCTCTGAAGGACCTGGTATTGGCCACTGTCGGAAGACAGAATACTGGAATAGATGAACCTCTGGTCTGACCCCAGTATGGCCATTCTTATGTTCTGGGGTCCACATGTTCAAATGGACATTGAAAGTTGGAGACAACTGAAAGAAGATCTATCAAATGATTCAAAGTCTGGAAAATGTGCCTTATAATGAGCACTAAAGGAGCTCAATCTATTTAATTTATCAAAGAGAGGATTAAGAGACTACTTGATTGCAATCTGTAATTACACAGGAAAAAGGTATCTGATTCATCTGAGGGTATGTCTACACTACGGAGAACATACTGGCATAGCTATGTCGGTGCAGGTATAATCCACAATGTATAATAATGGCATTATCCATAATGGCATAATCCCATAATGTAGACACAGCCTACACCAGCAGTCAGCAACCTTTCAGAAGTGGTGTGCCGAGTCTTCATTTATTCACTCTAATTTAAGGTTTCGCTTGCCAGTAATACATTTTAATGTTTTTAGAAGGTCTTTTTCTATAAATCTATAATATATAACTAAACTATTGTTGTAATTAAAGTAAATAAGGTTTTTAAAACATTTAAGCAGCTTCATTTAAAATTAAATTAAAATTCTGACCGGTGGCCAGAACCCAGGTAGTGTGAGTGCCACTGAAAATCAGCTCATGTGCCACCTTTGGCACACATGGATAGGTTGTCTATCCCAGGCCTACATCAATAGCAGAGGTTTTCCAATGGCAGAAATAGCTGCTGCTGTTTGCAGAGGTGGTATGTTAACAGAAGCATTCTCCCATCTACATAGCTGTGTCTATGTTGGGCTAGGTCACCACAGCTATGCTGGTTAGCGGTGTAATTTTTTCAGACCCTGACAGAAGTAGCTATGGCAACAAAAGTACTAATGGGTTCTTGAATCTAGCAGCAAAGACACAATAATGTCTGAAAGGGTCTAACAGTTGAAGTCAGAAAAATTCACATTAGAAATAAGATGCAAATTTTACAATGAGGCTAATTTAACTATTGGAACAAATTGAAGTCTTTATATCAAAACCGGAGATCTTTCTAAAATAAATCTTTTTGTTCAATCACAAGTTATCAGGTGAAATTCTGCATCCTGTGTTATGCAACAGTAAAGGTTAAATGATCATAATAGTTAACGGTAACCTTGAGCCTAATTTATGAATCTACAAAATAAGTACGTAGCATGGGTGACAAAAATACAAGCTTCTTCACACCATTCTGTCAATGTTTCTAAACTCTGCTTGACTGAGGCCACTTGTAGAAGCAAGATAACAGTTCAAGATCCAAGCCCATTCATTCTTGAGTCTCTACTGAGACCGTTCACAAAAAGTGTCAATCACCGTTATTAATTAAATACTAGAGTTGGGTAGGAAAAGGTTACCCTGTCATGTGAAAATTTTTGAGATTTCAGAATTTTTTCCCATTTTGAATTGAAATGAAAATCAAAAATCTCAAAAACTTTCATGAACCAAAAGTCCAAAAAATAATTTGGTTTGGGTCAACCAAAATTTTTCATTTTGATGATTTAAAAGTAAAAAAGGAACCACTACACGGGCATATAAATATATATCCCAATCTGCGATGTGTATAATTACTTTATATACATATATGTACATCTCATATCATACTGATCTGCAGGTATCTTCCCACAGTGAATCATTTGTCCAATAAGATACACTTTCTTTGGATATTTCACAGTTCTATGGATGTTAGAAAGACCCTTTTTTTTAATTGCTCTGATCAGACACAAAACACTTTACAAACGAACACATTCCCTTTTGTAATATATATTGTTAAAGAACCACGTAAATGCCAATAATGCCATAAATACATAAATAAGAATCAGCATTCACTTGCTTTTATTCATTCATAGATTCATATAGTTTAAGGCCAAAAAGGACCATTATATGATCCAGTCTGACCTCCTGTATATCGCAGGCCATTAAGCTGCATCCAGTTACCAGTTATTGAGCCTAATTATTTGTGTTTGACTAAAGCTTTAGTTGTGTTGGGTTAAAGCATAATTTCCAGATAGGCATCCAGTTGTAATTAGCAGATATCAACAGATGGAGAATCCACCACTTCCCTTGGCAATTTGTTCCAGTACTTAATCATCTGCATTGTTAAAAATGTGCATCACATTTCCAATTTGAATATGTCTGGCTTTTAGCTCCCAGTCACTGCTTCTTGCTATGCCTTTCTCTGCTAAACTAAAGGTACTTTAGTACCCAGTATTTTCTCCCATGAATGTACTTATATTCTAATCAAGTCACCTCTCAATCTTCTTTCTAATAAGATAAATAAATTGAGCTCTAAGTCTCATGCCATAAGGTATTTTCTCCAGCCCTCAAATCATTTTTGTGGCTCTTCTCAGTCATTACTTTGAGTCCACTCCATCCTCCCTGCACTGATGTTGGCCCCCCTGGTATAAACTAGTCTCTTCCACTCCTCTATGTTATTTGCTACTGCTTCCATTTGGTCTATGGTGTTGAGATCAACTGTGCTGCCCTCCTTAAGAGTTCTTCTTCCTGGTTTCTCTTGGGTGTACTCATTTCCTCACACCACTTGGTTTCCACTTGACAGCTTCATGTGGGAGTCCGTGTTTTGGCATCTGGAGTTCATGCCCCAAATATGCCCAGCACATCCTTCTGATCCTGGAGGAAACAAGCTGCTGGTTTACAATTTCTTGGATCTCTTTGTTTGTAATTAAATCTTTTCAACCAATGACCAGAATCTTAGGCACTTATTTTTGAAGGTGTCCAGTTTTAGTAGATCTCCAACTCTTACAGCTGTATGTTATCAGTGAGATTACATTTGAACAGAAAATTCTCAGTTTTGTTGGGATGCTACATATATTTGATTTCTGTACATTGTTAAGTTTAGTACATACTGTGAATGCCTTTCCTATCCTTCATGTCACTTCCTTTTTGAGCTCTCCATTGGCCAGTAAGTGCAATTTTTTATGCAGTTTTATTGCAATATCTTGCAATAACCTTGAGAGAGGTGATGGCTGAGGTGTTGGGAACCTTGCTGGACCACAGGGGGAAATACAGGTGCAACTGCCCAGAACTGTGACAGGTGCTGCCCAAATAGATGAACTTTTCTACTCACTTGATATTTTTGCCTTTTAATGTGATGTTACTGCTTGAGGTATGAGTTTCAGAGATGTTTGTTTTATCACAACTAATTCTGAGCCATACTAAGTCTTCCATTGCTGGCAGATGGTTTGTCTTTGTAGGTAACTTTTTTGGGGTGTCACTCAGTAGCACAATATCATCAGCAAAGTCCAGGTCTTCTAAGCATTTGCCATCTACCCATTCTATTCTTGTGTTTGCCTTGTTAATACACTTCATCATTATCCAGTCTATGAAAACGCCAAACAGCAGCGGAGATAAAATGCAGCCCTGTTTCACACCTATATCCACATTTAACCACTCTGTTGTCTGGTTGTTCACCCTAACAGAGCACTTTTCATCTCTGTACATGGCCTTGATGACAACTTTAGCTGGGATTCCGTAGGACTAAAGACTATTCCACAACATATGTCTGTTGGGGCTATCAAATGTCTTTTGAAAAGCTTCTATGTACCCTCTCTGACTTTTAAATATTGTTTTAAAAATGGAGACACCAGAACTGCAGGCACTAGTCTACTATTGGTCCCACCAATGCCATATATAAAGATAAAAATCACTTCTCCACTCCTACTCACTTCTCCTTTCTTTGCATATCCACATATGGCATCAGCTCTTTTTGCCACAGCATCACACTGGGAGCCCACGTTGAGTCGCTTGTCCACTAAGATCCCTAGGTTACAGCATGCAGTTCCCAGATCTGTAGGCATGGCCTGCATCCTTGTTCCTAGATGAATAACTTTGCACTTGCATGTATTTAGGGACCTATCAAATTCACAGTCCATTTTGGTCAATTTCACAGTCACCGGATTTTAAAAAATTATAAATTTCATGAATTCAGCTATTTAAATCTGAAATTTCACTGTGTTGTAATTGTAGGGGTCCTGGCCGAAAAAGGAGTTGTGGAATAGTCGCAAGGTTATTGTTAGGGGGGTTGTGGTACTGCTGTCCTTACTTCTGCCCTGCTGCAAGTGGCAGCACTGCCTTTAGAACTGGGCAGCTGGAAAGCAGCAGCTGCTGGCCGAGAGCCCAGTTGTGAAGGAAGAGCCACTGCCAGGAACAGCGCAGAAGAAGGAATGGTATGGCATGGTATGGTATCGCCACTCTTACTTCTGCACTGCTGCCTGTAGAATTGGGCCATCAATCAGCAATCACCACTGGCTGCCCATCCAGCTCTGAAGGCAGAGGTGAGGATGGCACGGTACGGTATTACCACCCTTTCCTCTGCACTGTTGCCTGAAGAGCTGGGCCATCAGTCAGAAGCCACCACCCTCCAGCTGCCCAGCTCTGAAGACAGTGCAGAAGTAAGGGTGGCAATATCATGACCCTGCTAAAATAGTCTTGTGAGCCCCCTACAACTCTCTTTTGGATTAGGACCCCTACTTTGAGAAATGCTGGTCTCCCCTGTGAAATCTGTATAGTATAGGGGAAAAGCACACAAAAGACCAGATTTCATGGTCCGTGAAGCATTATCCACGGCTATGAATTTGGTAAGGCCCTACCTATATTAAATGTAGTTTGTTTGAATGGGCCCAGCTAGCCAAGCAATTCATAACATTCTGTATAACCACCTTGTCTTCATCATTTATCATTCTGCCAATCTTTGTTATAATCCACAAATTTTATATTTACTTCCAGATCACTGGTAAAAAACTGAGTAGCTGTGGGCTTAATACCAACCCCGTAGGAACCCCAATAGATAGGCCCCTATTAAGTGATGATTTCCCCACTAACAACTGCTTTTTTTGAGGCCTGTAAATTAGCCAGTTCTTAATCCATTTAGTTTTGCTTTATTGACATTGTATAATGCTAATTTTTTAATCAAAACGCCATATAGCATTAACTCAAACGCCTGACCAAAAAATCTATGCATATTACCTCCGCATTTTGATTAAGTAAAGTTGTAATCTCATCAAAGAATTAAATGAGCTTTTTCTGATAGACCTAGTTTCCCATAAAACCATGTTGATTTACCCTAATTATAATCCCATCCTTCAGTTCTTTATTAATTGAATTCTGTATCTGTTTTTCCATTATTTTGCCTAGGATTGATGTCAGGCCTAGATTTACCCACGTCATCCCACTTGCCCTGTTTGAATACTGGCCCAACATTTACATTTTTCCAGTCTTGGGGAATTTCCTCAGAATTCCAAGAGTTATTAAAAATGAACAACAGCAGATCAGAGATCTCCTCAGTCACCTTTTTCAGCACTCTTAGGTGGAAATTATCCAGACCTGCTGATTTTAAAAGATTCATCTCTAACGTCGTTGGTTACTAATGGACTACAAATACTTCATCTCAAGTGAAACAAAATTGCTGTCTGCTAAGATGCGGACAGTGTACTTTATTTCTTTCTGGAATGCAGACAATCAAAAATCTAAACAACAACGTGGTAGAAAACTATTACTGGTGCTAAACTCCTGAAAATTTAGGAAAGTAGATTACTGTGTATAACCTAACCTAACACAAGTTATACGTGCACATCTATACACTTACGCTGGGTGACACCAAAAAAAATGTTTTAAACTTTTTATTGCAAAAGATAACACATTAATACACTATTTTAGTTGCCACTGAAATAAATTTTAAAAATGGAGTTTTGACTGTATCAGTTTTAAAAGAGTTCTGCGGTTTTTGTGCCAGTAGGTGTTTGGGGTTTTTTGTTTTTTTTTTTTTACATTACTACTTTAGTAGAACTGCCTACCACAGTAATACTACTAACAGTTCTGAGCCCTTCCCTCTTTTCCCCATCTTCCTACCTCCCTGTCTGCGTTTTCTAATGGTTAGATAGTTCTCCCTGCCCAAGTAATCCCAAAACAAATCCATTTATCAAATTTACAATCATTGAAACACTGTATTACACGTAAGAGCATTGGTTAAGGGTAGGTGATTTTAAATAATTCAGCAAACAACTTAAGACATGCTTTAGTCCATCTCTCTTCAATAAAACACTTAAGCATATGCTTTTAAGTCCCATTCCTATTTTATGCATTTGCTTAAGTCATATTGACTACAATGTACATGTAATACTGCATGACTTCACTAGAATTTGAGCACACCTGCTTAAAATTATGCACATGCTTCAATGCTTTTCTTAGTCAGGTCCTAAATTAGCATTTTAAAAATAAAAAAGTTGCCACATGTATCTAGCACAAGAAACCAGTGTTGGATTTCCAGGGCTGGTTTCTCAAATCCCATTAAGGCAGAGCCTAAGAATACTGTGCTGGCAGCATGTTCTGCTCCTGTGGCCATACAAGAAGTGAAGGGATTGGCTCCAGAATGAGCCCAATTCAGCCTCAACTGGTCAAGGTAAGTCAGCATAAGGCAAGAACATAATGAAATAGCAAGCATCCTCACTTTGCTGGAGAAAATAATTCCTTTGTTGAGCAGAGATAAAACCCCAACTCTGAAAACAGCTACACATATAATGACAACAATTAGAATGCAAATCTGAAAAACTAGACTCACTGTGGGGTCATTTGTCTCACGAAGCTTGTGCGTTAATGATAACAACTGTTCCACTGCAACCATGGGCACATTTGGAATCTGTTTGAAGGCAAAAAGAGTATTTGATATATATTCCATGTTTATCCGTGCATATGTACTTTATATAGACACACACGTATGCCCCTCCATTAACATAGCCTGCATGTATGTAGTGCATATACATTTATTTCAAATAACCAAAAAGGAATAACTGTGTCACAAAACATGAAAATATACTGTAATAGAAAACTATCAACATGAATTTATATTAATTACAGTAGAAGATACCCTAGACTTAAAAATCCAGGAGTCACTTATGCAACGTGAAAGGATTTCACATAATATAAGAAAAGGGAGTATCTATTGTATATTAAAATATTCCAGTTCATAATCATATTCAGCACTTTAAATGGGAACCAATATTAATAACTGGCCAAAGCATTGCAAGTACTTACCATTTCTTTAATAACTTGAATTTCTTCATTCCTGGTGAAAGACTTAACATTATGGAACAGAAACAGAGTTAGAAACTCTGGGCCCAACCATTGCTTTGTGCTACTTCCTATGACAGGAGGCTCTGCCAGGGCAACTATTCTGAATGAGGAATGGATAGGAAAGATGGACCTGCAAGAAAATATTTTTTAAAATGCATTACCTGGTCGAAGCAGCAAATAACAAATCTGAACGTACAAACTCCACCTGAGGTACCATCAATCTTCAAGTGAATTACTGTATTAAGCCACAGCCACAATTTTTATTCAGGACATTCGCAATGCAACATACAAAAAAATTGAAATGACAAAAATTGCATAATGTAAAAAACAAAGTATCTCTCTCATAAGTTGTAATGCCTAGAAGGTTATCCAAATTTACAGCACTGTCATCTCCAGCATGATCTGCATGCTTCAAGTTGAGCAAATAACAGACAAAATTTACATATGTGATGGTTTTGAAACATTCTCCAAGAGTATCACCTAAAATAGTATTACTAAAAGGCAGATTTGGGAGGCAACTATATCTTTTGAAGCAGCAACAATGAGTAACTACTTCTACTCAATTAGACAGACAGGAAAGATAATTTTGTAGTTAAGGCACGAGACCAGAACTCGGGGAGGATCTGGGTTTAATTCTCAGCTCTGTCACCGGCTGACTTCCTGTGCAACTTTGAGCAAATCAGTTAAAACTATCTATGTCTCAGATCCCCATTTTACAGATGATATTATCTCCCATCCATTGTCTCTCTTTTCTGTTTAGATTATAAGATCTTCAGGATAGGGACTGTCTTTTAATATGTTTCTATACAGTGCCTAGCACAATGTGACCCTGATTTCATTTGGGGTCTCCAGGTGTAACTATTTATACAAGTAAATAATACCAACGCTGATATAAATTAGTTGGATGTTGCAATATGGCATGCAATATTTATTCAACACCTCAATTACAATTCCAGACAAATAATTTAGTATTCAAAAATGAGAACATTGTAATGCAGTCATTTATATTTCTCTTGCCTATCATCATATGTTACTTTGCATATAATTCTGCTTGAAATTAGAATATATGGGGCCACATTCCATCTTTGGTTATTCTTTGGGGAAAATTTTGGGTGTAAAGAGGGTAACCAAAGATAGAATTTGACTCTTCAATTTAAATTACGCAATGTACAGCTTAGCTGTAAGATCTGGTATATAAACAAGGATTCTGATACGGCACAGCATATACAGTGAACATCCTTGAAAAACTGAATATGCTGCACTGTATCAGACTTCCAAATCAAAACAAACGAAGTGAGTGGTATCAGTTACTCTCAGCCTAAAGTCATAAACCTTGAAGGTACACCCTGGTTGATAAAAATAGAAGGAAACGTCTGAAAGCATCATGTGAAATAGAAACCAATGGATTTGTCATTATCTCTAAGCACAGAAAAGGACAGGGAACAGTGACCAACCTTATTATAGGAGAAACTGTTTTGAAGATAGGAAAAGGCATCGATTAACCTTTGTTTTTCATTAGTAATAAAAATATTAAACATACATTAAGCTCTCTCCTGGCCCTGGCCCTTTTGCAATGCTTTTGTGTCATAAAGGTTCCAAAATGCAGTCAGCTTTCCTTAGCTGGGGATTCCCCCAGTGCAGGTGGGGTCATTCTGCCATGTGGCGGGGAGTGGATGAGATGGGTAACACAGCCAAAGCACAGTGCACTATGGCAATCCCCCTTCTGGGTATGGCCAGTTGGGCACGGTTTTGAGCTGTTCTGAGAAACAAGATCCCAGATGAGCCAAAGATCAGGAGTGGGGAGACACAATCCACACAACCATTGGTCCCTGCTCCTCTCAGGGTGAAAGAGTACATCTGAGAATTGAAACCATTATTTCTGAATTAGCTACCGGCAACAATATTCCAAAAAAACTTTGAAATTTTAAATTGCAGATTTTAATAACTTATAAATAGAAAACTTCTCTGGCAAAGGAATTTTTAATAAACCAGCTATTCATTTAAGAAAGCTTTCTAACATTAAAAGCTACCGCACTTGGGAAATGCACAGATACATTTCTCTTTTTGTTCTCATTAACTAATCTACTGAGCACTTGTATATTCTTCTCTTCATCATTTACTCTGTGGCCTGGTGCAACATCTGTTTCAGTTTCCCAGTCTGTAAATGGGATCAACATTCATCTGCTTCACAAGGGTGTTGCTTGGATTAATGTTTGTTTGATCTCTTGAAAACGTAAAGCCAAATATTTAATTATTATTTTTTAAAGGGCTTAATCCTGAAAGCTGGAGAGAATCCTCCACCCAACGTCAACTGGAGATGAGGTTGTTCAGTAGCCTGCAGGACCCGGCTCTAAACCATCACAGCCATTGTTTCTTTGTGGAGCTATGTTTATTAAGTCTGTGCCATATCTGATCACTCTGCAGACAGAAGCTATGTAAGTAACCCCAAAGCCTACATACTAAGACCTAAAATAAAACTTGCTGGAGGAATTGGCAATATTTTATTAAGGTTGAGTACTGGACATCTTCATCCTTTCCTCTTGCCTGTTCAATCTGTAGGTCAGAAAAGTAGAAATCATAAGACCTCTTTCTCTCCACCAAGGGTAAGAAGAATCTTAGGCCTTGTCTACACTACCGGGGAAATTTGATCTAAGCTATGTAATTTACGTTACGTGGATAGAGTAACTCAAATTGACATAGCTGAAACCTACTTACTGCGGGGTCCATACTAAATGATGTCAGCTCCCCCTACTCTTCTTGATCCAGTGGAGTACAGGAGTCAACAGAAAAGCGATCTGCAGTCAATTTAGCAAGTCTTCAATAGACCCATTAAATTGACCACCGATGCATCAATCACCACTGGTGGATCCACCTTGTAAGCGCAGATAAGCCCTAACAGAAAATAACCTCACTGAAGGTCAAGCAGAGAAAGCAGTCCCACCAGTACCATGGTAACGACTGATTTCTTGTCTTTGGAATACAAAGAGCATTCCCTTGCCGCCTCACATAAAGTTTTTATTTATTTGTCTTTTCCTCTTCTAGTTTCACAAACCGTCATTTACTACTGAAAACAAAATGAGAACAAATGTATGAGTGGTGATCGTTTACAAAAGATTATTGTCACACAAGAATATAATTGTGTGTCAGAAGGTTAGATGTTTGCATATGAAATATTTATGTAGTTCGCGTATTGACAACAAAATTTAACAACAACACATCTAAAGGGGCTTAAGATAGAGGTCATATATTTAAATTAAAGAGAAAAACTATGTGGCATCTTTTCAAATATTCCTCACTTATACCTGTCAGAATAAAAAGTTATTAGCATCCGTTCCCTTTTTACTTTTCTGCAATGTATATCACACTGGCTTGGATTATTGGATTTTTTAAATTAACTGACTGCTTTAGTATATGTTCAAATACATTAAAACTGAATGAACAATCAAAAATAAGCGAAAATAAACAACTCAGAAATAAAGGGTGGTGAATATAGTCAATTAAAATTTAACAATATTGGAGCTTTTATTGTCTACAAAATTCACCTTCTGTCACATTACTTATATTTGTCTCATATTCTGTATGTGCTCTCTTTTAGCCTAGTCACATGGACAGTAATTCACTGCCTTAAGGGTATTAAGAATATCCATCTATGCATTATAATCGGCTCCTTTCAGCTTTTGAAGCAGATCTGATTATATAAATATTTCTATATTTTTCTCTAATCGCTGCCTTTCTGTTTAATATACTAAATGCTTAATATGTGGAAAAGTCTAAAAAAAACCCCCAAACCATCCAAACAGGTTAAAATACTAGCACTTTGCCCTATGTCTTCCAGCTGTATTTATAGTTATGGAATGCCACCTTCACAATATCTGCCTCAGCAAATTATTATATAGGAAAATTCTACACAAAAAGCCTGGATATACATTCGGAATCAATTTTAAGTGACTGCATTTCTTCACTCAGAACTAGTTCAACATAGTGAATCATACAATTCTATTAATAGCTAAAACTGTGCAGCAACAATTTCTCCATACGTAGAGAATCTTTTTAAGTCCCTTCCTCATCGCCAACATAGATTTCTTTCCCCATTATCCATAATCAACTAAATAAAATTTCCCTGTGTGACTCGATGCCATTGAACCTGGACTGCTTAGTAATGACACAGCACAACTGGCTAAAGAAAAGGCCAGTGGAAACAATTTTCAGTGTAGACAACTAGCTAGCTCGTAGATAAAAGGCCTTCAACTAATGAGTATTCTCCATCCCCATAACCGCAAATCAGCTGCTTGAGCTCTTGTCAGGTCTGCCAGAGTCATCCCACTCCCCCGTGTGGCACATAAGCCATGTTTAAAAAAAATTAGTGCAGACTATCGGAGTAGTAACGTGGTGGAACATCAGGCGAAAATGTAACTGATGGCACATATAAGACCTTTTGAGTCAGAAATATATTTTATTAGCTCTTAGAGTAGTTATCAGCTTTTACATACATCCTTCAAAAAATTTAATTCAAGAATAAAACTATGATTTTAAGCTTAAAAAACCAGAAGTCACTGTAATATTATCTCATTTGATTTTTGTAACCTAAACAAATAACATGCCATCACCCCATTCAATCCCTCAAATTCTACCCCTCTGAATTAAAAATGTTCAGCTCTCAGGAACACATGTAATTTCTCTGGGTCATAACACAGCGTGGGTAATTCACCCTTCTCTTCCACCCTCCCCTCTAAAAATAGATAAAATAAAGTGATGTTAAAATAAAGCAGTTGTTATTCTGTCAGAAGAATTATCTTATCAGCTTTGGAAATTTTCATTAAGTGTTAGGTTATACAGGATCTAAAATACCATAGATTTACTCTGGGTAAGCATCTGTGTTTTATTGCTGAATAGGTGCCCATATTTCAAAAATGTTAATGGCTAATTAAAGTAACTAAAAGAAAGCAGGTATAACATTTTCCCATCATGTTTACTTTACTATTAATCCTTTCACAGACAGAAAGACCACTTGAAAGATCTGTTCAAATGTTTCTTGATTCTTTAGAAGAGGATATCTACTACAATTCCTCTAAAAATGCCTCAATTCTTCTCATTCTTAAAAAGGGAAAATCCTAAGGAATTTGCCCCATATCATCCAATCTCCCTAAAGATTTGAGATTTTTTGCAAAAGTCTTGGATCACTGCCTGGAGCCTGTTCTCCCATGTCTTATATCAACTGATCAAACAAGTTTTATTAAAAATAGGATTTCAGTTTTAACATTAATATAGTATAAGGTCTAATTTGACAACCAAGAAAAGTAGTATTAACTTGCCTTTTCCAGTGCAGAAGAGGTGTTTTATTTCACCTAATTTACTACCAAGAGTCACCTTATTATTGAGGCAAATGATATAAGGAAATATAGAGAAAAACAGAAGATTTTTTGTATTTTACTTCAGAATCCAAATATTATATAATACAAAAGACCCACACAATTGTACCCATTATATAGTTGACATACAACCATTAATGTCTACTTTTATGCTATCCACAAGATTCTGCTCTAATTACAGGGAAATCATAATGCCTTGTATATTGTAAAAATCAGCTATTGCTCTTGGTCGCTGTAAAACAAGTATTGTTATTTATCAAAATATAGTAAGTATAAAACTCACATAATTTAAACTGTAGTGTCATCTAAGAATAACAGGTTCAGCTCTTCAGAATTTATGAAAGATACTATTACATATTAAATAATATTTGTTTTGAGTAACATAAAATAGAATCCTGGCTATTAACTGAAATCAGTCAGTGCAATGACAGTGCATCTGTCTGGCCATCAAAGGACTTGAAATATTTCAACACAGAGAATATTTCTAGCACACAACTGGAAATCAAAAAGCAAGAAGAATAAGTATTACCGACCCCAACCCATCCTTAGGATTTCCTGCCTTATGTTAATTCTAAATTACATACCAGCTTTCTAGCTAATCTATTGAAAGAAATAATTATAATATTCAACTTTTTTTGGTTTAACTTTCAATGTCTCTTACTAAAATGCCTCAAAACAATGCAGTGCATCTATTAGTATATCTATACAGCAAAGAATAACCTGTAGACGGCCCATACCAGACAACTTGGGCTCACGGTGCTCAGATAGCGGGGGGTGTTTCACGGCTATGTAGACTTTTGGGGTTGGTGGAATCCAAGTTCTGGGACCTTCCTACCCCGCAGGGTCCTAGAGTCTTGGGCTCCAACCTAAGCCTGGAAGACTACACAGCAATAATAAAGCCCTGCAGCCCAAGCTCCGTGGCTGGCATGGCCAGCTGCAGATTTTCCTTTGCTGTGTAGACATACCCTGTGTGTCTAAACTTTTATGTATTTATATTGTTCCTTTAATCTCTCTCAGCTAGGATATTTTAATGTTTCTGCTCTAAGTTTCTCTAAGATTTTTCTTTCTATGCTAAACACAAAAAGTACTGAGGATAGCAGTATTAAAAACAGATTCTATTACTGATTTCAAAAGCAAGCAGTTTGCAAGAAACCTTAGTAACATCCAGTAATAAAATAGAAGATCTTACAACCTGAATCACATACAAACTACTTTGCATACCATGTTAATGTCTAAAAAATTACCTCTGTTGTAGTTCCTTATCAGAGAGCTGTAGTTCGTCTTTTAAACTTAGATATCTATCTTCTCTTAGTAATCTGGTGCCATCATAAAGAGTCAGTTCTCTGTCATGGATTAGCCTATTCGGGAATTCAAAAGAGAACAAAAATCTGGTATTTAATTGCCTTAGTTTTTACAGTTATCTCAACCAATGTTACTTTAATGAAGAATTCTATCCTAGAAGTCTTAATTTCAATCCCTGAGCTATTAACAAAAGTTGGGACCTATAGCTTTCAGTGAAGGACCTTGTGATGAGAAAAATGCCAGTTAAATGGGAATTTCAAGAAAGAACATAAAATATTTTCTGTAAGTGCAGTACATAATACCATTTATGACACTTTTTTTTTCCAGAGAAACAAACCACTGCAGACCATACATGAAGACTTTCTATTATACTATCACTGTGTATGGCATGAAATTCAGAATATTTTTGTCTGACTGGTACACAGTGCTGTACTCCTATTATGCTCCTGGAAGCAATACATTTTTGGAGTCATCTTAACTGATATATATTCTGTTAATAAAAAAAAAAAAAGAATCAGAGGTGAACAAAACACATAAAAGAAAAAAAAATTGATGTATGCCTGGCCCTGCACTACCCTGCTTTTTTTGTAATGTATGAAGAAGGTATGAAAGGTCTTTGCAGGTCTGTTTATTCTTATAGATGGGGCTCTGATTAAGTTTTTATATTCGAACTTTGGGTCTTGACTAGTTCGAAGACTTTCTGGATGAATGGAGAACTAGCAGGGAATATGACAGCACAGGTACCAGGGAAATGAAACCTAGTTGAAAGAGAGGAAATTATTTTTATACACATTTCTGAGCTATCCAAGAAGTGCACTAACAACAAAAAAGGGAAGACAAAACTTGGCATTCCTGTTATTTATACAAAAAAACCAAAACAAGCAGAATATTTTTGAAGGAATGAAAAAAGACAGAGAAAAACTATTCGGGTCTTTGTACAACACATCACAGAGAAGCAAAAAAGAGCACAAACCCACATTTTTTCTTTTTCAGATCACTTCAGTCAAAGAAAAAAGAAAAAGAAACAAAGCAAAACAAACACTTTTCATATTTATCAAATTGTAGTGAAACTGACAGGGTTTGACCAATAGTAATTTGGAACTGCCATCTTCCTAATTACATATTACAGAACAAATACAGTTTGAAAATAAAAAGGGGTAGCTATGTCTAATGCAAGGACCACCTTAGTATCTAATAAAAAACTGAAGATCAAAAGTGATTATTAGGTTTTCAGAAAGTTCAGATGTTAACTGAATTTTCTAGTTTATACACTACAAATGCTGTCATATGTTTGTATCAAATATGTAAGCACAATGATGAAAATCTTATTTGGAATAAAACTTAAAAGGTAAAAAGATTTTATGAGATGCAAACCAAAAAGAATTGAAGATATGTATATTCAAAAATACAGTAATATTTTTTACTCCTTCATACTTTGGTCTTCACAACATCCCATGGCAGTGAGTTTCACATGTTGATTGTGCATTGGATGAGGAAGTACTTTCTTATGTTTGTTTTAAATGTGTTGCCCACTAATTTCCATTGGGTGATTCCTACTTCTTGTGTTACATGAAGGGGAAAACACTTCCCTATTCACTTTCTCCACAGCATTCATGATTTTATAGACCTCTAACATATGACTGGGGGGGCATCTCTTTTCTATGATGAATAGACCCAGTCTTTTTAATATGTCCTAGTATGGAAGCTGTTCTATCCCCCTAAACATTTTCATTGCCCTTCTCTGCACGTTTTCCAATTTTAATATATCCTTTCTGAGATGGGGTGACCAGAACTGCACACTGTATTCAAGGTGTGGTGTATGATGGATATATATAGTGGCATTATAATATGTTCTGACTTCTTATCTGTCCTTTTCCTAATGGTTCCTAACATTCTGTTAGCTTTTTTGACTGCCAGTGCACACTGAATAGATATTTTCAGAGAACTCTCCATGATGACTCCAAGATCTCCTTCTCGGGTGGTAACAGCGAAGGTAGACTCCATCATTTTCTTTGTAAAGCTGGGATTATGTTTTCTAATGTGTACTACTTTGCATTCAGCAACACTGAATTTCATCCTTCATTTTGTCATTGAGTCACTCAGTTTAGTGACTCACTGACAAAATGTAACTTTGTAACTCTTAGTGTTACAAACTAACTTTGTAACTCTTAGTGTCTGTAACTCTAAGACTAAGCTTTGGATTTCCCTGCCTTGAGTAATTTTGTATCACTGCAAATTTTGCCACCTCACTATTCACCCCCTTTTTCAAAATCCTTCAATCAACTTACTAAATAATTCCAAGAAAACATTTTTTAGATTACGTATAATCAGTCATTTAGAAGCAGAATGCATTTTCAAATACTATTTATAATATCTTTACTACTTAATAAATATTAACGTTTAGGCTTCATACTTTTGACTAGGATAGAAAGAAATACATTTTCTAATTCAGTTAGAAGTAAAGCATGAACAAACAGCTGCAATTTCCAATATTAATACAGGTTTACATAACAAACTCAGGGCTTGCTTCTGGTCTCAATATGTGAGGTCCCAACATAATGTATTCTGTAAAAATCCAATGCCTTGACTGCAATTTTACAGTATACCTGGAGTTGCATAGCTGTGTATTTGCAAACAGGACATAGTTTCTGAGCATGAATGTCCTGAATAAACAAGTCTCAAGCACTCTGCTGAAGAGGGTTCCCATACCGACCTTTGTAGTACAGCTAGGGTGCCAGAGTTGACGCGATGAATACCATCAAGAATTACAAGCTTCCCATCCAAGGCAGCAGTAACAAGTGGAGATGGTCTCCAAGCAGTGTCTCCATTTGGAAGAGTATACCTTTGCTGCACCAAATCTCGAGCTGTCATATCCTGTGAGTAACAATTATCAAAAGAATGCATTTAAACTAGGGTTCTCAAACAACTGAAAAATTAATAGCAATTAATGGCGCTGTTAAACAATAACAGAATATCATTTATGTGAAGCATTTTAGATATTTTCTACATTTTCAAATGTATTGATTTCAATTACTATACAGAATATAAAGTGTACAGGGCTCACTTTATATTTATTTTTATTACAAATATTTGATTGTAAAAAACAAAAGTAACAGTATTTTTCAGTTCACCTAATACAAGTACTGTAGTGCAATCTCTTTATCATGAAAATTGAACTTACAAATGTAGAATTACGTACAAAATATAACTGCATTCAAAAACATAACGTAAATCTTTAGAGCTACAAGTTCACTCAGCCCTACTTCTCATTCAGTCAATCGCTCAGACAAACAACTTTGTTTACAGTTGTAGGAAATACTGTTGCCTGCTTCTTGTTTATAATGTCACCTGAAAGTGAGAACAGGCATTCACATGGCACTGTTGTAGTCAGCATCGCAAAGTATTTATGTGCCAGAAGCAGTAAAGATTCATATGTCCCTTCATGCTTCAACCACCATTCTAGAGGACATGCATCCATTCTGATAACAGGTTCTGCCTGATAATCATCCGAAGCAGTGTGGACCAACGTATGTCCATTTTCATCATCTGAGTCAGATGCCATCAGGTTGCTTTTCTTTTTTGGAGGTTCAGGTTCTGTAGTTTCTGCATCGGAGTGTTGCTCTTATGAAACTTCTGAAAGCATGCTCTCCATCTCGTTCTCCTCAGATTTTGGAAGGTGCTTCAGAGTCTTAAACCTTGGGTCAAATGCTGTAGCTATCGTTAGAAATATCAAATTGGTACCTTCTTTGTGTTTTGTCAAATCTGCACTGAAAGTGTTGTTACAAGAAACAACGTGTCCTGGGTCATCATCCAAGACTGCTATAACATGAAATATATGGCAGAATGCAAGTAAAACAGAGTAGGAGACATACAATTATCCCCCAAGGAGTTCAGCCACAAATTTAATGAATGCATTATTTATTTGAAGAGCGTCGTCAGCATGGAAGCATGTCTCTTGGAATGGTGGCCGAAGCATGAAGGGGCATACAAATGTTTAGCATATCTGGCATGGAAATACCTTGCAATACCAGCTACAAAAGTGTTATGCGAATGCCTGTTCTTGCTTTCAGGTGATACTCAATAAGAAGACTGCAGCATGATCTCCCATAAATGTAAACAAACTTGTTTGTCTTAGTGATTGGCTGAACAAGCAGTAGGATGAGTGGACTTGTAGGCTCTAAAGTATTGCATTGCTTTATTTTTGAGTGCAGTTATGTAACAAAAAGATCTACATTTGTAAGTTTCATTTTCACCAAAGAGACTGGAGAAACTAAAGTGAAACTGTCTGAGCAGCATATTCCAGAAGTCTTAAGGTCTTTCTGAGCGTAGCCTTCACTTATTTGAGATCTACCATACCATTCTCTCACTAAAAGGGAAAATCTATAATGGCAGCAGGCCATAAAAGAGACCTAGTTTGGGAATATTTTAATGAAGTTCCTCTACCTGTGGGTAAAACAGGCATACATGCAAAATGCAAACAGTGCAACAAAGAAATGCAAGGTTTGGTTTCTCGAATGAAACAATATCATGAGAAGTGACAAAGAGTCCTCTGGCACTTTATAGACTAAAAACGTATTGGAGCATAAGCTTTCATAGGCTAATACTCACTTTGTTGGATGCCTTGGTATTAGCCCACGAAAGCTTATGCTCCAATACGTTTGTTAGTCTATAACAGGGGCGGGCAAACTACGGCCCATGGGCGGCCCACCGATCGCTTTCATCCGGCCTGTGAGCTCCGGCCAGGGGCCGGGCCGGCCTGCCGCGGGTTCCTGCACTCCCGGCTGGGCCGCCCCATGCACCCTGGCCAGGGGCCGGGCTGAGCACAGGGAGCCGCGGGGCCCCGCCCTCCCTTGCCAGGCCCAGCAACGCATGCCGCGCTCCCCAGCCGGGCCCGCCCCGTGCACCCTGGCCAGGGGCCGGGTGGAGCACGGGGAGTCGCTCAGCCCCGCACTCCCCAGCTGGGGGCTAGGTGGAGCTCTTGGAGCCCCTCGGCCTTGGCCGGGGGGGATGGAGCGCGGGGAGCCACTTGGCCCCGCGCTCCCCAGCTGGGCCCACCCCGTGCATCCTGGCCAGCGGCCGGGTGGAGCACTGCAGCTGCGGGGCCCCGGCTGGGGGCGGATGGAGCGCGGGAGCCATGGGCTCCGCGCTCCCGGGCCAGGTTGAGCATGGGGAGCCTTGTGTTCCTGTGCTCCCTGGCCGGGGGCAGGGTCCAGCACAGGGAGCCATGAGGCCCTGCGCTCCCTGGCCCAGGGGCCAGGTTAAGGAGCACCTGGCTGATTAAGGTAAGCGGCACGGAGGGTTAGGTGGTGGGGTCTCGGGGGTTGGGGTTAGGGTGGGGGGATATCCGGAGGGGGCAGTCAGGGAACAAAGCGA
>ML677348.1:23990196-24062469 GCA_007922305.1 Dermatemys mawii | reverse complement strand
GGGGGGGATTAGATGAGGGGTAGGGTCCCGGGGGTGGTGGTTAGGGTCAGGGGATCTCAGGAGGGGGCAATCAGGGAACAAAGAACAGGGGGGCTTAGATAGGGGTTGGGGTTCTGGGGAGGCAGTTAGAGTGTGGGGGAGTCCTCCGGAGGGGGCGATCATAGGACAAGGAGCGGGAGGGGGGTTGGATGGGTCCATGGTTCTGAGGGGGGCAGTCAGGGGGCAGAAAGTGGGTGGGGGTTGGATAAGGGGTGGGGTCAGGCTTCCCTGCCCGGCCCTCCGCACAATTTTTAACCCCAATGTGGCCCTCGGGCCAAAAAGTTTGCCCATCCCTGGTCTATAAGGTGCCACAGGACTCTGTCGCTTTTGCAGATCCAGACTAACACAGCTACCCCTCTGATTCTGATCATGAGAATTGTTCCTTCTCAGGGGGAAGCCGCACTGAAGATGATTAAAAAGCAACATGTCTGGTAACATGGTAACATGTCTGGTAACATGGTAACAACCAACAAGAATGCACTTTTATGTAGAAATCCATGATTAAATCGAGTCTTCCTGACTAGTGATTTAAATCAAATCCACCCTGTTTGTTTGTTTGCAGTGAACAGCATTTGGCCTAAAAATCAGAGGTGGGAAGAATATTTGTTTCTGCACGTGCAGCTTTTGCATATACACTTCTTATAACAGTAAATCCTTTGAACTTTAAACAACGAAAATAGAATAAATTACATCATATAACCTGGACCATGTCCTCTTTCTGCATTTCCTTAACAGTCTTAAAATAACAGGATAAAGCCTTGTTCCTTTGATGCTTCCACAGATATGTAACTTCAGGTTTCACCATCAGTACCATAAAAACAACACATCTTTTTACGGTTATACTTATCCACCATTTTACTTTACTACTGAAATACTCAGTCTGCACACAGAATGAGAAACCTATCTTTATCAAAACAAAGGAAAATATACCAAAAATATTTCTGTGCCCTTGAACTGCTACTTACTTCAGAAATTCTCTATACATGCTGCATAGGAGAATGTACTATAATTCAAAATTAAATTAAATGTCACTTTATACCTGACTCCTCTTTGGGAATGAAATTAACTGTGCATAGTATGAATTCATTAAGCTAAGACTAATGTTGAAAGCAAACAAAGATAGATACCAGTAGCCCAAATGGAAAACTAAATTTGCTGAAGATAGAAAATCAGAAGAGCAGAATGCAATAAAGTATAATTCAGAAATAAAATCAAACTTCATATCATATTCTAAATGACTTGAATTGGATTTGATCTGGTTATGTAGAGATGAAAAACTATCTTGTTACCATTTCTCTCAATTATTCATTTTCTGTGCTGTGGTTAAAGTTATTAGTTTTTTGTCAAAACATTTCTTATTAGTATTTATTTAACCTTGATTACTTATTTAAATATTACACTAGTAATATATTTCATACTGTCACACTCTAAAATTGAAAAACAACTGCATTTTTAATTTTTTTTTCTGTTTGAGCTAAGTCCTTGTAAAGCCCGATTCAGTCATAAAACAGAAAAGTTATTCCTTATCCCTTTGGACTCAAGCTTTCATTCTGTTTTAAGGAGGTTAAATCTTTGAATTGTTTTTGTTTTATTTTACACCAGATCTTTCAATTTATTCCTCATCAAACTTGCTTCATTACTCTTTTTCTTTCTATAAGTGATTTGACAACTGCTCTTATAGTGTGAATGTCACACAGAACGAACTTTCACTAAGGATTCTGAAAACCTTTTATATCAAAAAAATAGGATCCAAATAATCTAAAGCAGTGGTTCCCAAAATTTTACATAAATTGTCTTTTAATGAAGAGATTGTCTCATGGAGGCCTTCCTCTCCCATTTTGTTCTCATGAACCATCTTTTCTTCCATTTCTGATCGCATAAAATCCCTGTAGCAACTACAGCAATTGCTTACATGGGAAAGTCATTTTAGGAAAGTATTTAATTTATTTTAAATTCTCTTTGAATGCACTTAAGCAACTGGAAATGAGGAGAAGCAGCAGCCTAAGTACCATATGACCAGCCAGCTCTTTCCTGTGGACAACAGTTAGCCTAAATTACTTTTAAAAAACAACCATCTTAAAATGTTCCTCCCCTGCAGATGTGCCAGAAAAATCTAATATTCAAATAGTAGTAGCTTTAACACAAATCTTCCTTTGATTTTTTTTTCAGAAATTATCCTTCTTAAGCATATTAATACTTTTTTTTAAACTAAGGTGTGTCTTTCACTAAACCACCCATTTGTTGTTACGTGACCTCAAAATTTCCTATTTTCTGTTTGAGAAATTTTAGTTAAATGTGAGTCTAACCTGACAACCAAGGTTAGAAACCTAAACTCTCTAGCCTCTGAACTGCAAAGGAAATGATCACTGTTGGCGAAGCAATGGAAACTGGCTAAGTGGGATGCTTCTATTGCCATAGTTGCTAAAGGGGAGTGAGATGCAAGGGATACTACTTGTCATTTTCATCAGATCCTTGGGAGCTGCGAAAAGGTCACTAAGTAAAAACATGCTCGCTCTCTCTCTTTTTTGTTTTTTTCCTCTCTTTCTTTCTGGAGATATTTTAGGAAATAAATTATAGTAAATTCCATTTCTTCCCAGAACTTTTTCCTGAAAGCTACTGAGTTAAACCTGAAGGAGGGAAAAATGTTATTTCTTCAGCTGAATTTTACTTCATTCCATATTTCTGTGCCTATATTATTACTTGCTAAATTATAATTGACTATGAAAACACAAAAAAATTTAGGATTAGGATTACTGTAAAAGATTTTGGCCTCTTAAAGAAGCCACAAAGACTTTTTTTCCTGACCCAAAAAGGTGAAACTAGATATTAAATTCTATATTGCCTAGTTATTGAATGAATTCATGTACTTAATATTTGCTCTAACATCAGATTAAATTATGATATTGATATGCAATGCTAATTATTTAATATCATAAATTTAATCTTTTGGTAGAAACCAGATATGTCCTACTTTTTTTTTTTTTTTTTTAGGGTTTTTTAAATTTTTTGTTATTTCCAACCAAAACTGGATACTTATTTTGGAGATACGTACTTATGGTTAGTCTTGGAAATTAGATACAATTTGTGTTTTAATGGTTCTGATCCTTTACATTAATCTTGTCTTGATTTTATGTTATTTCTATAATAAAACTGTTGATGTTATATAAAAACACTAATATATGTTTCAAAAATTATTTTATACAGAAAATAAATCTCTCTCTTTTCTGGAAGACCATGTATATATACACACTGAATAACAAGTTTAAAAATTGTCATGCATTGACCTTATTAATATCACCTAAATATAACTTTATAATTCCAAAAAGTCAAAGAAATGTCTTTGCAAACTCTCTTTCCTTAGAATCTGAACAAACTCCCACTGAAATCAATAGAAAAGTTCCTGTTCACTTCTGTGGGAATTGGATCAGGCTCTTTTGCGTACGCATCACAGATACCCTTTTGAAAATGAAAGTTTTAGCTATCTTATAAAGTCACTGAGTTCATTTTCATCTTTATCTATCATGGGCTCCCAAATGGGAAGTCCTTAGCTACCTTTCTGTAGATCCATACAGGCTAGAGGTGGGGCCTGGAAAAAACTTTCCTGAATCACTGGTATTTTAGCCAAATTCCTAAGTTTCCAAGACTAAATGGCTTCCTATACGGGTGATGAGTAAATACCATGATACTGTATACACAAATAATGAACATTTCCCTTAGTATATAACAAGGGTCAGGGTTCATTTGTCAAGCTGCAAAGAGCACATATTCCCTTGATACCAGTTAGCTGAAATTCTCTGTTCTCATATCAAACTCTGAACCATGCTACAGAGAAAGAAGACCAATCCCTGGGAAGTATATACTAGATAAACCCATTGAAAGTGAAAAATTGTACAGAAAGGGGAAATGATGCGCACAATAACTATCTTCAGAGGAGTTTGAACCTCATCATCTAATCCTGAGGTAAATACTGGAAGAGACAAGTTGATCCGTTCATCACTTAAACGCTCACTTATAAATGTGAATAGAACTAAACCAACAATATTTTGTAGAAAAATATTTCTTTAGGAAATGTTTTCTATAGAGTTTAGTGATTTTAGTTTTATTCAGATATCGGTCAGTGCTGGAAGTCTTCTCCCATCACAATTCTTTGTTTGGCATGCCTGAATATATGGAATGTCCTGAAGGTAGCGAATATCCTGAAGAGGCTGATGTGCCACAGGTTGATTTTAACTTATGTCTCATGACTTATGTCTGATTCTGAATACTTTCCTTCTGAAGGAAGATATATTTTTCATATTCTTTTATTTAAGACCTATTTTTACAGACAAGAAAAAAAGACAGTGGGGGGAAGGAGAATTAAACCTTAACTCTGAGAAATACCCCACAGCCATTTTCTATCCTGCAGACTTACATAATAGAAAATGACAAAAGATTGTAACCAGGGAATAACTTGTCAGACTCAGAACAGACATCAACTGTGGATTTGCAATTCTTCCAGATATGTTCCTGTCAACTTTTCTATGTTAAAGATTTAAAATTTAAGTTTGACCATAGGCAGAGATATCCAAATTTCAGTTTCAAACAGGGTTTGCATGAGCTGCTTTTTCTTTTCTATAATAATATTTACTTGTCTAATGATTCTTTACTTTACCAAATGAGCTCAAATAGTGAGCTATTGAGAATACATAGTCAGATTTCAGGATGTAATAACACATATATCCATTCTAACAGGAGCAAATATTCTTTTTTAAATTACTGTTTGTAATTTGAGATTTGCTGGCTATAATTCAGCAATTTAAAGAGAGAGATGTATTACTTCTGGAACAAGATAAAAAAAAGCACTCTCTTTTTATTTCACTGCCATTTGAAAAGAGAATTTAAATTAGACACTACTAAGACCTTTTCTCCCACCTCCTCCCCTCCATTTCCATGGAGGTCACTTGGCAGATCATTGATTCTCCTCTTCACCAAGCTCAAGCAGGGCCATGATGGGGTTGGAGGCCTGTGAGCAAGAAACACATTTGGGCCCATCCACTTAGGGAGGAAAAAAATCCTGCCCCCTGCTTGCTACACCGGCAGGAGTCTCTTATAACCTACAATCTGGAATCCAGCTGCAGCAACTCCCCAGCCAGAGGCTCAGGCACTCTGTACTGAAGGGAATAAAAGAGAGAGAGCTGCAGGGATAAAAGGAGGAGGAAAACTGAATGAAGTTAAAAAGAAATGAGAGAAGAAAAAGAAATGAGAGAAGAAAAAGAAAAGGTACTGCTGAGATCCCCAGCAAGAAGAAACAGTGGTAGGTAAATGGTAAGACGTCAGAAGCTGCCACACATGGCTACAGAACATTTTTGGGAAGAAATATTGTGGGTGGACCCTCCTACAGTGGCCAACTTTGACAGCCCTGTCTAAGCTCGAAAGTCCCTCCTCAACGTCACTCCCTTCATCTCCTTACAAGCTGCCACTACTGCTATCACCTGGAGGCTTCAGCCTGTTCAATCATCAGCATGAAAAGCAAAAAGAAGGAAGGCAGAGAGGTCAACAGGTTGCCTGAAACCAGGTTCAACAACCAACTACCTCTGTGTTATGAAGAGTCTTGTGATATTTGACATTCTTCTAAAAGCCTCAACTCTTTTAGCCGCATGATTTTGAGACTCTTAGCTTCCTTAAAAAAAAAACCATCTAGCCCTCACGGCTGCAGAAAGAAACTTGAAAAACTTTAAACACTCAAAAACCAGACAAATAAAAAGTCCATCTTTCCTGTTAATGTATCATGATAAACATATCATGATTTTTAAGCCAATCTTATGGTTTTGGGGGCCGTATACTTGAGGTTGGCAATATTGTCCCTGTGACAAGGAAGAGTGACTGTTTCTGGCTGCATGGCACTCTGCTGAATGTTGGAGATGAAGGGGATGAAGATAAAGGGGATACATACAAAATGGGAAATGACTGTCTAGGAAGCAGTACTACAGAAAGAGATCTGGGGTTATAGTAGATCACAAGCTAAATATGAGTCAACAGCGTAACACTGCTGCCAAAAAAAAAATAAGCTAACATAATTCAGGAATGTATCAGCAGGAGTATTGTAAGCAAGACACGAGAAGTAATTCTTCCACTCTACTCCACGCTGATAAGGCCTCAGCTGGAGTATTGTGCCAGTTTTGGGAACCACATTTCAAATTGGACAAACTGAAGACAGTCCAGACGAGAGCAATAAAAATGATTAAAGGGCTAGAAAACATGACTGATAAGGGAAGATTGAAAACCTGGGGTTTGTTTAGTCTGGAGACAAGGCGGCTATGGGGGGACATGATAACATTTTTCTAGTACATAAAAGGTTGTTACAAGGAGGACGGTGAAAAAAATTGTTCTTTTAATCTCTGAGGATAGCACAACAAGTATTTGCATCTACATCCACCTTGCACTGACATAATTAGCTGCAACGTCATAGTTGCAACCCTCGTTTCATGTTTGCCCTAACCAAGTCCCCAGCCTGCTACAAGAAAGGCAAAACCCACCCCATACTTTGTCTTTGCCAATCTGGCAGTAAAATAAAAAGCCTCTACTAGCCCCGCAAGAAAAGAGGAACTAACATAATGCCCACAGCAAAACATGACAAAGGCTGTTATTTAACAAGAGGGATGGTGGGTGCTGCTTTGCCTAGTCCAGGTAAAGGTGTGTTTTTCCTGCACTGGTATGGAGCTGCATAGTTCCCTACTTTCTTCTGGCCACCTGGGAGGGGGAATGGAGCAGTGCTCCCATAATGACTTTTAACACTATTGCAGCTCTCTACCCCTTAAATTGGCCAAACACCTTTTCCTGAAAACCAGACACTGCTTAACGGGTTGTGAGGTCATTGTCCCATGCCTCCTACAGTCAACCAACAAAGTCATCCATTTGTCAGCTTCTTGCAAAAATGTCTCTGACAAATTGCATACATTTAATTAATCTTTCTCTACTCCCTTCTCCCTACACTTCATAAGTCACTTCTCATTTTAGCTTCTAAGCTCTGTGAGGTATCATATCCTTGAATGTCTTTTTCTAGAACCCACCACAACAGAGCCTCTATCCTGACTGAGATCTGTGTTATATTTAATATAAGCATTAAATAACAAGAATCATGACAAAAACAAAATAGCAGTGGTTTAGATTCTATACATTATGCATCAGAAAAGTAAATATGTAAGACAATATGAGAAGATTATGGAATCTGAACAAAGAAAGATTAAAACTATACATACTACTGGAGGAATTCTGCATCAAAAAATTCAAAATTCTGTGCACAATATTTTAAAATTCTGAATATTTTATTTGTCAATATAACACAATACAGTCATGCCAGTTTCTATTATTTTGGTAATTTATTTCAAAACATCTGTCAGCACGTATGTCTGTAACAATACAGACAACAAAAAAGATACAGAAAATGTTTTCTGACATATAGATTCCTTACTAGGCCTATTAATACAGAACTCTGAGTAAAAATTAATTTAAAAAATAATACAGAAACACATTTCCTACGCCCCTCAGATACAGTGCAAAGGCTTGGGGGAGTCAAGGACAACGGAGAAGATGAGGGAGAGGGAAGTAATTGTTTGGAAGGAGCCGGGGTGTGAATCTGGAGGGTTGTTGCGTGTGAGTGGGAGAAGTATAGAAGTTTTGGGGGTTCTGAGAGTGAGGGGTTGTTAGGAAGACTCCCCCATGCAGACCCTGGTTGATCCTTAGCCTCTCTCATTGTCAGGCACATCTGTCCCTGCTCCCATGTGTCCCTGTGCCTCTCCCGCATCCGTCCCTGCGCCCCTCCCCAATCCCTATGCGTGCCTGAATCCGACTCAGCCATCCCCTCCCCCACATATCCCCACAACCCTGCTCTCATTCAGCCCCCGTCCCAGCCTCTTCCTCTTCCACTAGCCTTTCTGAACCCCAGTGTGTGACGCCTATATGCCCCATGCTGTTCATCCCTCTATATTCCATGTCTCCTGACCTGGCCCTACAAGCAGGGTGCTGTGAGAAACCCAACTTCTTCTCTTCCCTATCTGCAGCTGGGGCTGGTCCCACTCAGGAGTGGCTGCTCTCTGTTCTGGGCAAAAGGCATAACTGCAGCACCTCTCTGGCAGAATGTACTTTCTGCAGAGAAAAAAAAAATATCTACAAATGAATTCTGCACATGCCTAGTATCACAGAATTCCCCCAAGAGTATATAAAACTTAAAAAGTAACATGAAAAGAAGGTCCCCAGAACATAAAAGCAAATATGCATTTTCAACACACTAAAGAAACTGCCTTCCACAATACAAAAATGTAGATTGTGAAGAATTCCATTTCACAATTTATAGCACACAGAAAACAAAAAAAGAAAGGGGAAAAGGTCTTCCAGGGCCTCTAAATATGCCAAAGTCAATTGGCCACCATGCAGACCCAAAGGCAGGAAACACACTTAGGAGAACAACATCCAAAGACTAGAAAGAAAAAAACTTTTCTTTCTTGCACTAAGTTATGCTAATTCACAGCACCAGCTGTCAGCTCTTTGCAACTAAGAAATATCACAATTTACTTTATTGAACAAATCTCCTTACACTCCACTCACTGAAGTTCTCTCTTCTTACCTCTACTAAGAGCCTGAAGTTAATGGGAGCTTTGCTACTGACTTCCATTGAATAAGCATCTAGCTCTATACACATAGTAACCTACCTTAGATTTCAGACTACAATAATCTCTCTACATAGTCTTGCAAATTGGAAGAGATTCTGCAGCTCAGTATTCTGACATCAAGTGAGCAAAGTATCTCAAAAACTACTTTCCTTTCTTTCATTTCCTTTTATTCTTTTGCTTCTTTAGATGAATGATTTTTCAAAGTTTGTAGCCTTATACAGAGATTCCATCTAGTTTCTTTCATCTGTAACCTATGTATGTCATGTTTCAGACCATTTGTAAGGCATACTCACCACAGTATAGTTTACTTTACCTGATACAGCATGACAGGCTCTATGTTGTATCCTAACATACTGGCAAACTCCTTAGCAATAACGGTTTTGCCACAGCCCTATAAAGTAAAAAATAAAATAAAATAAAAATTAAGGAATTAGATTAAAAATATCTTGCAAGGAGGGAAAAAAAAGGAAGAAATTAACAGTTCTTACTTTTCCGCCTATCAAGCACATATCCTTAACCATATGGGACTGTATCATTTCTGCCAACAGCTGGTTATGGCTGGAAGTTTTTATGAAAGTGTCTGATCCAGAACACAGTTTTAATGGTCTAGTCCCAGCTGGGACCTACAAGGAGACAAAAGATAAACAAGTGATATGAAAATGGTTTAGGCTTGGAGGCAGATTGGTTTACACTGGGTTAGTAACCCTGTAACTTTTCACCGGTGACTGAATTCTTGTGCTCCAGAATCTAAATCTTAAAAAAAAGTTGCCTTTATGGCCTATGGTTGTAAAAAAAATGCCATGAAATAGGAATCAAATGTAAATCAATGCAACGGTATTTGGTTCGGTTTGCAGGCAACATGAACCAATAGTCCTGAGAGGACTCGGACTCACCTCATTAAGGTATTAACACTGAAATCCAATTATGAAGTGAACACTAAAATAATTTATTGCAGATCAGAGGTAAGAAAGAGGAGAAATGATCCTATGGTGAAGATATGAACAATCCACCTGGAGGAAAATCTCACTCCAGTATTATAAGTGGGCAGAGCTTTGCAGAATAGCAACACTTGCTGTTTCCTCCAGTTTAACCCCTGCTTAAGCTACTAAATTCTGTTGCTCTTTCCCCATTCATACTGGGCACGGCTTCCCCTTCAAATTCCTCCTATACTCTTGTTCCAAAAGAGGCCGTTCATTAGGGCCGGCCCACAACATTTTGACACCTGAAGCGGGGAGCTCAAATGACACCCCCAAACCTCCTTGCTTAGACCAAAACTTTGAAAGGTCTCTTGTGCCCTCCTTCCTCCATCATAGCACTTCACCATCTCTGTGCATCTAGAGCAGAGAGAATACATATGCACCAGCAGCAGACACAATTTTCTACACTCGGGGGTCCTAGTGCTCCCCACCCCCCCACAGTCTGGTACCTGAGGCGGCCGCCTCAGTTCACCTCATGGTAAGGCCAGCCCTGCCATTCATGCCTCAGAGAAACCCCTCAATCAACTCTCAGTTCACCCCAGTTCCTAATGAAGCTAACTATTTCCTTCAGAACAGCTCTCCAATCAGCTTCTCATAGATTCTACCCAATTTGCTCCTGCTCTCCAACCTCCTTCTTCACCTCCATTGTGCAAATTCTCTGAGGCCATCCCTCCTCAGTGTGACTAAGATCTCTTCCTCCAATTAACTCTCCTCTATTACATAGATACCTCAGTCTCACTGAATTCAACCTCTACTTTAAACTCAGATCAACATGTGTTTCTTAAAAAATGCCTTATTTCTCCACCAAACAGACCATAAACTTCACTGGAAGAAATTCAGACTAACTGTATTTGATGTGATTAACATGAAGACTTTTGCTCCATTTTCTGTTTCAGCATCCTGTGTTGGAATAATGTTAGCAAGCACATTTTATTTGATGTGGTGGACAAAAGGAAAGAAACTACTATTGTTTTTATTTAAAGATGTAGTGAAAAAACAATTCTTTCAGAAAAACATAACTATATAGAAGATAGCCCCAAGAGGATCACAAATGCTTTGTATTATGCTATGCCTTGGCACAACCCAAAATAAGGAATTAAAGTACTTTTCCATCAAGTGGAAATTGATTAAATAAATAGGTCATGATGCTGAAAAAATAACCACATAGAACCCACATGAGTTATCTGAAAATAAAGCCCTACTTTTCCATAATCAAATACTCTCCAGTTCATAAATGACATTTGCTAAATATTACCATAAAAAGGGGATGGTTAACTGAATTTCTCGGTCAAATTTCTTATCCACTAACTGTATCAAAACATAGACGAGAATCAACGGAGAGTAGCATAACAAATTTGCGGTATATATAGAATATAGCTCAGGGGTGGGCAAACTACAGCAGCCCGCAAGCCATTTTAATCCAGCCCTCGAGTCCCACTGGGGAACAGGGTCTGGGGTTTGCCCTGCTCCAGCGCTCCAGCCAGGGAGCAGGGTTGGAGCAGCTGCACGCGACTCCCAGAAGCAGCCACATGGCCACACTCCAGCTCCTACGCATAGGGGCAACCAGGGACCTCCACTCGGGATGCTCCCCCTGCAACTCCCACTGGTCGGGAACCTCAGACAATGAGATCAGTGGCAGTGCCTGCGGACGGGCTAGCATGCAGAGCCGCCTGGCCATGCCTCCGCATAGGAGCCAGAGAAGGGATATGCAGCTGCTTCCAAGAGCCACTTGAGGTACGTGCTGCCCGGAGCCTACACCCCTGAGCCTCTCTCCTCACCCCAACCCCCTGCCTCAGCCCTGATCCCCCTCCCATCCTCTGAACCCCTCGATACCAGCCCAGTGCACCCTCCTGCACCCGAACCCCTCATCCACAGCACCACCCCAGAGCCACATCCCCAAGCCAAAGCCTGCACCCCTTCCTGCACCCCACTCTCCTGCCCCATCCCAGAGACCACTCCCACACCCTGAATTCCTCATTTCTGGCCCCACCCAGAAGCCCACATCCCCAACCAGAGCTCTCAGTCCTTCCCACACCCCATCCCCAATTTTGTGAGCATTCATGGCCTGCCGTACAATTTCTATTCCCAGATGTGATCCTCCCGCCACTAAGTTTGTCTACCCCAATATAGCTTGTTGAATCTGTGAATCATTACCTGGAATTTCACTTCTTTTTCAGCAATCTGGACAATTACATCAGCCTGTAAGGGTTTACTTCCATGTATTATTTCCACATTTTTAATCGTACTGGGAAGCAAAGGGGTTTCTGAATCCTGGAGTTCAAAACGCTGGAAAAATTGAGAAAGTAGTAATTATTTAATCTAGTGCTGTGTTTTTAAATATTTCCACTGAAAACATGGCAGAAATTGATGCAAGACTAATTTCTTCTGAAGTTCAATATCCATTTGCTGTAAGAACCTTATACTGGAAAAGTTAAAATGGACCTTTTAAGATGCTAACATCAGTATGTATCTACTAAGGGCTTGGTTACACTGGCACTTTATAGCGCTATAAAGCCCCCACGAGCGCTATAACCTCCTCCCCGTCCACACTGGCAAGGCACGCAGAGCGCTATAACCGCGGAGTTATAGCGCTATTGTTAATCCACCTCCGCATGGGGAATAAGGGCTATAGTGCAGCTGCTGTAGCACTACAGCAAGAATATGGACACCCACAGCGCTACAACTGATCTCTGGAGATGTCTAGAGCCATTTAAGGCAATTGACGTCTCTTCCCTTTGTTTTGAACTCGGCTGGAGGAATGCGGAAGTACCTCTTTAGAGTTTCTCTCTTAACTCCACAGATAAGCAATGCAAATGTTTAAGGAGGGAGCCTGTGTGAAAACAAAGCCTTCTGTGAACGGAGGCTCGCTGACAGGCTTTCAGAAGAACGGAAAAATCACTCTCTCTCTCCCTCCGCATACACACAACGCGTCCCCCCTCAACCCCCTCATTTAAAAAGCACGTTGCACCCAGCTGAATGCTGGGATACCTGCCCTAATGCCGCATTAAGTGCCCCAAATGTGGCCATGCTATACCGCTGGTGCGTCTGAGTGTGGACATACAATAGCGCTATACATATTACTGTATAAGGGGACCGCTATAACCAATAGCGCTATAGTCTTGTAAGTGTAACCATACCCTTAGTGTTCCCTATTAAACTATTAGCTTGCTACTCCTCTTGTCAAACTAAGTCATGAGCTGGGACAACAGAAATCTGTAAATTCTGAAAAATCCATGAATTCCAGATCTTTGTATAGAATTTTCTGTTATACAGAGCTGAAAGTTTCTTTTCTAAATAAAAAAAAAAAACTAGGGTATTCTGATTGCAAGACAGCCCTAGTGATATAACTTCCCACTGCTGACTTGTTGATTTTGAAGCCAGACAGACTGAAATAAAGCTCCAAGCCTCCAGCATTTATGTTACCACAGCATTTATCTTTTGAGGGCTATTATGACCACTTGGGTATTAGAAACATTCAGCTAAAAAAAATTCAAGTTAAGATGATTATTTAGTTTGACAGCCTTGTTTGTAATGAGAGTTGAGGGCTCCCTACACACAAGAAACTTTTATTATATAGTCTTTAATAGGCGAAGGAAAAATATTGCCCTTTTTGCCTCCTTTAGCACCACCTCTACCCTCCACCACCCTTCCATTGCTCTACACTGTATGCAGGAGGAGTGAACATTTTTTGCTAAAAATTGTGTGGTTTGAGGTTCTTTTGGTTTGTTTTCATCTTACTTGGATGGAGCCTGGGGTTATATTATAAATTCAGGTCTTCTTATGCTTGAAAAAATTATGGTGTCACTCTTTTGACATCACAGGAGGCAAAAGAGTGATAGCTAAGTAATAGAGAGCAAGGGATTTTTAGTCAGATTTTTTAAACTGTTTGTTTTTTTCCTAACATCTCTAACTCTAGTGCCTAATGAACACTTACATGAGAGGATATGTCCATGTGTAAGATTCAACATGCCCACGTGTGCACACACACTTCAATAAAGGTGTGAGCGCTCGCCACACACATCCAAAGGATTGGCTACACTTAAAATACTACTCTATTTTACTACGCCACTGTAGAGCTTGAACGTAGATGTTACCTATGCTGATGGGATGGATTCTCCCATCGTTGTACTGATGGAATGATTCCACCAGGGACTTCGGTCAGCTTAACTAAGCCATAAGGAGGTGTGGATTTTTCATACTTCTGACAGATGTAATTATACTGACTTAACTTCCTAGTGTAGACAAGGCCTAAGACTCCCCAAAAAGTCCTCCCATAAAACCTGCTATTTTGGAGGTACAAATCAAGTAAAAACCCAACCCACACTTATTTGGGAAATGATTTTTGGTCTTTTTTCCATATAATCAAGAAGCAAAAATGACCCCAATTCAATTTAAAAAAAATGGTTCCAAAGCATCTTAAATTTGGCTGACCATCTTCACCATAGCCTCATGTTCCAAGCAGGTGAAAGGATATTCCACAGGAATTAGGTTATGCAGTTTCGGAGTTCAAATATGATAAATATCTGTCTAGTAATTCAGATGATGACGAAGATTGCTGGTGTGATTAAAACATTTGATGCAGTGTTGTTGTAGCCATGTTATGGAATATCTTTTATTGGACCAACTTCCACAGTGAGCGAGACAAGCTTTCTAGCTCTGTGTAAGCTTGATTCTCTCACAAATAGAAGTTTATCCAGTAAAAGAGATTACCTCATCCACATTGTCTCTTGAAAACATTAGAGTAAACTTCACGTTATTTTAGGCACATTCAATTGCTTTTATTAAAAGTGTGTTGCGAAGAATAAAATCTATGTATCTATTTATACAAGATACCATAGCATTGCAAATTAAGGTTAGAAGCACAATTATTTTTGTGATATAATCAGACACACAGTTTGGCTCATCACTTTCATAGGTTCACATTCTGGACTAAAAGACTACAAATATTTCATGTTTAAACGTGAACTTTTTTTAAAAAAAAACATAAGTGTACCTTAGTGCAAAACTGCCAAAAATTCTATTTTTATTTTAATAGCTGAACCAATTTCACCACCACTAAACATTAGAAGAACAGAAAAAATCTGAGAATGTGCATTCTGAATTTCATTGTGAACTAAGATTATAATTGGCAAATTAGACACCCTGATCCAAAGTTAACTGAAATAAACAAAAAAACTCCCATTGAGTTCAATATACTTTGGTTCAGGTCCAAAGCTATTTCCACATGCAATGCTGACAGACTCTTATAATTACAACATCATTTCCAGTTGCAATTATAAGAAGGGAAGGAAACATTTTATTTCTTCACATTTCTCAAATACAACTATAGATGACTATCTAATGCTCTGGGTACCATCAGCATAAATTAAAAATCACAACATAAAGTAAGTTACTTCCTACAGATATATACATTAAATTTTCAATCCCTCAATCATTACTCTAAAAATTACTGAAATTAAAGAGAATACTGACTAGGTAACAGATAAAGCTCAAAATCATATTCAAGAATAAGGTAACCAACTCCTTAAGCATCTACCTACATAACGTGTAAGGGAAAAAAATGCATTATTGTTTGTGATTTCAATCTGAGTAACATAAAGCTGGAGGTTAGAGCTGGTAAGGAATTTTTCAACGAAATTTCTTTTAATCAGAGAATAGGTTAATAGAAACCAAAACTTTTCACAGGAAATGGTCAGTTTCAATGAATTTCTTGACTAGAAAAAATGTTGAAAATAATTTCAGAATGTTTTGTTTTGACATTTTCTACATGAAAAATTCCAGTCTTCCAATTCAAAATTAATTTCTGTATCAAAATCTAAGCTGATTATAATAAAAAAATAAAAATGGCCAAAACTGAAACAGTCTGATTGATCTGAATTAATTATTTTTTCCTGGATTTTTCAGTTTACAAAAATTTCCAAGATTGACTTTTTGTCTCATTTAGAAACAGGCAAAAAACCATTTCCTGACCAGCTCAATTGGAAGTCTTATGCTGCTAATAGTAAAATGTCTTTGGAATTTCTAAGTAATATAAATGACAATTGCCTAACTCACAAAGCATTACATCTATCATAAAAATAATTCTATATTAGACCTCATCTTGACAGATAAAGAGGAAATGATCTTAGAACTAAAAGTTAGTTGTTGCTTTGGTGCAAGTGATCATGACTTAATTATATTTGTTATGTACAAACAGAATAAAGTTCCAGCCAGGAACATCTACATGGGGTGCTTTTAAAAGAGACCAGTTTCACAAAGCTGAAAACAATTATGAGCCAAATCAGCTGGGAGAATTTAAACAGAAAAAAATATAACTCTTAATTGAGAGATGTTGAAATACATTTTACTAAATTCCCAAAAGACCACAACTGAGAGAGAACACTATGCAGGTTAAAAACCAGACTGTCCTAGAGAAGTGAAAGAAGCACCGCGCCACTTCCCGCAGTCCCCATTGGACTGGAACAGTGAACCACAGCCAGTGGGAGCCCCGATCGGCCGAATCTGTGGACACAGCAGGTAAACAAACCAGCCACGCCTGCAAAGGGTGCTTACCCTGTGGGGCCACGTGCCGAAGTTGCTGATCCCTGAGGTAGACATTACTTATGCCCAAGGGTTTTAATAGACCTCCCCAAGGTCTCTGAAGAGTTAATATTGGTTTAAATAAATCTTGGAAAACTGGGGAAATTCCAGACGACTGGGAAAACGTCGTGGCAGTATATAAAAAGGGCAAATGGATGACCCAGGCGATTATAGGCCTATCAGCCTGACACTGAACCTGGGCAAAATAATGGATACAGGACTCAATAAATAAAGAATTAAAGAAGGACAATATAATTAATGCCAACCACATGTCTTTATAGAAAATAGATCTTGTCAAACAAACTTGATACTCTTCGATGAAATTACAAGTTTGAGTGATGAAGGTAACAGTGCTGATGTAATACATCCAGACTTCTGTAAGGCATTTGTGTTGCTACCACACAACATTTTGATTAAAACCTAGAACAATACAAAATCAATATGGCACACAGCAAATTTATTAAAACCTGGATGACAGGTCTCAAAATGTAACAGTCAATGACAAACATCACTGTGTGGGTATGTTTCTAACTGGGTTCTGCAGGATTGATTCTCAGCCCCATGCTCTTTAATATTTTTATCAATAACCCAGATGAAAACATAAAATCATTACTGATAAATTTGGTAGATAAAGATTGGGGAGTGATAAATAATGAAGAAGACGGATCCTGGATTGTTTATTAAACTGGGTACAAGCAAACAATAAGCCTTTCAATAAGGCCAAGTGGAAAGTAATAAGAAAAAAGAATGTGGGGCATACTCAGAATATGGGACATTCTATCTGAAAAAGACTACGAATCTATGAAAATGCTGGAGGAAGGAGAAGGTGGGAAGGGAAAAGAAGAGACAAAAAATACACATTTTCTCTCTTTTTTTTTTTTTAGTTTGATGGTTTTTGATCAGCATTATTTCAGAAAGCTCTATAAATTAACTGAATGTTTAACAGATACATATGCCCATAAAGATAAAGAAACTAGTAGAATTATCATGACACACAATATTTTTCATGTGAAGTAATTTAATCACAATTAATATTCTAAGAAGTTTATGAATTTTAGAAAAAATATTATTTTCCATTTTAGTGACAAAGACCTATCTCGTGAATATCTTTTCTCTAAGTCTCTGATTCAGTAAGGCACTTAAACACATGCCTAACTTTAAACATGTGAGTAGTTACATTGAAATAAATAGGACTAGCACGCTGTTAAAGTTAGGCATGTGTTTAAGAAACTGTGAATTGTGCCCTAAATTCAGTAGAAGATATAAAGCACTCATCATCTAATGAAATCTGTTAGTTTATGAAGATATTTTTCAAAACATTTTTTTAATATCAGCATTAACATACATTATTTAAATAATTAGCATTGCTTTGGTGTCTTGTCATGATTTAATGGGGCTACTGTATTAAATAACTGTTCTCTGAGATTTGTATATAAAATGCATGCTACTTACTTTTAACGCGTCTTCTACTGCAGTCCTGCCTTCCTTTCCTAGTAGAACATTATAAGGGTAAAGCCATTTGATTATATGCTGGACTGACATCATAGGGAAGGAATCCTAAATAGAAATAAAAAGACAGGAGAGATTAATTCCATTACCCATTAACCTGGAACATATTATACTGACACAACTGCAAAGGAGGCAAAAAGAGACAACATACAAGTGTGTCATCAGCTTTTGAGACAAAACCAGAGACACTTCATCTATACTACCCCAATAGCTGTCTCGCCTACCTCCCCACCTGCACTCCCCCTGGATCTCATACTCTTTTCTGATGGTGGAGGGAGGGGTCAATTGTTGAAACTGCAGAATCTAAAGAATCTCGATATGAACTGAAGAAAAAGCCACCAGCTGTTGATTTCTAACATCATACAGAGAAGGCAGGATAGTTTCAAAATATGACAGCTGCTGGTGCTCTGCACTACTTAACTCCCTTGAGGTCTTGGAAGACATCAGGGAAAAGTAAAGAGTGTTGCAGTTGCTTATTGCATATACTGGCCTCCACTACAGAATGCCAATGATAAGAATCCAGTATGTCTTTTAAAAAGTGCTATAACCAAGAAATTCAGTACACTTGGACTGTCTGCGAGCAGATAAGATTTGTTGTTTCTGCTGCACCTCTGCCTCCTCCCCTGAGCGTGCCGCATTCCCGCTCCTCCCTGCCTCCCAGAGCTTGTTATGCTGCGAAACAGCTATTTTGCAGCAGCTAGCGCTGGAAGTAGAAGCAGGGACGTGGTGCTCTCAGGGGTGGAGGCAGAGGTGAGGTGAGCTGGGGGGCGGGGGGAGCAGGGAGCTTTGCTGCGGGTGGGTGCAGCCCAGCCCTGGAGCACCCACAGAGTTGGCACCTATGTAAATATACACTGTAGAGGTTAGGCATGCATCTTGTAATTGGATCTTAACAGAATTTGACTGGATTTCAACAGAATTAATAGAATATAAATAAATATTTACCAGGTGGATGGGTGGAGGGTTGTGTGTTTCGTTTTTCTACTTAAGGCATAAATGGCGAGGGGGTGGGGGAGAAAAAAGGTACTTTTAGGAAGACAGCAATGTGGTGAGGCCCACTAGACTCTGAGGCTGTTTCAAGCATGGGAGGTAACATGAAAAGAGTGAAGGTATGAGTGGGAGATAGAGGTGAAAGATTGTGAGAAAGCAGGCAAGAATCGGCAAAGACTAGAACGTAAAACAAGGTGTAACAGGAAAAAAAGTCAAAGATGGAGACAAGAGTGATGGAACACAGTCTTGACCGTGAGGAGGAGTATGAACTTTATGTGGAAACACAAGCTGCAATTAGGGCAATTTGAACAACATGGGAAACAATTGAAAGCATCAGGAAAGGAAGATACATTTAGGCTGCAGCATGTTGAAGGCCGATGGGAGAATAATCAGTTAGAATACCAGCCAACAACAGAACTACTGTAGACAGATCAATAAAAATTACTGGAGATTGATGCCACTAAACTGCAGAAAGACACTTTCTCATAAAAGCAGATAGGAGTGTGAAACTATAAAATGGACAGAGAAGATTCACATGCCAGGGGAGACTAGAATTTTCCTATTTTTAAGATTTAATAAAAGTGGATGCAGTTTAGAAACATTTTAATGTTGAAACCAATGTGACATTTTGCCCCTCCACACTTTTCCTTTATCTTCAGTTTCCTATTTCGATCCATTTTCATATGCAAGTCAAGAGATCTGGCCCACTTCTGATAGCTGCAATCTGCTTTTCTTGGATGTAGAGACTTAACTTTGTATATCATGACGGTAGGACTTCTCAAAATGAGTTACTTGTTACAAAATGTTAACACTGTTAAATTTTAATGTTCTGGGGTTCCTAAGAAAATACTTTTTAATCACTTCTCAAAAGGGAACTAAAACTAACAGCAGCCATAACTGCAGTAAAGCAAGATTTTTTATGAGGAAACTAAGCTATGACATTTAAGTTTAGGCAATACTGGTTATTAGGTACTTGGGACTAAAAAGGTTCTTTCATCCTTCCTACAAGAAATTTGTAAATTAAGCCTTGTTTTATTGTGATTGCTGCACTTACTTGAATCATTCTGTGTATGGCACACTATAATATATAATAAATCATGCTTATATATATTTTCTAAACATCTCTGAGCAAAGAAACGCAATGGGCAGTTTTGTAGAAGTAATGAATAAATATCTGTATTACAGAAATCTGCAGCATGGTTGAGTCATTCATAGCAATTTATAATAATTATTGATTCCATTACACTGTACAGATTTTACTTCATCTTTCAGTTACTAGAAATTACTCAATAGTTCAGTTCATATTGTTTAGCTTAGAAACAGGTTACTAAAAATTACAACATTTTACTCCCAATTATTTCCAGAAAAAAATAAATTGTATTAGCAGTCTAAAAGAATTTGATTAGTAAGTGTAAGTAATAACTAATATGTATTTTTGTTTGTTTGTTTGCGGGGGGGAGACTAGGCAAGTGCATAAATAACTGAGTTATGGTGGTAAAGTAAAAAGAAATAAAAAGCTGGGCCTACCTATGAATCTCATTGGGAATCACAAAGGTAATATATATGTATACCCTGCAGTGGGAGAAAAAGGAACTCCAGAAAACTCAAATCCCAAACAATGCTCAATTTACTTGCACTGCAGTTGGCATTCTATATGGCAACCCTTACACAGATGAATGAAAAAAATGGTTACCTACCTTCTCGTAACTGTCGGTCTTCAAAATATGTTGCTCATGTCCATTTCAAGCAGGTGTGTGCACTGCACTCACAGTCATTGGAAATTTTTTCCTGTAGCGCTACCTGACGGGTTGGCTGTGGAGCCCCCTGGAGTCGCGCCTTCATGGAGGTGTTTATAGGTCACTGTCAATCTGCTGCCTCTTCAGTTCCTTCTTGCCGGAGCATTCCAAAAGAGGGGCAGATAGGTGGGTCTTGGAATGGACATGAGCAACATATCTCAAATAACAACAATTACAAGAAGATAGGTAAGTAACCGTTTTTTCTTCTTCAGGGGCTTCCTCATGTCAATTCCAAGTAGGTGACTCCTAAGCAATTCCTAGGAAAAGGGGATGGAGCTCAGTGGGTCGCAGACTTCAGCACTGCTCTACCAAATATGACATCATCTCTGGTCCAGTGCATAATGCAATGTAAAGGCATGGATTGATGACCATGTTGCTGCTCTGCAGATCTCTTGAATAGGGACTTGCACCAGGAACACCTCCAAAGATGTGAGGGCCCTTATGGAGTGTGCTGTCAGTGCCAGGGCAGGTATCTTTGCCAGGTTGTAGCATACCCTGATGCAGGCCGTGATCCACAAAGAGATTCTTTGGGATGACACTGGAACCCCTTCGTCCGCTCTGCAACGAAGAGTTGCGGTGATTTCCAAAAAGGCTTCATTCTTTCAGTGTGAAAGGCTAATGCTCCCCCGACACCCAAGGAGGGGAGTATTCGCTCCTGGTGGATAGCGTGCGGCTTAGGAAAGAATACTGGAAGAAATATGTCCTGGTTCGCATGGAACTGTGAAACTACTTTTCGGAGAAAAGCTTGGTGTGACTGCAATTGCACCTTGTCCTTATACAAGACCATGTTTGGAGGCTCAGAAGTTAAGGCCCTCAGAAGTTCAGACACCCTCCTGGCTGAATTTATGGCCACCAAGAATGCTACTTTCCAGAAAAGGTAAAGAAGAGAGCTCAAAGGGAGGACCCATCAATCTTGAGAGCACCAGGTTGAGATCCCATAAGGGGGTGTAGAGGGGCTCTGCCAGGGCTCGTCCCTCTGTAGGGCGGTGGAGCACGACACCGCCTCGCTGTACCCTCGCTGCAGGGTTGGGGAATACCCAGTTTATGGCCCAGACCCTCAGGCAGGGCTGAGCAACAGTTCAATATAAGCCAAGGCCCTGGATCAGGGCGGGGCAGCACACAAACAGTCAGAGGCTCAGGCCTTCAGGCAGGGACTGAGCAAATAGCGCTCTAGTAGCAAGGTCAGACTCCAGGACATCTAAAAATGGGGGAGACTGCCACCCACAAGTGGGGTGGCGGGGGACGCAGGCCCTCCCGCTCCACTGCGTCCTAGACGATTGCCCTAGCAGCAGTAGAAGACCCGCTGCTGTCAGTGGGGATCCTGACCACAATACACTGATATTGGCTCTGGCAGTGTTGCAGCCGAACTAGGGTCAGCTACCCTCGGGCTACTTCCATACTTCCCTCATAGGGTACCTGGGTTAGGGTGGTGACCTCGGAGGGCTCCAGCACCATGGGCTCCTTGTGATCGCTAGCGAGGGGCAGGTTCAGCGACTCCTGCAGGTAGCTGGTAAGAGGTAAGCTTGGCATCTCCTTGGGGTAGGTGCTGGGTAGGCTCAGCAACTCCTCCGGGTAGTGAGCGCAGGGTAAGCTTGGCCAGTCCTCCTCCAGGTAGTGAGTGCAGAGTAAGCTCGGCAACTCCTCCGGGTAGCAAGCGCGGGGTAGGCTCGGCCAGTCCTCAAGTTCACCACGGGCCGCTGGGGCTTCCCAGTCACGAGCTCTGTCAGCAGTGTCTGTCCTCCCTGGTGGCTGCCTTCCAAGTGAGCTCCGGGGCTGAGCTTTCATACTTCCTATCCTGTGCTGTGGCCTCTGGAGGGCAGGTGCAGGACCCACTGGCTCCGTCCACTTTGGTGTTTTGGGAGGCCTGTCCCTCTGTGGGGCGGTGGGGCACCACCCCACCTTGCTACACAGGGACTGGCTGTCTTACTTGAGGGTACAGTCTATCTAGTCCTTTGAGGAAGCAACCAACCATGGGATTTACGAAAACCAACCAGCCGGCCGAACCCAGGCAGAAAACTGAGATGCTGCACCTTTACTGATGACATTGACAGGCCCTGCTGTTTCAGGTGTAATAAATAGTCCAGGATAAAGGGAATCAATGAGTGCAAAGATGGAGTATCCTTTTGTAATCACCAAATAGAGAATCTCTTCCACTTAGCCAAATAAATGGCTCTAGTGGATGCTTTCCTGCAGCCAAGGAGAACCATCCTAATGGGTTCTGAGCATGTAAGCTCCAAGGGGGTGTGACAAAGTTCCGAGTCTGTATTGGTGGGTCCTGCGCTTCCTGGCAGATTTAGGGGCCTCAGCAACTCATCTAGGTCCAGAGTGACCTTCCTTTCTCAGTAACTAATTAAGGGAGGCAGAAAAGGGGGGAGCCCAGGCCCACCCTCTACTCCGGACTCCAGCCCAGGGACCCTAATAGTATCAGCTAAGATGGCTGACCTTTTATTCACAAAACACAATACAATTCCCTGGGCTACTTCCCCACAGCAGTCCCTGCTTCTTCAAACTCCACTTCATCCTTACCTCAGGGCTTCCTTCCTTCTGTATGATATATTGTCCTCCACTCAGTCTCACCAACAGCATAACTTCCTTCCACAGCTCCTGACACCCACAGCCCACCTGACTAACTGGGAGGATTTTATCTGGTTTCAGCCAGTCCCTGATTGGCTTCAGGTGTCCCAATCAGGCTAGCTGTTTCTACTCCTTTCTAGAAGGTTCTTAATTGGCCCCAGGTGTATTGATTGGCCTGGAGTAGCCTTTGTTTGGCTATCCAGGGAACAGGGACCTGCACATCCTGAGACTAATATACCTGCCTTCCAGAACTCTCCTATATCCTTCTGGTCTGACTCCGTCACAGGGGTTAGCAACTGAGTGTCAATGCCGTGAGGTGGAAAGACTCTAGACTGCAGTGCTAGAGGTAGCCATGGTCCTATGTGATGAACTCCGGGACTAGCAGCAGGGTTTACAGGCGTGTCCACCAACAGGCCTAGGAGTGTGGTGAACAAGTTCTGACATGGCCATGCTAATGCTATTAAGATCATTGATGCTCCCTCTCTTCTGACCATTAGCAGGATCGTGTGCACCAGCCAGAAGGGCGTGAATGCATACAGAAGGTAATCCTTCCAAGGGAGGAGAAAAGCATCTGCAAGAGAGCTCAGGATTTGATTCAGGAAGGAACAGGACTGCTGACACTTCCTTGTGTGCCTTGTTGCAAATGAGTCCTTCCGGGAAAATCCCCACCACTGGAAGATGTTGATCACGACATCTGGTCGGAGTGACCACTTGTGATTGTGAACATGCTGAGATGATCGGCCTGCTCGTTCTGAGAGTCTGGAAGGTACAATGCCTGTAGATGTACTGAATAGGCAATGCAGAAGTCACAATTTGAAGGTTTCCTGGCAGAGGGGAGAGGAGCAAGCCCTACCCTATCTGTTTATACAGAATATCACTGTTGTCACTCAATACTGATACACATCTGCCCTTCAGCTGGGTATGGAATGGCTGGCAAGCAAAGTGAACCACTCTTAGCTCCCTGACACTGATGTGCAGTGAAAGTTCTGCCTGGGACCAGAGATCTTGAGTCTTCCATGGTGCATCCCCCATCCCATCGCTGACACATCCATGATTAGAGACAGTGAGGACTGGAGCCTAGAGAAGGGGTACTCCTGCACACACCACTTGCCACCACAGGACGGAGTTGATAACTGGAAAAAGAAGAGTGACCATCTTGTCTAGGAGGTCTCGGTTTGGCCTGTATACTGAGGCCAGCCAGGCCTGAAGAGGTCGGAGCCACAGTCTCACATGCTGAAGTGCATATGTACAAGTGGCCGTACGACTGAGCTGATTCGGGCAATTTCGTGCCGTAGCAGTGGGGTATCGTTGTAAGCCCTCTACGATGGTGCCCATGGTCAGAAAACACGATTCCAGAAGGAATTATTTGGCTTGACCTGAGTCTAGGAGAGCTCCAATGAACCCTATCCTCTGAGTGGAGGTTACAGTGCCAACTCCATTTCGAGACATATGACTCTGGCTCTGAGTCCAAAGAGGACTCCAATTTCAATGACCATAGGGGTGCCAAATGGGATGGTGCCTGGAAGTGGTGTCAAGGGGAGGGCGACCGGTGCCACATTATGGCTGGTTTGACCTTGGAAGGCTCGGCGCTTTTCTGCAGTGCCGGTGCCTGCTGAGCTGTCAAAGCTACAAGGTCCCTGGTCACTTAGAACATGTCCGGGGTGGACGGAGGATCCAGATCCTCTACCAGACTAGCCCGCGTGGGTGAGTCCACCGTACCAGACTCAACAAATCTCTCTGCAAAGTCGGTGCCAGTTTAGCCAGAGCCGGGGCTGACTGCTCCAGGGTGAGATGCACTCCGCTAGCACATCTGCACCCCACTGCTCTAATCGTGAGCGAATGCCCCCTCTTGGTTCTCTTCTGCTACTTGTGTGGCACCAGCAAGTGCAAGCAATGCCAGGTAGCCACAGTGAAAGTCTTCAGTGCCAGGGAGTGGCAGTGCTGAGGGTCTCTGGACCCAAAGTCCTTTTCTGGCACCGCAATCTTTCTCCCTGAGGCTGGTGCGCCCCGCATCGAAGTTGGACTTCGGGTCTGACGCAGGCTGTGCCAGCTGGCAATGGAAAGCTGACTCCATGAGGAGTAGTTTTCACCTAAAATCTCTATTTTTTTGGGTCTTGGGTGGAAGTCTTTGCAGATCTTGCACCTGTCAGTCTAGAGAGCATCCCTCAAGCACTTTAAGCAAGAGTCGTGGGGGTTGCCGCTGGGGAAAGGCTACTGGCAGGACCTGCATGAACCCTTGAGACCGAGGCATGCCACGGTCCCCAGGAGGGGAAGAACTCAGTGTGGGAAACCCTAACAGAAACTTATCTAACCAACTATAAAAACTACTTGAAGCACTAAGTTAACTATTTACAGGTATAAAGAGAAAGACCAGTAGGGGATTGTTTCCTATAGCAAGAGAGAAGCAGCTCCAATGACTGTCACGGGTGGTAAAAAGAAACTGAAGAGGTGGTGGGTTAGCAGGGACCTACGTACACTGCCATGAAGGCGCTACTCCAGGGGGCTCCACAGCCGATCCGATGGGTACCGCCATGGGAAAAACCTTGCAACGACTGTGCATGCAGTGCACACAGACCTACTTGGAATCCGTATGAGCAAGCACTCGAAGAACTACTTGTTTACGTGCTCACCAAGATGAGTAATGGTTGCATAATCAAACACTAAATAAAACAAATAGATTTTTCACTCAAAATTCTCTAGTGCCTTTTGTTTGCACATATCCCCAACATATATGGGAAAAACAGCAATGAACTATCCTGGCACTAGTATATTTTTGTGAAATGTGCAACAACTCATTTTGTTACTCAGTGATGCTCCTTGCATCTCGAGCATTTTAAATGGATGTAGTAAAAATCATCCATTTGAGCGCATTCTAAATAAAATGTACTGCTCAGATGGTCAGAAATTCACTTTGCATTATTGCATTTTAAAACTCTTTGTGTAAGGGATACCACATACTTTGCCTAAAATATCTCAAAGAGAGCATAACTACAATGGCATAGATGAGATTAGCCTCTTCATCACTCCTCACTAGAAAAAGCCTTCTGTTTCAGACTGGGTTTTCAGTCTGGGAGTCATCACCCTGTGGGAGCTTGCATATATGTGTTGGGAGGCTGGGAGTAAGCAACCACCTTGCCTTCCCATATTGTTAAATGGTCAATGGTCCCAGACAGATAAGGGGAAGAACCTAACGTCCCAGAAGGGAATAAGGCCCCAGTACAGAAAAAACTGAGAACCTGGTTTAGGAAGCTATAAATAGACCAGAAACTGGCACCCTATGATAACACCCTACATTTTTTAATGTAAAATAAAATACTTCCTTCGCTCCTCAGGTCAGATAAATAGCTATGGGGACATTTTATTTCCACAACTATGGAAGCAGTCTGACATTCATTTAAAAGTATTTTTCACTACAGGGCTAGAAGAATAAAATGCTATAATGTATTTAAAAATTCAACATATTTCCTTTCCCAAAGCACACTATAAATTGGTCTAATTTCTGTGATTATCACTTTTTAGTTTTTTATATGATATCAATAAGTCAGTTTCTTTGAGAGAAATTGTTACAAATTCTTCCCCCCCAATAAACACACCTAAATAAATTCTAAATCAACTAGTTAATCCACATGCCTAATGAATTAATTGAATCTAATCATTGTTCAATACACCAAGATACACAAAGCTCTGCTGAAATCTTTCTTGTCTCATGACTCATACTAATTTAGTTCCTGATCTTACATCTGGATCTCTGCAGAAGTTATGGTGCCCAAAAAGATGCAAGTAAGGATGTCTCCAATGAGATCCAGTTAAAAGAACACATATTTTTTTAGTGTTCTTATTAATTCCAAAGACTCTGTAATTAGAAATGAACAGTTCAAATTGTATCTGAGGAAATTCTTCTCTTTCAAAATGTCACTTCATAGTTACATGCACATACCAGAATCTGAACTGCAGCTGATAAACTGTCTAAAGGAAAATCTGGAAGTCCTAGCATAGAGGATTCCTGGGAGCAGAGAGTTGTAGCGAAAGACAAGAGCTGAGAGATTCTGGAAAAGAAACAAAGAAATTGTAATGTTTTATTCATGCAAAACATACTTTAAAATTTTAAGCCCTATGAAGCTAAACACAGCGTAAGATGTTGAAGCAACTTCTGAATACAAGCAAGTTTTATCTAATAAAGTTCTAAAGAATTAAGGACACAATACAAAAACTGTAATTATATATGAAAAGCTGCTTAACCATATTCCCATACTTACTAAAAATTTTGTTCTTACTAAAAGTTCGGATCAGTCTATAAGGTGTGACAAAGCTCCAAGTCTGTATTGGAGGGTCCTGTGCTTCTGGGCAGATTCTGTGACCTCAGAAGCTCACTGAGGCCACAGTGTGACCTCCCTGCCTTAGCCTAGCAGCAAAGACCCCAGCCTGCACTGAGCTACTTTCATCACAAGCCAGTATTAGAGGTGGGAAGGGGCATACTCCACAGTCTCTGCTGCTCCTTTGGGCTTAGCAGATGTTCAGCCCCCTGCCTGGCTCAAGGTTTGCTTCCCCACTCAAGAGGATCTCTGTAGAGCATGTGGGGGAGGTGAGAAGGAGAAACCAGGCCCCCGCTCAACTCTAGGTGCCACCCACGGACGCTAATGGTAGTAGCTATTGATGGCTTTCCCTTCACTACCGGAGCTGCTTTGACTTCCTAGGCCACTTCCCTGCAACCTCCTTTCTATTTTCGCCCTTACCTCGGGCCTCTGCAATACTTCCTCTCCTCCAACTCTTTCTCCTCAGGCTTCAGCAATCGCTTCCTCTCCTCCAATCTCCTTCTCCTGGAACTCACTGGAAGGAGAGCTTTTAAGCAGTATAAATGGGACCTTGATTGGTTCCAGCTGTCTCCATTAGCCTAATGGCCTTAATGGAGCCTTTGCTGGTTAACTGTAATCAGGTGCCTGCATTAGCCTAACAGCCTTAACTGATCCTTAGGCGGGTTAAATGGCGTCAGGTGTATTGATTGGCCTGGGGTAACCTTGTTTGGCTACCCAGGGAACAGGGACCTGCTAATCCGGAAGCTGATATATTTGCCTTCCACTATTCTTTTATAGCCTTCTGATCTGAGTCCATTCACAAGGGGTACAGCACACAGATAGCAGACAATCCTGACAGGACATAAGATTCAGCCGCTTAACGCTACTTTTTTGTAATTAAGAAAATTTACCTCTGTGTAGAAACATTTGATCCAACCGAGTATAATAGCTTAAGATGGTCCTGAAAATAGAACATAGCATCAATAGCAAATTATTTTCTGGGTTATACCGTGGATCACAGTGCATATTGTGCAAGATGTTTTCTATTTCTCATCTAATTAGACACCGAGCCTTTTGCAGCAAAGAGCCTAGTCTTGGCACACAGAATTAATTTTCTAAAAGAAAAAAAACTTAGCATCCCGGTATCCTGTCTACCGACAGTGGCCAGTGCCAGGTTCTTCAGAGGAAATGAACAGAACAGATGATCCCTCCCCAGCTGGCAAACAGAGGGTAGGGACACTTCAGAGTAGGATTTTCAGTCCTGCCCAACCTCGTCACTGATGGACCTATCCTCTATGAATTTATCCTTTGGAGATTCTCTCTCTCTTTTCAGTAATTAACTGGGCATCAATATGATCCTCTCCCAAAAAAAGGTCAAAATATTTTATTCATGTCCAATGATTAATTTTTGAATATATAATATGTAAAATACAAGATTAAAATATCTATTAGTCCTGCTCTGTAAACAAGCTCTAATTGATCTACAATGGCACTTACCTTAAAGGGGAGATGATAAACATCTCTTGCTTGAAATCTAGAACGAAGAGGAGGGTCCAATGGGTTACCAGAATATCTAGGTACTGGCAGGCCCAGTGCTATTACACGAAAATCTTCACTTACTCGAATAATCTTCCATGCATCTAACTCGGTTTTAGTATGTTCCTGAATCAATTAAAATAAGGTAATAATTAGAATGCAATAACATCTTTTAGTGAGGGCCCTGATGCCTGAGCTACAGACTGAAGATCTAAAGGGGAGGAATCAAAAACAGCGGTCTTCCAGTTAAATTTGGTCTTCTGCTTCCCTTGTCTTTAACACAGATGGGGCCAGGATGAAATGTTCCATCTTGATTTAAGGTATTCAATTTGTAGCTCATGTATCGAGGCTTTCTAAGGTAAGGATGGCTGAAATATGCTTCACTGAGTCCTGCCTTCAGGCAAGCTAATGATGGATTTCCAAAGATGCTCAACATTTGAAAGCTATGAATTAGAGTTACAAATATCTTTCTTTATATAAAGAAGACAAAAAATAATGAAACTGTGTTATGTATTTTCTTCTCTAGAATCAAAAGTCTAACTTTAGAAAGTTTGGGTTTTTTAACTATAATGAAGGAATGCTCCTCTGAATAAGAGAACATTTTGTTTGTACATAATATGCTCTACCACAAGTAATAACAATACAGTTTTATCACTGTACTCTTTTCTAAAGGATACATCTATTTTATATTGTATACTTCAATCACGTTGCCAGGAAAAGACTCATTGCAGACAAAGAAGACAGTTCTGCAGTCTTTCCACATTACAATCAAGTCTTGCTTGAAATTGTACATGACTACTTCGTCAGATCCAATGCCAGAATAATGATTCACATAGAAGAACAGAAAATGAGCCATAACTTATGTAATACAATATTCCCCAAACAACAATATTAGATTTAGTATCACTGTAGGAGATTTATTCAAATCAGATAACATTAGCAGTATACCTAAGGGAGCAATTTAGAGCCATTTTATCATTAGCAAGGTACAAAAAAAATGTATTGCACAATCTCAATCAGTTCCTATTTGAATTTAAAGTCAGTTTTCATGTCTCCTCCTTAAATGTAGCTATGATTAAAAAAACGCATTTTGTACGTCAATATGTTAATTATGTTTTCATAAGTAACCGAAACAAACTGGAATGGATCAGAACTATTCTAAAACCAAAAAGAGGCAAAACCACCAACCACTAATGGCTCAGAAATGATTTACAGTATTTAATGGCTCAGTGGGCAATGTTGTGCAATAATATGTAGAAGCATGGGTCTATTTAAGTTGGAGTAGCGCACAAAAATTTTGGACAAAGTTTATTTGTTGAAAAATGCAGTTTTAGGTCAACTGAAACTATCCATGAATTCAACACAAATCTGCCAAATGGTTTCTGACAAAATATTTTCAAGGTAACTTCACGAAGCAGAAGGAGCTTGGGGTTGTGGTCCTTTTTGCCTTATTCAGGGCCGGCATAAGCTTCTTTGCTGCCCTAGGCAGCTGCGGCATTTCAGTGTCAGCTCGCACGGCCTACGTCCGCTTCAGCGGCTGCTCGCAGCGACCCTGTCTGCTTCAGCGGCACTTCAGCAGACATTCACGGAAGCACACAGCGGCCATGAGAGCAGCTGCTGAAATGCCGCCCTCAAAAAACGATGTTGCCGTAGGCAACCGCCTAGGTCGCCTAGTTCTTGCACCGGCCTTAGCCTTATTGTCTCGTAGTTAAAGCAGTAACCTGGAATGCTGGAGGCTGGATTCAAGTCCTTGCTCTGCATGATTCAGAACAGGGATCTGAAATTAGATCTCCCCCGTCCCTGATGCGTACCCTAACCATATATGGTATTCTGGAATCGGCCTCACTCAATCTCTCCTATTGAAGCTGTTCCACTTTGTGTAAAATACTTAAATAGTCATTGCATCAAGGACTAGACCCCAGGATTCCCCCTCCCAGGTGACTCTCCTAACCACCATTCTCTCTCTTGCCTAATGAATAATTATTTAATAAAAAGTGAAACAGTTTCAACAGAAGAAACTAGGGGAGACTCACCCTATAGCCTGGTGGTTAGGACACACACCTGCAAAGAGGAAGGACCCAAGTTAAAGTTGCTGCTCTGAATCGGACAGAGTGGGAACTTGAACCTAGGTTTCCCACATGAGTGCTCAAACCATAGGACAAGGTAGTATCGGGGCAAAACACCATTTCTTCATCCTGTGGTGGTTTTGTGAACGGTGTTCCCAAATTGCCTTTACTTTTATTTAAAAATGCAGTTAAAAACACCTCAAATCTAAATTAAACCTTTTGGTCCAACAGAATATTTTGCTAGACCTGAAACAATTTTTTCCCATTTTGCTGAAGGGACCAAAATTTTTTTGTTTTCGATTGATCCAAAACAATTCTTTTCTACTTTTTGGTTTGGCCAGGGAACTGAAAAATCAATTATTCACAGTGCTCTATTTCCGATTTTCCTTCCTATGACTCATCTAGGCTAAGCCAGATGGGGCTCCATCTCAGACCAGCACTGAGGTTTCATAGGAAGTTTAGTAAAGATTAGAACAGGGACATTTAAAGTCAGATTTTCAAACTGATCTGAAGTTAACTTTTCTAACTTGCATTAGCTCATAATGATTGACATTCTACACTAAAACAGGGTTAGAAAAAGGAGCAATTGAAATGCCGAGGGGAAAAGAAAGAATAGAATACTTGACAAGTTCAGCCATGCTACGGGGACAGGAAACAATGAAGAATGGAGAAGCTGATTATCTATACACACTACTTAAGAGACTTGAAATGAGGAACTGTATTTTTCCCTCCCTTTGCTTAAAACAAGCTTAAGCTATTTCTTGTTTGCTGGGTTTTTTTGAACCTGGCAGAAGAAAGCTCGAGTTCTAACTCCCTGTACATAACGCTTGGTGGAAACACGCTTCATACAGAAGTATGTGCACATCCAAGTGAGAAGCTACTATGTTTTGTTTGCATTCCCTACCTCAGTTCTTCTGTCCCCTGAAGTTACAGCCTGGACATGTTTATACAGAGGTGTTTCAGAAATATCGCAGACCAAAGTCTAAACTTATTTTAAAACTATTAAGCTACTGCTCATCTGACAGAAGGGAGTATATATAATAAGAGTCAGGTGGATGGTAGGAAACTGACAGGGTATGGGACAGGAAACCATGGGGCATGGAAGTAGAGTACAGAGGACTGGCAAACAACCTGCTCAAACTTAATTTTGCATCATAAAACTTGAAAAAAATGTACCAGAGGTCAAAGTCATCAGTTGGAAATTATAAAATCCTACTTCCTACTGAAGGGATCAATTTCCAATAATCTCCCTGTAATTTATACTGGCCTTTTGCACACATTTTTGCAAATTATAGGATGAGTGAAGGCAGGGATGAAAGTAATTTAAAGCACATACCGGTACGCAGGGCGGCCAGGGTCCTGGGCAGGGTGGGGAAGAGGGGTGGCTCTGGGCACCCAAAAGGGGCAGTGCCTCAGATGGAAGTGGTGGTGCTGAGACCAGACTCCCACAGCCAGCCCTTCAGCATTGCCCGGCCCGTGTCACCCGGGGCTGAGGCAGCGATGTAAAGGGCCCTTTTAAATCACCAGGCCCCGGAACAGCTGCTCCTTTTGTCTTCTTCCCCCCCCCCCAACCCCCCCCCACACTCAGCAACCCTGCCAGCACTGCACTTAAAGCCCTGTCGCAGTAGCGTGGCTGATGTCATCCATGATCTTCACTTAACCAGCTATCATCTTGATTCACATCCTCACACAGGCGAAGACACCTCCATGGGATGTACCCTGTTTATCTCTTACCTCATTAATAGGGTCACTTCCTTGCCAAAAACAGACAAAAATTCAAAACAACATAATGCTTTCCTGTACCTGTAGTAGCTTGTCATAACGTTCTGCAGACATAAGAAAGCGCCCATCTTCAAGCTGCATTTCTCTGTTTTCCAACAAATTGTTTAACACAGGCAAGACGTTCCGCTCTGCCTTCTCCAAACCCTCCAACACAAGGATTCTGCCTTCTGTAGCTGCACGGACTGCACACTTTTTCAACAAAAACAGCAACATTAAGAGACATATACAGCGTCATATAGCACATGAAACCCAACTGAAAAAGGCTTAATCCTGCACACATCAATGCCTAAGTAATCTGAGTCAAGGGTACTTAGCATGGTAGTAAGTACTATTTCCATTAGTAAGCATATGGAGGATCTTACCCTTACATAACAATTAAACTGACCATATTTTTCTGTAGAAAGAATTAGTTACCATAAGTGTTTATCTAAAAAACTATTTAATCCAGGAAACAAAACAGCAGCAAAACAAACACTGGAAATTTTGTGTGCAATATGTTTTTGTTAAAAATCTGATAATATTTCAAGCACATAACGTAAAACTAAATATTAAAACTTAAAACAATAAAAACTCCAAAAATGTTTAACTTGTTCCGGGTTCACAAAGCATTCCTTTACTGAGTCAAAGTGAAAGGAAGACACAATTCTGACACTGATATTAGGTGGCACCTCACTGAATGCAAGCAGTCCCATTGAAATTAGTGTAGTAAGTGACTATTTTGCATTCATAAGGGTGGTAGGTTTAGGCCCTTAAAGCACATAAGCAGCGATCAAGCACACAGCGACAAGACTCAAACCACTGTAATGCTGACAGACCCCAGCTGGGATCAAACCTGGGACCTCTGAAGTATTAGCTTTTGCAGAAGAGGCTCAAAGCCACATAGCTTTTAGCTAAGGCTGTAGCAAACTCATTAATCCCTACCTGGATTAGGTGCCCCTAAAGTGGCACAAAGCACCACACCTGGCAGGCCTGTCTACTGAGCTGGGCAGTGAAATGTTGCATCAACGAAATACATCTTAAGCAACTACTCAAGGGCCCAACAAAATCAGTTTCTTAAAAGATATTTTGAATGCCTTTGTATCAGTGTAATAAGATGTAAAATCCTTTTGCTGGCATGTATTTTTTAAATATACATAGTGAATATTAGATATTAGGTATTCAGATGTGCCAACGAATATTTACTTCTTTTGATTTATGCTTATTGATTTTATTCCCTATTTTTTTAATCTACTTTTAGCATACCCAACAATTCTGGAACAAAGGTATTTAAAAGTTAAAAAAAAAAGTAGAAAAGTTCTATATTAGGTTTATAATAATCCTACAAAAGTTTACAAACTGAATCACCAGTTTTATGACTGTGTAACTACGTCACTACTGTGCTGCTCCAGTTTTACACCAATGTAACTCTATTAAAACCAAAGGTTCTTTGTTTATCCCATGGTAAAACTGAAGTAATGCCATGCTGAATCAAGCACTGTATTATTTTAAAATGATACCAAGTTACTTTAAAAAAACTGTTAACTGAAATAGGCAGCTACTAAATGTAGAGCAAAATTGCATTCAAAACATTTGGGGATATTTTGGAATTCATTTTGCCTCATAATGAAGTTCTCTTATCTAGATTTCATTGTAGTTTCGTTTGGGGGATTGTTTATTGTTGGGTGTTGAATTATACTACACAATTTGAGTCAGTGGTCAAAACTGAGCCTGAGTGCCAGTGATTACATGCAACCTCCTCATTGCCCATCATCTTAGTCCCTATAAACGTACAGTGCTTCATACCCAAATATTCACAATTACCATCCTGTAGAAGATTTCTGAATTCTAATACTAGACTATTTACAAGTAACTGATTTACATAATGGGGTAGCCTATCACACATGCTTAGAAAGTAGCAACAGGGCTTCATTTAGGCATAGGCAGTCTCTTAAGGCACCACATCAAAGAGTTTTTCACCAATGCAACTATATTCAAACACCTACTTTAAAGCACCTAGCAGAATTTTCCTTAAAGCATTTTTACATAAGGACATAGCTGCAAAGGAAAAATTACCAAAGTCCCTTCCCAGCATGTCTCTTCTAAATACCTACAAGAGCATCTCATGTCTTCCTAGCATCAAGCCCTTTGTTAAATGAGAGAGGGAAATAAAAGGAGTATAAAGGAAGGGCTGGGAACTGGAGTGAGAGGAAGAAGATAGCAGGCAAAATGAACAAGGAGAAAAGGGAGAGGAGGGAATTGGAAGAGAATGAAGGGAAGGAGAGAGGAAATAGGAAAACTAGGAGGAAAAGTAGGGAAAATTTAAAACCAGAAGAGTTTGCAGCTGAAAGTAAGGGGGGGAGACCAAGAACGGTGTGAGAAAGACTCAGATGAAGAGAATTAGGAAAAAGGAGGAAGAAGCACAAAGAACAAAAATAAGAATGACAAATAGAAAGCAAAACTCACATACACAGAGAATTGAAATGAAAAGGAAAAAAGAACAAAGATAAGGCAGAGAGAGAGAATGGATCAAAATCAGGTGAGATGCAACCGCATAGCACTGTGGATATGATGAGAATAAATCCAGAGGGAATTCCAACCTGAGAAGACTGTGAACCTCTTACCTTAGTTCTGTTTATACACAACAGAGACACAGCTCAAGCAACAGCAGTGCAAGCTTCTCATATCACCAGTAAGATAGTATGTCTAAAACCTGTTTTGGCAAAGGCACTTCTAAAGACAGTGTTGAAGATCATTTCTGTTTAAATCCTTGGCTTTTATAATAAGATGGCAGATAGCGGATTCAATTGTGACAGTGATTTTGTGATGTGTGTCCACTAGCAAACGGACAGAGACCACAGGCTCATTTCACCAAGGTTAAAGAATCATCAGATGCTCAGGACTCCTGAATACTATCCTCTATAAACTGGATTCAAGTCGGCAACTTAGAAGAGAAAGGCAACCTGAGTATCCTGGTACCTGCCTCCAAATCAAGTCCCCTTCTCTTGCACCTGCAAATAAATTCTACAGGAACTTCTGATTGAATATCTAGCTTCAAAATAAACATCTGAGGAATCTGGAATGCAACTAGCAAATAACAAGCAGCCCTCATGTTATTTCCCCTTAAAATGAATCACAGGGTGGACAAATTAATTCCTTCCAAAAGCAAAAAGATTTCTAAATTTGTTTTATTCTGTTGACTCAGAGCAAAAAACATGTTTTAAAAACACCCGTCATACTACCATTTCAAACACGGAGCATAAAATGTCATATCTCCTACCCTCCATCCTCAACTATACAATTCCTGAATCAAAGGAAAATTACTCTGACATTCTTGTTTAGGGAGATCATCGATCGAGTCAATAAAATGCTCCTACTGGCTTAATAAAAAACTTCAGTCTCCAAAGATGTCAATCCAAGAGCCTGCATGAGCAAAACACTCCTACTTTGTATAAATAGGGGTGTGCAGAAAGCCAGAATAAACTTCAACAAACTACTAATTTGCCAGTTTAGTATGATTTGCGTACTATAAAGCTATAAAGACTTTATGACTGAGTTTTAGTAGCCACGGGATAATACACAAAGTGCTCATTATAGTTTCAAAATATTTTGAGTATCCATAGTATCTTTTTGCCTTAGGTAAGACACAAATACTATGGATGTATATTTGCAGAATTTATATCTTACCAACATCAGTGCAAATTCACTGTGAGAGTGCAAACATGAAAGAAACCTATGTTTTTTTCTTGCATGTTATGAGCAGGTGTATGATAGAAACACTAATTTAGAGGAATGAGCAGGCTACCAATTAATAGTATGATCAGAATTTTAATACATAAGAAACATATTTTGCTACACTAATTTTTTTTTTTTAGTTGAAAGTGAGTCTGAAGGACCAAATTTTAACAATTAAAATTCTGTTTATAATCCATTCTCCTGGACATGACAAATTAATTAAGATTTGGCTTTAAAAATACATTTCTCAGTATATCTTATCTTTCCAAAAAATATAGCAATATCTTCTTTTGCTTATCATTTGTTACAATTTTATTTTTAAATGCTTCTGTCTATAGCCAATTTTGCACCTTCCATGAAAATTATTTATAAGGCACCCATCACCATAATATGCAGGTGTTAATTTTATCACTATGATATTCATCCGATTATGCTCTCTATGCATTTCTATAATACAGCTATGAAATATTAGAAATAACTCTCCAAAATCCTATGAAATATGCACACAGCATTTATCTACCTCTAGAGAACTTATGGAAAGCAGTATTAACATTATATCCAATGAAGGTTGCTCCTGAAACCAAAACAGCTATAAATATTCCTTTGGAAAAAAATGTTTGTGCATTCTGGTGGCTCACAACTAGAGTCTTTTCAATAAACCAGATACAGTGGAAGACTTCCATTATTTCAGTTTTATCTGCATCAGTATATGTATTTTAGTTTCCCAAAAACCTGACAAAATAAAGGGCACAGGAGAGAAGGACAGAAAAAGTTTGAAATATCTCAGAAGATCTTTTTAATAATGTTTCCATGAAACTGTTGTCTTAATTATATAATAAAAATACAGAGATTGTTGTGGTTCTCAGCCTCCAACCAAGGCTCACCGTAATATTTGTTCAACATGTTCAAAATAAAATATCCATCAACAGGTTTTGAAATTATGCAACAAATCACCTTGATAATCCTGATTTTGAATATTTGTTCTTGTTAAAAGCTATGAGGGGAATTTGTGAAATGTCTGTCTCTAGGTTTACTGTAGCTGTAACTAGGAACTATTTTGCTCATCAGATCAAAACAAGCTTTTTCCTTCCCACCACCCACCTGTGCCCAGAAGCAATGACAGCATGGTTACCTGGATACCTGCCTTAGGGGATACATGCTGTAAAAATTTAGAGGTTAAAATAGGCTGATTTGTTGTCTGAAAGCAGAAATCTTTAATAAAATGTTACTTGGCTAGTAGTGGCTAATAGAGTAAATATGTTATGAACATTTCTTTTTACAGTCTATTCCACACCTAAAAAAAATAATGTTAACTTTAAAGCTATGAATTCCTAACTTCAAACATCCCAGAAAATAATATTTTACAGTCTTTCCTATAATCACACAAATTTGTGCATCTCCAAATGACCGATACAAAGTAAGACAACTACAAGAATTTGTAAATCCTGCTATGAGGTAAACAGTGGCCATGGAGCAAAACTGCATTGAGACGAAATGCATGTACTGGCAATTTTAGAGAGAGGTAAAACTAATGGCTGGAATCAACTGTCATTGGATGTTGAAAATAAAGGAGGATATGAAGCTGTGTCCCATTAGGTAGCTTAGTTTATGAGAATATATTAGCAATTATAAATACTTGATAGAAGAGGAAGGCATCCGATAAAATAATTCTAAATAAAACTGGCTAATGCATCTTATTTTTAAGTCTTCAAAAGCATTGAATTTACCATGTACTGTATAATTTACATTTGCTGTAGTTACAGTGGGAAAGGTGCTGAGCAATACTGCAAATGGATGATGCTTTAGTGAGAAACAAATAAGTAAGTAATAATATATACCTTCTCTAAAGTCAAATGTGTAAACATTACCCAAACTTAAGTGGCAAGATAGAGATAAGCTCTTCCCATAATCAACACAAAATAGGTTTCTTCAGATTCTCCACTGAATGAAACTTTTGTCTATTAAAGTGGAATAGCAGAACTTTGGACCAAGTGAAATTATTTCAGATCAACGACACTGAAATATACAGTACAGACCTGTTTACGTGCAGATGTCGGGAGTCAAGCCATCACGACCACGTGTTAACGGACAGCAGCTTGAGAAGACCATGCTGAAATATCTTAAGATATCTATATATACAGTATATGTATAATTATCTAGGATTATATACGTATTCACAGTGTCCCAAATACTGCAGGCTTTTAACTTGGTGGGAAATGCGATCATGGCCAATTCATCAGCTGATCGACTTTCTCCGGAAATCAATACCTGCACTATGCCATGGTGCTTTTTAAAATGACTTATAAACCCCTTGCTGGCTTGGAATAATTCATCTCCTGTTAAATTTCCAAATTTTGTCACTTGGCTTGAATAATTGGCCCATTTAGCAGCATTCCTTTCAGCGAAAGAAAGGTGAAAGGAACGCCACTAAGGAATTTCCTTTCAGCGAAAAAATGCAAAAGTGGCACTTTTTGCAAAAGAAACGTTTCCCATTAGAATCAAATCAACGAGAATCAAACAATTTTGAAATGTATTAGCACAGACTATATATTACATCTCTCTAGCATGACAATGACTAAGTAGGAGTAATAAGTCTTTACCAATATTAGCGATCAAAAGGAAGAGGAAACGCCAGTAGGCCCACAATATGTTTCCTCTCCGCACTTCCTGTCGATTTCTATGTCAGTGAGTTAGTGAGCAAATCTGCGCTACATACCAAGTTCTATGTGTGTGTTAATGAGTCTCCCGTGTGAAATAGGTAGCACTGGGAGGTATGGCGCTACTGTGGTTAAGCAGATCTGTGCGTAAACGGGTCTGTACTGGAGCATGAATGATAATTTAAGTCTCTGTTCAACACCTTCACCACCTCTTCAACATTTTTCCAGAATAAGAATCAACTCTATGTTAATTGAAAGCTTCCCAAGAATGCTTAATGGAATTCTCAGGAAGACTGTGCATCTCTACACTTGCATCCAACAACAATGAATATATTGACATTTGCACTGAAGACAAGGAGGACTTTGATCAAAACATAGCAAGAATTCTACAGAGGCATTAGACATATAAAAGCAACTGGGGACAAAACTGAGAAATGATACAGAGAACTTGTCCTTTACTTAGCCAACCAGACTGATCACAATTATATATATTGTGCACCCATAATAATAAAGAAGTTGAAATGTGGTTGATGGAAAGTAAACTTGAATTCCTTTCTTTACTTATAGCAGTTAAAATTGAATCTCACGATTTCTACCCTAAATTTATTTTGCCACAGAGGTGTTACAATACGGAGCATCACAATGGTGAAAATTATGGAAGAAAAATCATGCATGACAAGCTAGGTGAATCTAGTCTTTTATTAATTTTTAAAAAGACCTGCAGTCATGTCTAGTCAACAGCATTATTTGAGAATACTCAGATTGGTTTGCTTCTAACTTTTAATATGCAAGGCATAAAAAAAGGCAAATATGTATTGGTGTATAATTTTAAAATTGGTTTGTTTTCATTGTCAATCCAAAGATTCTTGGGGGGCATCCTTAACCAAGAATTTCAAGAAATTATGTTGTTCTTGCCCAACTCTTTTTATTTCAGTACATAGTATTTTTGTGCTATTTCCACTCAAACAAATGCAATCATCTCAACTCTTTCATGTAATTAACTCCATGTCTCATTTCATTTTCTTAATTAGCTTTCTGATCTCATCTGATTAACAGAAACCAAACTCACTTCTGTCTGGTGCTATCTTCTGGGACTTCCTGTCACATTCATTTTCTAGACAGGATAGTTTAGCTGTCATTTCTGTCATTTTTGACATTTAACTGATTATTACAATAAATCTTGTAACCTGTGGTAGAAACTCTTTCTGCTGGCTAGGCAATCAGAATACTGCAAATATTTTATTTTTCAGTTTATGATTCAGATGCTTCATAAAGATGCACCACAGGGATACAAAACTCATGTGTTAAAGACACTGTGCTCCCATATTTTGCACGTGTTCCAGATTTCATGGCTATGTATTTGCACACAAGAAAATGGAGAACGATATACACAATTACTTGCTCTGTGGACAACATTTAAATAGCAAATTTTAAAAAAAAACATTGGCCTTTTATTTCTGGGCCCCGCGTGAGGTACCTAGTTTCTCATTTGCAAAAGTAATGACACTCAGAGCTTCAACTGAGGTGAATAAGACTAACATTCTTACCATATAGCTTCTTTGGGATACAGTAATTGATACCAAAGCATATGAGATCTCTGTTAATGATTTGCATTGATGTATATGTTGCTCTTTGGTATGTGACAGGTAAAAAAGAGAAATAAGAATGGAAATACCGCAACCACACACACAGAAATTAGACCTAAATCCCATAAATTTACAAAAATAAGCTATACTTGCATAAGCAACTTCATACCAGTTTAACTGCATCCACACTTAAGGCAGGTCTACACTACAAAATCGACTCTCTGGAATCAATCCACTGGCAGATGATTTAGCGGATCTAGTGAAGACCCACCACATCGACAGCAGATTGCTCTCCAGTAATCTACCCCCAACGAGAATAGTAAGGGAAGTCGATGGGTGAGTTTCTCCCACCAACCCCCGCAGTGTAGATCCCTTGGTAACTCGACCTAAGGTACATCGACTCCAGCTACGTTATTCACGTAGCTGAAGTTGCATAGCGTAGGTCGACTTACCGCGATAGAGTAGACATAGTTAAATCAGTGCAACACATTACGCTATTATTTTTGTAAGGGCTAGAGGCCTGTGGCTAGCAACCTTAGTACTAAGGAGACTTAGTACTAAGCTGAGCAGGGATCAGCTGATTCCCAGCCCCAAAGAACAGCAGAAAGTTCCGGTGGGTGGGAGGGGGAAGAAGGGGGAATGCTAAGGGAGACCAGATGGGAATACAAAGGCTGCTGGGAGCAAGTAGGATCCATCAGAAAAAACGTGAATTTGGTAATGAGACTACAGACAAGTGAGAAGACACGTCACGCTCAGGCCTTTTTATGCCTAATAACAGGGTAAATTAATGGATTTGAGAACTTTATTTTGAACTATTATACTAACCAAACATACCTCCAAGGAGGGATGGTACTCCTGTGTGTGGAGTTTAGGTACGGAGCCCCTGGAAGGGAAAACTGAGGCAGGATGCAAAGCCACCCCTGACCATTGTGGGGGCATCCAGAAGGCAGTATGCCCTGACAGGTTCTAAACAGACATAGTTTAAACTGTGCAAAAATTCTCTGGAGACCAGCTCCTCTGTCTATAAGAACAACCACATATGAAGAAGAGGCCATTTGAATGTTTAAGTAACACAAGAAAATTCAGACTAATTACTTCACATGCAACTTAATTAACTCATGTAATAAATTACAGAAGGTCAAGAGGTTACTTAATTGTCTTCATAACAACAATAATGGCATTTCTGGAGGCTTATAACAGTCATTCAACAATTGAATAGAGAAATTAATGGCCATGGGCAAAGACAAGAAAACAGTACTTGACTCTCATTACCTGACAGGGGCCAAGTAAGTGATCATTAACCCACTATAAATTTTGTATTAAAACAGAAACTAAGTATAACATATAATTTGAGGTTTTCCATTATTTCACCGTAGCTTACTTTTCTCAGCTTTTGAAGTAATTTACCTTTCCAAAAGTAAATACTTTTTCACCCATCAAAAAGATCCATTTCCAAATACCATACCATAATTTTCAAAAATATTTAACCCATTGTTTCCTAATAAAAATAAGTGGTTAAGTTTATTTTTGATCCATTAAGAGCTCTCAAACCTATATTTTAAAAAAATCACATTTAAGATTAGAACCTCATACTCAGATACTCCATGTAAAGACTACACTCAAATATGTATGCTTCTAAAACAATTAAGGTATCAATTTACAGTATTTACTTTCTCTCTCTCTCTCTCTCTCTCTCTCTATATATATATATAAACTTAGAGCAATAAATAAGAACATTATCGTCTTAACAGTCTCAGACAGAAGTTCGGCAAACTTTTGTAGTTCAGTGATCATGGAGCCTAATCCTGATTCACTATTTTAAAATAATTTCTGGTAACAACACACCAGTGTTAGTTATGGTACAGTATTATTTCGTTACAGTACTCTATATAGATTGTAGTACTAAATGTTGAAAAATGTCCACGTTCAGTGATGTCATTAAGGCATGAGCTATGCTACACAAAGCCTCACTTATCTTCAGCAGGTTATGTTCAGAATTTAAAGCTGCTCTCCATTTTCCAGGGGGTCAGAAGCAGTAGACACTCAGAGTGATGGGCCTGGTGTAAGAACTCTGGGCTTGTCTACGCTACAAAATTAAGTCGACTTTATCTAATTCAACCTTGAGCCTCCAAATTAAGTCAATTGAGCATGGTGTGGCCACACACATTGTCTCGATGTAGTGTGTCCTCACTAGCAGTGCCTGTATCGATGCACAAAGCAGTGCATCATGGATATCTATCCCAAAGTGCAACTTGCCGCAGTGTGTTTTGGGAAGTTTGTGCATTGCCTCAAGAGACCAAAACATTGTTGCAAGGGAGAATGGGAACATTGTGTCAGCATTTCATGATGCACTGTGCTCAGTGGCAAACAACCCGGTAGTTCTCACACTTAAAACCATTGCACATACTCCATAACCCCAGAAGCATAGAGCCGGCTCAATTGTGCACTCTTGCTGTGAGCATCTGAAACACCTTGCGCCTTCTCCTGCAGTATTTCCAGACCCAGAGTAGGGTCTGTCACATGGAACATAGCAATTTCCTGCAAGCAGCCCCACTGCAAGCCATTGAAAAAAACAATTCACACGTATGTAACTTTTAAGCATATTAGCAGTGCCACTAACTTCAGTGTTCAAGTACTTGGCAAATTTAGGGTCTCAAGCCATGTTTACACTTACTGGAAGATCGGCACTGCTGTAATCCATGCAGCGGTGTGCAGTTAGTGAAGACCTGCTAAAATAATCACAGAGCACTCTCCGGTCGACTCACGTTACTCTTCTCGGGGAAATGGAGTACCGAAGTCGGCGGGCTACGTTTCCCATTGTCACAGCACAGTGTAGACACCACTGTAAATCGACTTAAGCTACATCAACTTCAGTTATATTATTCATGTAACTGGAGTAATACAACTTGGGTCAATTTACTGTGGCAGTGTAGACAAAGCCTCAGTGCTGAAGCATTTTCAGAAGCAGCAAAATCAAGTGGACTACATAAGCCATTCTATCTACAGAAAAAAGCATCTTAATATTTCCGGAATTCCAATTTACAGCTTTAACTATATTTCTTTTTGATTTTTCAGACTGCAATTTCCTTTGGACTTGCTGTAAACAGTAAGAAGTTTGGGATGTGGGATGCAACTTGCCTGATCAATGTAAAAAGCAGTCCCAGCTCGGATCTCTCTGCGCTGTTTCAGATCCGTTTCTGTGGTGTCCCTTGATAGTGCAATATACTCAACTTCTCGTTTGGTAAGCTCCTGTGGGCAGTAGTGAGAAATTATTACAGGGCCCTAGGCTGCAGCACAGTCATTTAAAGTAACACTGAACAAAAAATTAATATCTCTTAGTTTTAAGATATTTACAGTGTGTTTCTTCCTCACATATAATAGGTGGAATTTTTGCTCAATAAATTTTTTATACTCCCCAAACCTGTTATAAAAAACATAACTAGCTATAAATTTTCAAAACTGAACAGCTGAGCCCTGTAAAATGCTTTATCTCCAAGATGACTTTCTAGTAGTGGTCACTGAAAAGCAATGAGTCAAAAGCAAAAATTCACGTTTCCGATTAAGTTCCATAGGAGTCTTATAAGTTCCCACCCTGCTTCTGTTCAGTGATGTTAATATTGTTACTCAGAAAAATAACCATTGAGTTTAAACATCCTTGTGAGTATGCTGAAGAACTACATTTTTAAATCATGCTGTTATTTTTTGTAAGCTTTTTTGAAGCAAGGATGTTTTTTTTGTTTTATACAGCGTCTCGCATACTGCGGTCCGAGTCCATGACTGGGCTCCTGGGTACTATGATATTTATTATTTATGTTAATAACTAAAGTTTTTTAAATCTGGAAATTAACAGGTTACTTCTATAAGAGGAAAAAAAAAGGGATTGTGCTAGTTTGCTGTTTTATAAATAGGCTTGAATTTTTTCCCCCTTATGTTTGTATCCTACTTTGCATTTTTTAACCTTAGAAATAGGATGAATTTCAAGGCTAGTGGGTCTTCTGTAGGCCTCAGTGGGGACTCAGACATACACATCAAGAATGCTCTCAGTTCTTACCTGAAAGTGTGCTGCATCTTTATCAGAACTTTCTTCCCAAACAGTTCATTTTAACATTTGTAAGCAAAATGGGCATTTTGTTCCATATTCTTTATGAAAATATGCTTACAATATGAATATGATATAACTGAGATACACTTTATGCAAGATGGCTCATGTAAGATATCATTGGAAAGATTATGATTCATTCAATGTGATTATCCAATTGGGATGCCTGTATCACTTCTGTAGTTAGGAATATTGACTATGTATCTGTATTTCAAATGTGTTACTTTGGGTGTCATCCCCAACTAGCCCTTCAGGAACAACCATGGAAAAGCCAGATAGGGCTAATGGCCCATTAGCAAAGACAATGGGCTCTGAAAGAGCTTAGTCTTCCTGGGCACACTCCAGTCAGCCTACAAGTAATAGCTGCATAGCCCTGCAGAGACATGAGTCTGAGACACGGGGTATTGGACGTACCCCTGGGAATGCCAGTGTTCTTCCACTGGGAAACAAAGGGTTCCTACCATACACAAGAGCTATATAAGGCAGGGGAGTGATATCACCATGGTTCTCCTCTGCCTCCCCACCCAAAGAGATACTGAAAGACATCTAGAAGCAAGAACGGAACTGAGGGGAGAAGGGTTGAACCTAGGCTGGAAGGGTGTCCAGTCTGTGAGTGGAAATACCTGAAGTCTCAAGCTGCAGTCCAGCACAGCTGCCTTTTAAGACTTTCTGTAATCTACCTGTAACATATCTAGGGTGAGAAATTACTATTTGTAACCAATTTCTTTAGTAAAACAAGCTTAGTTTGCATGTTTTGTTTTATTTGCTTAGTGATCTGCTTTGTTCTGTTTGTTACCCCTTTAACCACTTAAAATCTGCCTTTTTTGGTTAATAAACTATTTCTTGTTTATAATATAACCCAATTTGTGAAATTCATAACTGGGTGGGAGGGGAAGAGTTTGTGCATAGCTTTCTCCACACTGAGGGAGGAGATGGATTTCATAATATACCTTTGGGTCTGCACCCCAGGGGAGGTGGACAACTGAGTGCTGGAGCAAGTTCTTTAAGCGGGGTCCCCAGAGCTGATCTCAGTGTCTGTGTTGTTCTGCAGTTGGGTGTGGCCCTGCCTGTGTGCATGTGCTGGAGGAGGCTTAAAAGCCTGGCTCAGCAAGACAGGTAAAAAGGGTGCACTGGCTGGAAGAACAGGCGAGTTCAGTGGTATCTCGACACATCATATGGCATCTCGAAGAGGGACAACCCATCACACAAACATAAAAGATTTTTACATAATCTTATCCAGACGGAAGACAGGATACTGGGCTAGATGGACCTTTGATCTGACTCAGTATGGCCATTCTTATGAATAACTACCATTTAATTACATTTCATTTCCTCAACATCTAGTAAGACTAGTTATAATGATACCAGTTCTCTCATGGTCCATACAATTTTCCAGGACAGATGCAATTTGTATTTCTAATGTAAAAAAACCCAACCAAACAAAAAATATATGGCAAGGAAAATGCTTTCTTTATACAACATGAAGAAGTACAAAAGGGCACATTGTGGTCGATTTCAAAGCTAATGGGTGAAGCCACACACCCATGGATCATAGTGGGATGGAGAAGAAACCTCACACATGGTGCAGTTACAAGACCTCAAGCAGATACTGTAGGTCCGGGGGTGGGTGCCACATTCCCTCCTCTTTCCCTGAGGGACAGGGGGAAAAAAGCAAATGCACACCTCTACCTAAACATTATGAGGAAATTCTGCAAGGGAAACCTCAGAGTATTCCTACCCTCAACCCCTTCCCTCAGTTTCTCCACAGAGGCAGCAATGTGGCTCACTGTCTTTTATAGTATGCAGAGATCTTGATTCTGAAAGGTATGAAATAGAAAGAATAGGCTATTTTTCTATTTGTGATCGCATAAGGTAACACATTTTCAACTGTTTTTTCTTAGTAACGTTTAATTGATTAAGCAAAAATATATCCGCTTAAATGTTTGTACTTTTTATTCGTTGTAAAATAACAATCAAACTTTGAAAAGCATGTGCATGGAATAAGTTCTTTGGCAACTAAGTAACAAGTCATATAAACTTTTCTAATATTACCTTTTACAATTCAACAAATAATAGAATACATACCCACACCTACACATACATATACACACACCCACAGGCACACCCACAGACAGACACACAATAACAACTAAATAATCTCAACTACTTCAATTCTCCATTAATATAAACAAAGTTTTAAAATGTACCAGGTACTGCATGGCAATAGAGCGTCGAAGGGGTCCAGGGGGGCCTATAAGAAAGACATCTTGCCCCAAAAGATCTTTTTGCATTATCCATCTTAGATGTTGGACTACAGATTGGGCCAAATTGTCTGACACTGTAAGAAAAAAATATATAAATTAACTCTAGTCTAAATTACGCAGCTTGGAACAAATACTGTTAAATGAGGTTGTTGGCCAGTAGGGACTGCTGACATTTACTCCTTGTTTATTTAGGCTTTAAAATTGAATACAAAAATAAATAAATCCAAAGCTGAATAACTCAAAAGCAGCTAATTGTGCACATAGTCTCTGTAATTACATATCTACCCTACCTACCCTCATTCTCCCTGCCTCATGCCGTTCATTTGTTTGTTAAATTCATGTCACAGTTTGTCTCAAATCAGCTTTTAAACTCTTCAGGGCATGGACTGCCTTTTATTATGAATTTGGTTCAGAACCTTTCACAATGTGGCCCCAGTCTTGACTACTGTAACATGAATAATAAACGAATTGCTAGAGAAACAGGACTTATCTAGTCTACATTTCATTATTAAATATATTTTTGTATGAAAGCAAATAGTAACACTTGCATCAGATCAAGTAGCTTCAGTTGTAGTGACAAATAAGTTCTAATTTACTAGGGTTTTTTAAAATCAAATTATTCTATACATTTTAATCTACTATAATACAGATACGTGGCTAGGCAGAGTTAAAAATTCTAAGTATAGTAAAAGCTTAGTACAGTACTTCAGTCCTATATAATATGCAGTCTCCAAAGACAGACTGAAAGTTAACAGACTCAAAGCAGATCCACTGGCTCTACATTAGAGTTGCTGAAGTCAGGGATGGAAGTATATCAGGAAAATACTATATATCCTGTTAATTTACATTCCAGTCTACTGCTCAAAGCATAAATCAATGCAGTTGATATAGTTTTTGATTTGTGTGTTTCTGCTTACTCTCGGATATGCAAAATTTGGTAATTTGGAATAGATTTCCCAATCATTAATAAAAATCAACAAGATTCTTCTGGGTCTTATTTTCATACTTCCTATATGTTTTGCAGCAGCCTTTTATTAAACAATCGTAAGTCTGCTTATAGTATATTACTAGATATAGCAATGGACTTGCAAACAAAAAATGTGCCCAAAACATTTGATAAAATTAAAAACAAGAAACAAAAATACATTCAAAAGCAAATGGTTTCTATGAATGGTTATACCACCACCAACTATACCAGTCAATCTCTCTTGTAGACAGAAACTGTCACAGAATATTTTGTGCCTTCCACAGCATACCCAATTCTCACCTCAGCATACTCCCAAATTAGCTTCCAAGGCAAAAGCAATATAAAAGTTAGCCTATTCTTTATCTCCCACATGTGACTAAAGAACTCCCCTAAGATCCTAAGTGTTGGGAAAGCTATTGGCAGTGAGTCATATAAAATAATTAGCCATTAGGTACAGCATATGTTTCCTCTGTGACTTGCCACTGCGGCAGACTGTGACAGTGTTTAGAAAAGGCAATGAAGGAACACAGAAAGAAGGCAAGGATGAACAAAGTTCTTTCACCTTTTTCTTCTAATCAGAGAGGACCCTCCGAGGCAGTGGGTGAAATCCAAACTCCACTGAAGTCAATGAGAATTCAGCCACTAACTTCGATGAAGCAAGGATTCCTCCCAGGGCCTTAAGCATGTGGGAGTCTGACGCTGAACAAACCAAAGACTTCATGTTGTCCTTATACTAGCTCCCAGAATTGTGGAAAGACTGTCACATATCCAACTGGTTTAACTTTTTTCTCATAGGTTTCAATGTCTCCATTCATGGAGGCAGATCATTCTTGCAGACTGCAGAGTTTTTAAGGAAGGGCATGGTCTGAGCCATCTGGTTAAGCTGAACCATGAATTCAGAGTGGGCCCTCAAAGAGAACAAGCAACCAAACATTCTGAAAACCAGGATGTGAAGCAATAGATTTTTCCAGAGTTCTTATGATTTGAGGGTTAGCACATCTCCCTTAACTTAAAAAGATACTAGGCTGTACACACTTATCTTCATTCCATACAATCTGCCTCAGAAAAATCCTCCCTATCTTTTGGCCCAGAACAATCTCAGACCAAGACTTATTCACACAGCACTACCAAGAAGATAAGGTCATTACCAAGAGGCGCTGGAGATGACTGGCCATGTTTTTCAGATGGAAACTGATTCCATCAACAGAATAGCAATAGGATGGACTCCTGAAGGCAAGCAAAAACAAGGCCACCCGAAAACAACTTGGTGAAGCTGAGCTGAAAAATCTGGAGCACAGCTGGGGAACCATTGAAAGACTGGCCAGAAACAGATATGAGGGGAGGAGCTCTGTCACTGCCCTAAACACCAAAGGCATAATGGGTATTAACTAACTAAACTAAGCTGTACAATCAGTAATTAGCAGGAACTAGTACAGAGGACCACTTTTTTTTCTATGCAAGACCAGTAAGTGGTACAGAATCTGCTATTCTCCGAGATAATTCTATGCAAAAGTTGTTGCCGAATCAGAGCCTAAAGCATCAGAGGGATACCACTTACACAATTTCAGACACTAGTGAGGTACCGAAGCCTTGCAAAAGAAACAAAGAAACCAGATCTTGAAAGATAAGTAATATACAAAGTGATCTTCTAATGTCTGGCTTTCATTTTTTTATTTACTATATTTTATGTGTATTTACTGGCTGGTGGGATGATCCAGCTATTTTGATATTGTTATGAAAAATGAATTCTATAAGCACACTCATAGCACAAGATGAGCATCTGTTTTATAAATCTAAATAAATTTAATAAATTAAAAATAGATACCAATTATTTATCATTTCAGCTTACCTAGATATTCTGCTAATCATCTCTTGCCCTAAAGATAGCGTTTTGTACCTATTCATTTTAAAACATTTTAATTCAACTTTAAAGTTAATCACATTTCTTGTATGAAAAGCATCTCTTTAAAGTATCAAGATGTGGAGGGTACACTACAATGCCGCATACAAAACTACTGCATGCTGTTCAAGTAAGATTCTCAATGTAAAAAAAAAAAGTCAACATTTTAAGCTGAATATTTTGACCTGCCATCCAGGAAAACCACTAAAGGCTCGATCCTGCTTCCACAGAAGTCAATCAGATTCCCTTCACTGATTTCAATGAGAACAATATTGGGCCCTAAGCACAAGCTATTTACAACAATGCGCACATTGGTATTATACAACCAAAGGGAAGAGACAATTCAAGTAAGCGCTTTTAAACAACAGATTATTTATGGACACATAAATGATAACATTGTTTATTCCATCTGCTGTCACCATACAAACATATCTATGCTGGAAAAATATTTTCTTCAAATTCAATATGCATTGTATACATGGCACATACACACAGTGGAATTATGAAAAATAAATTCCCCACAGAGAACAACAGAATGTTGGGAATCATTAAGAAAGGGACAGCTAAGAAGACAGAAAATATCATATTGCCTTTCAATAAATCCACGCTACACTCACATCTTGAAAACTGAGTGCAGATGTGGTTAGTCCATCTCAAAAAAGAGATACTGGAAGTGGAAAGGGCAAGAAAAATGATTAGGGGTATGGAACAGCTTCCATATGAGGACAGATTAAAAAGACTGGTACTTTTCAGCTTGGAAAAGAGACCACTAAGTGGGGATATGATAGAGGTCTATAAAATCATGGCTGTAGTGGAGAAAGTACATAAGGCTGTATTATTTACTACTACTTATAACACAAGAACTAGGGGTCACCAAATGAAATTAATAGGCAGCAGGTTTAAAACAAACAAAAGGAAGTATTTCTTCACACAAGGCACTGCCAATCTGAGGAACTCTTTGCCAGAGCATGTTGTGAAGGCCAAGAGTATAACAGGATTCAAAAATGAACTAGATATAGTCATAGACTGGGATAGGTCCATCAATGGCTGTTAGCCAGGATGCGCAAGAATGGCATCTCTAGCCTCTGTTTGTCAAAAGCTGAGAATGGGCAACACTGGATGGATCGCTTGACAATTACCTGTGAAGCACATGGCATTGGCCACTGTTGGAAAACAGGATACTGGGCTAGGTGGACCTTTGGTCTGACCCAGTTTGGCCATTCTTATGTTCTTAATAGTGTGAAACTTTCTATGAGAGACTTTGGGAAATTAAAAAAAGCTTCATTATAACACATAGTTCAAGAAAAGAGCGCTCATCCAGCAAATCAGAAAAACTGCACTACCAAGAGATTGTTATTTATAATTGCTGAAAAAGTATTTGCTTTTAAAAATATAACCACAAATGTAAAATTGTTTTAATAAATAAACCTATCCTAAAAATTGTAAGATGTAGACCATTCTTGAAAGGTATTAATTGAGTTCTTTAACCTGTTTTATGAACTTGTCCCTCGTGCATTTTTATTATGACTGCTCTTCAGTAAGAGGGTTACAATATCCATAATGTAAGTAGACAGGAAATCTTGCTGCAAAACTGAACTCTTCACTTTCAGAAATCATGCATTAAAAGCATGGCAAAGGCAGCTGTCATGCAGCGTGACTGTGAATGCCTCTGGTGTATTTCACAATAATGTGTGTAGCCAGTTCTATTTTTAGGATGGCCTCATGAAAAAACTTGGGTCAGACTTAAAAGCAGTGCCAGAAATAGAAACAAGACTTAAGAATGTACAGCAACATCTGCAAAACAAACTGCCATGTAGAACAGAACATAAATGTTGTACAGCATACCAGAAAATTCTAAAGTCTCTGGTGCATTCCCCCACGGATTTAATGTACTCTAGTGCACTTACGTTCTCCTGGTCATAGTATTTACCCTGGAGTATTAACATCCAGAAATACTGGTTATTAAATTCTTTAAAAATTTCATAATTTCCCTTTTTAGGGGTAATGACACAATAGACAGAATTCCTTATTGACATATTTAGTAGCCCGAAGCTGGGAAAATATTTCTTTGCTTACTCGGTCCAGATCATTCTGTTAGCATGCAGATTAAAGTTCTATCAATTAAAATATACTTTGTAAAGTAACAAAAGTTAATACACTGGCTATTTCTAAAATCAGAGGCAATAAATAAGGAAAAGTCATCAAGGAAAGTATGCTCCTAATAGTCTCTCATGACTCTACCTCTCTTGTTTTTCCAGAAATGACTTTTATACTAAAATTTAACTTTTATACATCACTGATCCTCTCAATACATGCACTCAATATATTAACTACATTTAAATTACACAGTTAAGCACTCAATAATTCAGAAAATTATAAAGTTAAGATTGTATATACAACCTCGCCTCTCATCCTTGTACCTATGCATTATAGTTCAGTTCATAATTAGGTGATCACATTTTTTCTACACTTTCTTTAGCAACTTATACTGCACAAGTCCATCTAAAGTATACTATTTGTTGTGTACTTACACTATTTTCTTTGTCACAATGACCCAATATGTCCATACTGACTTACACTTTTTATATGGTTATATTCTTTTATCTATCATCATCATAGAAGTACTATATGTCTATTTTATGGCCAAGAGTAAATCTTTTTTAAGGTGAAATTTAGGGGTTGAGGCAAACTACTTGACAGTTAGATTGCATATATACACCACAAAATGTTCACTACTATTCAGTGTAGCTCTATTGGCTTCAATGGAGGTAAACTGATTAACACCAGTTGAAGATCTGGCACTGTATTTTTATTTTGAGTCTGTAAGATGTTGTATAAGAAGAGTTTGCAGTATACACCAGGGGTCTCCAAACTACAGCCTGCGGGCCGGATACAGCCTGTGGCTTCAATTTGTCCGGCCCCCGGGGTCTCAGCCCGCTGCCAGCCTGGGTTCCTTCACCCAGCCCAGCAGCAGGCGCTGAGTGGGGTCAGTGGCAGGACCTTGGCCAGCAGAAGCCCGCAGCAGAACTCAAGAGCAGTGGCAGGCTGAGTTGCTCAGTAAAATACTTCTCACTAATCCTAAAATAATATTTCTTTAATTCTGACTATGTGTATTTGTGTCACACAAATTTGTGAGTTTTTAGAAATAAAATTTTAAAAAGTGAAATGATTTTTAATGTATTGACAAATACTGTGTGTGATTTCACAGTACCTGCATTGATTATACAGCTACTTTTATACCTGATTTAGAATTTAATACAACACTGACACAGTAGAGTAGTGTTGTCGTTTTTAAGAATTTTGCATATATTTAATTTTTTTCACAGTCGCTTCGGCCCATGAATCCCCTTCAAAAATCTAATATGTCCTCATTTCATAAAATTTGGAGACCCCTGGTATACGCTGTGTAAGTTATACACTAAAAGACTATCAGGCACACACAGAATAGTACACAGCATTACAAGTTGCTATGTTTGCGTATCTAGGCTGGTGGAAAGAAAGTGTAGGATATTATATTGTATTATTTGAGAAGCAAGAGGACACCTTACAAAGTGTGCATAAAGTAAGCAGTCAAGCCTTAGCCCAAGAATCCTCAAAAACACCAAAGATACAGTCTTTGCAGCAAAGGGTGGCTGTCGTTGCCTGTTCTTTCTAAATGACAGATGTCAAAATCAAAATGATTACCCAGCCAAAGATACAATCCAGCCCACTAATACTTGGATTTGCAGCTTGCACCAACCCTGCCTCCATAGAAAAGGTGAAAGTCACCACTGAAAGAGAGTCCAGGCAGTCTCTCCTAGCAAGTCTCTCTGTTGCAGCTAGAGTGAATCCCATAATTCTGGAAGATACATTTTCCTTCATATCTACCACCTTTATGCAGGCAGGCAAAGAAATTTACCCCCAACAAGGTAACATCCACTCCCAAAGGAGCAACATAACATACTAGATCACGTAGAAACCCAAACTGCCTTTGCAAAAACAGAAAAGAAAATGCAATGTTTAGTCAGGAGAACAACAATATACATTCAGCAACAACATACCAATGGAACATTCAATAGAAAAGGATGGTGGCTTACCCTGAGCCCTGCCCTACAGTGCGTGTGTGGAGTCAGAGGGAAAACCCTGCGATATCAGAAGAACTTGAATTGTCCTTTGGCTCCTTCCCCAGGAGAGATTATTTCTCTGCCAATTTTCTAACCCTAGCCATTTCTGTTCTGAAGCTGGTAAAGAAGCAAGTTGCAAGTTTCATGGAATTTGGTTCTCTTTTCTTAGGAATATAGGCATTGCCACAATGGATCAGACCAGAGGTCCATCTAAACCAGGATCCTGTCTCCGACAACAGCTGTACCAAATGTTTTAGAGGAAGATTTAAGTAGTAGGCACATGTGGGATTATCTGCCCTCCACAGTAGGTCTCCTCCTGATTAGCTTAGTCCTTGATCATGAGGTTCAATAGCCATTCCACATTTCTGTCATCATTAAATTCTAATTATGTATTTTTGATATCCAGATAAATGTCCAATCCCTTTCTGAATCTTGATAAATTCTAGGACTCAATGACTTCCTATGACAATGAGTTCCATTACAAAATTATGTGCCACACTAGAAAGCATTCCCCTTTATCAGTTTTTTATTTGCCATTTTTTAAATTTAATAGAATGAACTCTTGTTCTTGTTTTAGACAAAAAAAGAAATTTTCTGAACTTTTCACTTTTAGAATACTTCTACGATGTTCCCTCATTCATCTCCTTTCTAATGTAAACAAATTCCAATCTCTTCAATATCTCTTCATATGATAATTTTTCTAAGACTTTAATAATTCATAGAACTATAGAATTTAAGGCCAGAAGAGGCCATTAGAACATCTAGGGACCACTAGATCATTCTCATCACCTTCTCTGAACCCCCTCTAATTGCGCAGTATTCTTTTTCAGATGGGGTGACAGTACTAGATGAGCTCACACCACTGATTTATATAACGGTATTATTATTCTCCATCCTATTCCTTATACATCTGTTTGCTATTTTGACCACAGCTTCACACTGAGCAGAGCTCTTTATTGAGCTGACTATCATTACAATCACATCTCTTTCCTGAGTTGATACAGTTAAGGAAGAACTCTGTAAGGAGTAGAAGTAGTTTGTTTTTTTCCCTCCAATGCATATTACCAACTGTGTGCATTTATCAGCTTTGAACTTCACATAACATCATGTTGCCCATTCACTTAGTTTGGTTAGGTCTCTCAAACTCCTCTTAGTCCTCTCTTGCCTTTACTAATCTAAATAACATCAGGTCACCTGCAAATTTCCTCATCTCACTACACACCAGCCCCTTTTCCAGATCATTAATATATTAAACAACACAAAATCTAGTACAGAATCTTAAGGAACCCTGTTGTTTATCTTATGCCACAATGAACATTGACCATTTAATTCTATTATTTGCCTTCTCTCTCAGCAAATTTTCGATCTATGACGGTGCTCTGCATCTCACCCAATTATTAGTTTCTTTAGTAGACTCTCACATGGGACTTTTTCAAAGGCCTTTTGGAAGTTTAAATGGACACCAGCCAGTTCTCCTTTATCCACTAATTTAGTGAGACATTTAAAAAATTGTGAGAATTAGGGAGACATGATTTTCCTTTGCAAAAACCATTTTGGTTAGATGCTGTCATATCATGATCTTCTAGGTGTTTTGTTATTGTTTTTAATTACTATTTCAACCAATTTGCAGGTACAAATATTTACTAGTCTGCAATTCCATGGATCATCCATAGAGCTGTTTATAAATACAGGCATGTCGTGTCTTACGCAAGGGTTCCGTTCCGTGGTTTCTGCATAAAGCAGAAACCACGTATAGCCGAAACCCCATTGACTTCAATGACTGGCGAAATTGCCCACCCTAAAGAAAGTTTTTATATTTCCCTCTTTTTTTTGTTTTGGTCGACCGCGTAAAGCGGAAATCACGCATGTTAAATGTGTGTAAGATGCGACATGCCTGTATAGTAACATTTGTTACCTTCCAATGCTCTGGAATAAGAGTAACTAGAGTTCTTCAAGATGGGTGTCCCTGTGGGTGCTCAACTTCAGGTGCGTATGTGTCCTGTGCCTTTGATCAGATATTTCTGGTAGCAGTGCCCATTCGGCCCACAAATGCATGCTACACTTCCTTGAAAATTGCTAAACCATTATAGCTGAAACTTACCAACACAAAAAAATCAGTCTTAGGCAGACACCTGGCTTGGAAAATTTCAGCCCAAACAGTTTAAATATAGCAAAATTATAAAACTTAAAACAGTCTTTTGAAAAGAGGCACAGGAAGTTTGGGTAGGTTTTGGTAGCGGGAAGAGGGTGTTAACTGCAGGACCAGTCAAGGTTAGAGAAGGTCAGTGGGGCTAGAAAAGGCTCCATGATTTTCAAGAGAAATCATGAGCTGCAGACAAAGATACTGGACACCTCATAGTGCTCTGCCCAAGTCCAACAAGTCTCCAGAGTGGTAAGGAACCTGACGCTGAGAAATGCATGTAGGTGTATTTATTATTTTGTATAGATCTATCACGTTACTTAAGTAACAAGTAGTGTTATTTTAAAATTTTGTGTACTCGTCTGGGTGTCTGGTGGCTCTCAGCACGGTGTTCCCCTGAAAAGGTAAACTGTAAACCAGAAGGCTCAACACCTTTTGTGGAACAAGCAACAGCCACTGGGGAACCTTGCGGGAGACTGTGCTAGTGCCAGAGCCTATTAGAATACTGGGTCCAGTTCTGCTGTCCGCACTTCAAGAAGGATGTGGAAATAAGAACATAAGAACGGCCATACTGGGTCAGACCAAAGATCCATCTAACCTAGTATCCTGTCTTCCAACAGAAATACTGGAGAGAATTAATGTGAGGACCACAAAAATAACAGAGGAGCTGAAAAGATCGCCTTATGAGGGGAAGCTTTAGGAGCACAACCTATTCATCTTATCAAGGAAGAAGATTGAGAGATGACTTGTTCATTGTATATCGGAAAAGATATACACGGAAAAGATCTCATAGCGTGCGGTTTTCAATTGTGCTGACAAAGATCTATCAAGTACCAGTTGTTGGAAACTGAAGTTAGATAAATTCAACCACAAAAAAAAGTGCAATTTCCTAGCAGTAAGGAAAATATTGGAACAGTTTCCTGGGGAGGTGGTGGGCTCACCATCACTTGGAGTCTTTACAATGAGATGAGATCTATTTCTAAAAGACATGCCTTAACCCAGTTTCTAGGAGAAATTGTGCAGCCCCTATGTTGGGGAGGAGAATCAGATTTGATAGTGGAGGTGGTCCCTGAGATATTTTTGAACCCTCTATTCATTCCTTCCCTTCACGAACTATGGAGAAAAATGGAAGTTCTGTATGCCCTCGACATGCTCACAACACTTGCATCTCTGCATTATGACAATGGCTATAATCAAATCTCACGATTCAGGGATTCAGCCAGTCACCTGTGTGGGTCAGGATGGAATTTTTTTTCCTGATGCGCCATATACCAAAAGTATTTGAGGGTGCTGTTTTCCCTGAAGCATCAGGGATTAGCCACAGCTGGAGACTGTTCATGATTCTAAGGCAGGGGTTCTCAAACTTTTCCGGTTTGAGACCCCGTTTTGCTGTGCAGCATTCGCTGTTGACTCCTGGATATGTTCACCGAAAAATCGCCGAATTGAACTCCTCTGGTTTCAGCAGCATTTCGGCAGATATGCAATGGTTCTCTGTGTGTTCGTGACATGCCGCCAAAAGCGGAAGAGTTCCGCTCAGCGGCTTTTCGGCGGATACAATCCCACATTTGGGGCATCCGCCAAAATGCCGCCAAATGCAACAGGAGCTTGCAACCCCCAGTTTGAGAACCGCTGTTCTAAGGAATGGTAGGAGGGAGAACAGTACAATAAAGATAATGGATTTCTAGAAGGCAGACTTTAGAAACTCAAGGAGTTGGTAGGTAAAATCCCATGGGAAGCAAATCTAAGGGGAAAAACAACTGAAGACAGTTGCAGTTTTTCAGAGAGACATTATTAAGGGCATAAAAGCAAACTATTCCACTGCATAGGAAAGATAAGAAGTATGGAAAGAGACTACCCTCGCTTAACCAAGAGATCATCGGTGATCTAAAACTCAAAAAAGAGTCCTACAAAAAGTGGAAACTCAGTCAAATTACAAAGGATGAATATAAACAAATAACACAGATATGTACGGACAAAATTAGAAAGGCCAAGGCACAAAATGAAATCAAACTAGCTAGGGACATAAACGGTAACAAGAAAACATTCTACAAACACATTAGAAGCAAGAGGAAGACCAAGAACAGAGCTGGCCCATTACTCAATGAGGGGGAAAAGGCAATAACAGAAAATGTGGAAATGACAGAGGTGCTTAATGACTTCTTTGTTTCAATTTTCACCAAGAAGGTTGGTGGTGATTGGACGTCTAACATAGTGAATGCCAGTGAAAATGAGGTAGGATTAAAGTCTAAAATAGGGAAAGAACAAGTCGAAAAATTACTCTGACAAGTTACATGTCTTCAAATCACCAGGGCCTGATGAAATACATCCTAGAATACTCAAGGAGCTGATTGAGGAGATATCTGAGCCATTAGCAATCATCTTTGAAAAGTCATGGAAGACGGGAGATATTCCAGAAGGCTGGAAAAGGGCAAATATAGTGCCCATCTATAAAAAGGGAAATAAAGACAATCCGGGGAATTACAGACCAGTCAGCTTAGCTTCTGTACTTGGAAAGATAATGGAGCAAATAATTACGAAATCAATTTGCAAACACCTACAAGATAATGAGGTGATAAGTAACAGTTAGCATGGATTTGTCAAGAACAAATCATGTCAAACCAACCTGATAGCTTTCTTTGACAGGGTAAGAAGCCATGTGGATAGGAGGGAATCAGTAGATGTGGTATATCTTGACTTTAGTAAGGCTTTTGATACTGTCTTGCATGACCTTCTCATAAACAAACTAGGGAAATACAATCTTGATGGAGCTACTTCAAGGTGGGTGCAAAACTTGTTGGAAAATCGTTCCCAGAGAGTAGTTAGGGGTTCACAGTCATGCTGGAAGAGCATAACAAATGGAGTCCGACAGGGATCAGTTCTGGGTCTGGGTTCTGTTAATGTCTTCATCAATGATTTAGATCAGGGGTCGGCAACCTTTCAGAAGTGGTGTGCCGAGTCTTAATTTATTCATTCTAATTTCAGGTTTCGCGTGCCGGTGATACATTTTAACATTTTTAGAAGGTCTCTTTCTATAAGTCTATAATATAGAACTAAACTATTGTTGTATGTAAAGTAAATACAGTTTTTAAAATGTTTAAGAAGCTCCATTTAAAATTACATTAAAATGCAGAGCCCCCAAGACCAGTGGCCAGGACCCAGGCAGTGTGAGTGACACTAAAAATCAGCTCGCATGCCGTCTTCGGCAGCCGTTCCATAGGTTGCCTACCCCTGATTTAGATAATGGTATAGAGAGTACACTTATAAAATTTGCAGACGATATCAAGCTGGGAGACTTTGCAAGTACTTTGGAGGATAGGATTAAAATTCAAAATGACCTGGACAAACTGGAGAAATGGTCTGAAGTAAATAGGATGAAATTCAATAAGGGCAAATACAATCAGTTACACACATACAAAATGGGAAATGACTGCCTAGGAAGGAGTACTGCTGAAAGGGATCTGGGGGTCATAGTGGTTCTCAAGCTAAATATGAGTCAACAGTATAAGCAAAATCAGCAAATATCATTCTAGGAGTTTTAGCAGGAGTACTGTAAGCAAGAGATGAGAAGTAATTCTTCCGCTCTACTCCGCGCTGATTACGCCTCAACTGGAGTATTGTGTCCGGTTCTGGGAGCCACATTTCAGGAAAGATGTGGACAAATTGGAGAAAGTCCAGAGAAGAGCAACAAAAATGATTAAAGGTCTAGAAAACTTGACCTATGAGGGAAGATTGAAAAAATTGGGTTTATTAGTCTAGAGAAGAGAAGACGGAGAGGGAACATAATAGTTTTCAAGTACATAAAAGGTTGTTACAAGGAGGAGGGAGAAAAATTATTGTTCTTAACCTCTGAGGATAGGACAAGCAGCACTGGGCTTAAATTGCAGCAAGGGCGGTTTAGGTTGGACATTAGGAAAAACTTCTTAACTGTCAGCATGGTTAAGCACTGGAATAAATTGCCTAGGGAGGTTGTGGAATCTCCATCACTGGGGATTTTTAAGAGCAGGTTGGACAAACTCCTGTCAGGGATGGTCTAGAGAACACTTACTCCTGCCTTGAGTGCAGGGAGCTGAACTAAATGACCTCTCGAGGTCCCTTCCAGTTCTATGATTCTATGCCAAAAAGTAAGAGACACTATCCAATCATTCGGGCCTCAAATTTAGATTGCAGAAAACAAACACATACCCATACAGATTTATCAAACCTAATAGATTTAAATATTGTAATTTGTTGTTATTGAAATGAAAGCATTTGTGTTAGTGCATGAGAACTGGAAATTGACTAAACAGCAGTGAAATGGACTAGTGCATTTTCATTGTTAAAATTGGTGACATGCAAAACTAAATGTACAGCACAAATGGTGTAAAGTAAAATCAGATGTTTAGGAATTTTAAATGATATAAAGCAGTATTTCTCAGTTGGTGGGTCACAGTCCGCAAGGGAGTCACAAGGCATTGAGAGAGCTATTACAAGCTAAAGCAAAGAAATCTCATTTCCCCGCTCCCTGCACATCCTTACTCTTCAAGGTCAAATATGCTCTATCAACCTCTCAATAACACATACAGTTAAATTATATAGGTTTATTGTTACCAATACATTTTGTACGCTGACTTTTATAGTAAACTTGTGAAAGGGTTGTGAAAATGCTTTACTTCAAATAAGGGCTTGCCAACCTGAGAAGCTTGAGAAACATTATTCAAAAGTATTAACAGTAATGGACGTAAGTAACATCCTAAAAGTACTATAACATCAGGAGTATCTGAAGGAATGAGGTAAGACCATCTTATCTAAAAAGCCAAACAACTTTAATGCAACCACAGTCGTACCACAGCAGTACCTGCCTCGCCTACCACCAGCTTCTCTGGGGGAATGAGAATGGCAGCGGAGGGTAAATACCCATTACAATTTTAATCAGCATCCCTCTAAAAAATATATTCTTCTCAGTTTCTTCTTGAAAATATTGCGGGATAAGCTGAGACATATTGCTAGCATGACAGTAAGGTTTTGCAGGACTGGGCCCCAATATTCCAGACACATTATACATTCACTAGCCAAAGGAAAGCGATTTCTTACTGTAGTTCAGTGGCACAAGTTCTGGGCTCTTTGGCGTTTTGCGTTTAAATGACACATCTCCAATAGTAACAGTATCACCTAAAAAAAAAAAGAAGAAATATTAAAATATACTGTACACTTTATTAAAAACTTACATGGGAAGGGAAGTGGGTGAAGCCTTCACTACACCTCTTATACCCCCACAAATTCACTCGCCAGCACAGCTGAGCTAGCACAGAGGGGAAAGTATTTGGTCTAGGCACAGAGCTGGCGCAGATTACTTCCTCCTTGGAGCAAGAGAGGAATTATGGACCGTTTTGTGAGACCCTAAGGTTCTCCTTGGGCAACACCTAGTTGTACTGCCATTTACCCAGGGTCTGTGGCAAACCCACAAGCTAGTCCTTATTAATGGACTTTCTCTTAGGTCTTACAAGTTTTCCCTGATAAATTCTAAAACCCTGACTATTCCCCTGGACTCTTTCAACTAGCATTAGCTCATTCTCCAGCTTTGCTGCCTTTATCTTTTCCCAAAACCCCTTACTTGGCTATATTCTTGTTACATTGCACTTGTCAATTTTCCATTTCCAATACAGATTTGCATTTTATTTTCAACTTCCAGTCCTTGGCCAATCCCTAAAAAAAAACACACTAGCTACTTCTCCTTGCACTCCTTAGTTTTGGATCAACAGTAATGTATTGTGTCTGAATTATGTTATTTTGTAGCTTCCTTTCATGCTACTCTATTTTAATGCCATATTCCTCTTGCTGTTTCCTGAATCCTGGCTTCTAAGAAATGCTTGAACAAAACTAACATTCATTATTTAATATCCTTTAACTGTCTACAAGAAGCACTTTAATCGACAAACAACATACGCAGTGTTTCCTACAGTAACTCCACTTACACCAATATAATAGGTTAGTCTTTCCTGCGGCTAGTTGATGGTCATTGTACCTTTAAGCTCAGGATTCCTTCAAAACTTACTCTCTGCACAGACTGTTATAAAAAATGTAGTAAGCCAGCACTTCAGGGCTGAAAAGTATAACCAAAGTTTCCCCTTCCAGTCCCCTTACGTGTGCGCAGCTCTAACTTCTCTTGCTCATTGGGGTTATAATGAAGAGCTGAGCAGGCTGGATCCCAGTAGGTGGAAGACATCTGAAATTTCAGCAAGTGTCCTGAGAAGTCCACTACTTGCCTGAAGCCTCATAACCCCCTTCTTCAGGTCATCTTCTTGAAAGCTAAAATTCCTCTTAAAACAGATTAGTCTGATTGTCTGCCACAGGAATTTAGTGTCAGTTTGTTTTCTCGCCTTCCCCCAGCCAACAAGTGACAAAACAAGTGCATATGACTAATTAGCTTCTAGCTTAAATCATTTACATTCAAGTTGTAAACATACAGTATGTTTCTCTCCTATACAAATGATTCTTTCAAAATATAGTAGGAATGAGACATGGGCTGAAAGGACAAGACGTGTGATACCAGACAAAGAGCAGACAAGTTAAAAAAAAAGAAGAAAACCAAAACAATTTCCCTTCTATTTTTGATGGTTTTTTATGTACAAAAATAAGACACTATACACTTTAGGATCACAATAGAAACTTCTTTTATTTGACCAACTTTTCACCAACATCAGATTTAACCAGCTCTGTAAAAAGAAATTGGTCCAATAAAAGATATTGCTTCACACACCTTTTCTCGCTAATATCCTGGGACTGACACAGCTACAACACTGCATACAACAGAAATTACAGCAGTTTTTTAGGCTACCTGCTTTATTTGCCAAGGAAAGCAAGGCCTTACACTCAACTCGACGACATTTCTCTGTTTGTCTGTCTTTCTGTAACATGATGTATTCTGAAAACCACATCCTGTCAATTCCAAAGTTTCATAGATTGATCTAGGATCAAAGAGCAGAGCCTATTGGTTTTGATGAAAATCAGAAAACCAGAAAAGCCTGAAATTCCATTAAAATCAGGTCCATACAGTGCCCATTTGGTGAAAATGGGAAAACAGGAAGGTGGAAGCAGGGGACATACAGAGCTCCTGGCATTTGCTTAGCAAACACATCAGATTTAACCAGCTCTGTAAAAAGAACCAGTTGATGACATTCATCCTCCTCCCTATCTCAGCTCTGCTCATGATCAAAATGGAATTTAAAACAATGATGCCCTGAATGACTTATCTCACAGACAGAAACAAAAAAAATAATTTTACAAATTGTGGTGAAATGGAGGAATGGAAGGAGCTTCTGGTGTGTGCAATGAGCTCAACCTATAGAAACACCAAAGTGTGCAACTCTAGTTTAAGTTCTTATAACATATTTAGCTCCGCGGTACAAAGGGATCTCACAGGTCTTCCTAACATCAGTGTAGTCAAGTATATTATTAGGGTTCCCTCTACTGACACATTGTTTTTTAAAAAATTACAAACCTATATCAGGAGCATTCCAAACTTTCCCTCTCCTTATACTACCTCCATCAAAAAGGAGCTAAAATACTACAATGGCACAGTTGTGTCACTGTAGCGCTTCAGTGTAAAAACTACCTAGGCCAATGGAGGGATTCGCCAATCGTTATAGGTACTCCACCTTCCCGAGAGGTGGTAGCTAGGTTGACAGAAGAATTGTGCTGTCGACCTAGCAATATCTTCACCAGAGTAAGATCGATATAGCTACATCTTTCGGGTCTGCATTTTCACCTGCCTGAGACACATACCTATACTGATGTAAATTCCTAGTGTAGCCCAGATCCTAGAATGAGCTCAGATGAAGTCCTGAAAACCACAGCTGAACAGACAGCTTGGGGGGGGGGGGAAGGTACCAGTTTAAAACTGAACCTTAACACAGTAACTCAATAGCTCTTTCCTGAAGCTGTGCAATTTTAACTTTCACTTAGACATCGCAGAAGTGTTGCTTCTAAAGTGAGCTTCTAAATAAAGATATTTGCTTATCTTGAGTTAATTTAGATAATAAAAATGTGACAACCCTTGGAAACTAATACCCTCTATTTTTCAAGAACTGCAATTTAGACTGGATAACACATTTAATATACTTCTCTTCCTACAAGAAGTGACAAATGGTTGCTATTGCATGGTATACTATGGTTGCTACAGCAGACAAAGTATAATCCCATTGTGTAGACACAGACCAGTTTCAGAAGGGGGTTTTCCATTTGCTGTAGGAACTCCACCTACCCAAGTGATAGTAAATAGCATTCTTCTGTTGACCTAACTACATGGGGGTTGGGGTTAACATAGCAGTGGTTCTTTGGAGATTAGATTTTTCACATCCCTGAATGCCGTACATATGTTGACCTAAGTTTTAAGTGTAGACGAGGCTAATTACAGGTACTTCAAATGATCAGAGATGGTCAAGAATTAGGTCTATCAGTCAGACTATCAAGCCTATGCCTAACCCCATATAATGACAGAATTTCATGCAGACAACTGTCCACCCACATGGATCACAATCACAGGATTGGAAACCTAGGTTTACATCTCATTTAAAAGCTCATATATTACTTTGATATTTTTTCCACCCCATCAAATTATTTTTCCTACAAGTGGTAAATAAAGAGCTATTGTTATATCTATTTTTAAAAATTGTGAGATATGAAGGCTTGTGAATTTAGATACACATAGCTACATTGCTCAGGTGTATGAAAATCCACAACCCTGACCAACAGCTATCCCAACCTAACCTCAATGTACACACAACTATGTCAACAGAAGAATGCTTCTGTTGACCTTGCTATCATCATTCAGGGAGGTGGAGTTCTTAAACTGACAAAAAAAACAACCTTACATTGGAATAGGCTGCATCTACACTGTGGGGTTATGTTGGCATAGCTACAGCAACATAACTATTCCAGTATAGTCTCCACAGTGTGGACATACTCTCATACACAATAGTGGTATGAGTCATACACAAAGACAGATAAATAGATTATATCTTACTCACAATTTTTTTAAAAAAGTAGCAGAAAATAGTTTTTCCTATATTTTTCTATTAGTTACTTTTTATGATAAATAACACATGAAAAACAAAAGAAATTAAATTTAAAGTAGCCATTTTAAAACAAAGAATCCCTTCTATAATTTTAGACTCCTATTTGCAAGGACGTACGCATGTATATAACTAGTCACTGTGAGCAGTCCCACTGAGGTCTGTAACATTATGCGTGTAAATAATTCCAAGCACATGAGTCAGTCTTTGCAAGATCAGGATCCTAATGAGACATGGGGAGGTTTGATAGGCATTCTTATTGGATGGTTGAGGGTTCTCTCTTTTGGCCTCTTTAGGTCTGAGATTATATGATTACCATACTGAAAAAGTGATCTCAAAATATCTATAATTCAGTCTTATATAAAATATTCCTCTTCTCCCTTCAACTAATAGCAAAAACACATTTAAACTGTGGTGTTATGCGCTGCTAACACTAATTTTCTGTGTGATTATACCACATCTGTTAGAGAAAAGTTCAACAGCAAAATTACATCTGTATATATATTTTTAGATCCTCATTTCATGATAAAGTGAAGGAAAGGAAAAGAAATGCTTCCAACTAATACAATTTACAAAACACCTTCATAAAAGGAGATGTAGCAAAGAGAATGGCAACTCATCCTTATAGATCCAATCTAAGCTTGAAAAGGGTAATGGTATTGTTATTAAGAATTTGTTTTTTCCTTTTCCTCAGCCTTTTTAAATTAATTATTACAAAATACAGTAAGCATGTATTTTGAGTTGAATGCATGATTTTACACTTATTTAAATAGTTGTGTGCTTGCATTCTGGCTAGTGCATTGTAGTCTTTAGTTATCAATTTATTCATTCTTGCAGGCCTATTCTATACACACCTGAAGGATAACTGTGGTCTTCAGAGTACTAGAGGTGTTTTGTTTTTGTTTTTTATTTATTTAAGTGTTCCAAAGAAACAGTATCACAAGCACAAGTTTGTTCCACTGCTTTTTTGTGGGGGGGGGTTAACTGACAAAGTTAGCTCTATATCCACTGCATTAAATAATCTGGGGGTTACTTGTTAGCAAATAAGGGTACCTACATTGAAATTCTACTAACATTCCAAAAAAGTCTCCTGCCTTAAAAAGAACGAGGAGTACTTGTGCACCTTAGAGACTAACCAATTTATTTGGGCATAAGTTTTTGTGGGCCAGAACCCACGTCATCAAATGCACAGAGTGGAACGTACAGTAGGAAGATATGTAAGCGAGAAACAATACTCTTCTGGATAAAATATGTGGTGTTGCATTTCCCTCTAAGGAAACACAGTACTGACTTTCAGCATCTAATGTTTTCATAATACATAATGTCATTTCCAATCAACATTAGCTGTGTTAGAGCCAGAGAAATTCTGATGTGTTTTGGCTAAGATTTGATTTTCTTCTGTCCTAATAGCCCTGCTATGGAGTAATGATTTTCTTCACTAGTTAAAGTCTACAACAGGGATCAGCAACTTTTGGCATACGTCCCATGAGGGAAATCTGCTGGCAGGCCAGTATGGTTTGTTTACCTGCAGCATTCGAGGACAACGGGGGCTGTGAGAAGTGATGGTCAGCACATCCCTCAGCCTATGCCACTTCCTGCAGCCCCCATTGGCCTAGAACTGTGAACTGCGGCCAGTGGGAGCTCTGACTGGCCGATCCTGCGGACACTGAAGGTAAACAAATCGTCCCAGCCCACCACCGGATTTCCCTGACGGGCCACATGCCAAAGGTCTCTGTTGACACTGGTCTACAGTGTCAACAGAGACAATATATATTTGTATTTACCCTAGGATTGATTACAAAGCCAATGATCAAGCAAGCTGAATTTCAAAACATCAAGTGTCTTCTCTTGGAAAACTAACAAGTACTGTTATATTCCTTTTTCTCCCTCTTTCTGAGCATATTATTTCTGAATTTGAATCTTCCCTGAACACCTAATAATCATTTATGGGATTAAAGAAACCGAATAAAAAGTGGAACTTTTTATCATTTTAAAGCACTATACATCTTGGCAATTTGTGAAAATAGCATGCACTGTTAGTATGGAATGACTGATGATGCTCAATTAATATACTGTATAACTCTTGTGATAAATCAGTTTAAATATTTTTAACACTAGGATAATTAAACTTTGTACTTATTGTGCATACCTTAGTTTTGTTTTGTATTTGTAATATATTGTGTAAATTGGCTACAAGAGAAATTGGCTACAAACATATTAAATCTGACCAAAAAATGAGTGACCTTTGATTGTGTTCTCTGAGGCCCACAACTGAGAGGGAATTCTCTGAATCTTAGTGACATGGAGGGAGTATAAGCCAGCTGCTTTATTTTTCCAGTAAAAATATGAATTTAATGGCCAAAAATTCTCTGGCTCAAAGAGGATGATATCCTGCGCTGAACACTTAAGAATTGTCCTATTCACCAGTTAGGCAGTTGGCACTTTCCACTAGTGTGCTTTATCAGTGCTAAGCTGTCCAGGCTTGTCAGTACTGTAATATGAAAATTAACTTAAGTGTTTCAATACTAAAATAAGGTTTTCAAAGTACAGTTTGTTCAAAGTGGAATATTCAAGCTGACAACCTATTCTTAAATGAGCTTAAACATCAAGTATAATTGATCATTAGTATATTTTCAGTTACACAAAAAAAGAAAATAAACCATGTCTGAAAATCAAAGAGACTTATTAAAAAGAACTTCTTTTTATTGAAAACTAGATGAAACACCCTTCAAAATTCACCCTAGCAATTCCTATGTGACTATTAATAAGAGTCCTTGTAGAGTGCTTGAACTGGCTAAACAAATTCAACTTCAGGACAACAGGGTTTATGTATTAACCAAAAAAAAATTTGCAAACCAACAAAAAAACAGGACTATAATTAAATATTTACTAAATATCAGAAGTTACATTTAAAACAATTACCGGGTTTTGAATCTCATAGCCTATATACTGAATTTTAAACTCAAAGAGAATGACGAAGGAATCGTGTTTATGAGGTGTTAACAGCCTGTTGAGCTGTGCATGGCTATGTCTACACTGCACACCTTACAGCAGCACAGCTGTATCCTACCAGGTATACAGTGTAACCACTCTTTGTTGGTGGGAGAAGTCTCCTGCTGACAAAACAAAACCACTCCCTGCAATTCCCCTATTCCCATCCGCGTGCCGGAGTCTCTGTATGCCCTCCCCAAAAAATTCTTCCTTTCACCATATGCCAGGAACTCATAGTCTTCCCCATTTCCCTTGTGACTGCTTGTCTTAGCTGGCTTACATCTAAAGCCGGCCTGCACAACATGCGGTCCGCGTGGGCTCACTGTGCGGTCTGTGGGAGGTGAGTAGGGGTAGGGCAAGCCAAGCAGTTGGATGGGGGGAAGCGGATGGGGGTGGGGCGAGGGCGGGGCTTTTCGGCGCGCAGCTGGTTTTTTTGCAGTAATATGACCCTCTCTGCTTTCTGAGATGTGCAGGCCTGATCTAGAGGGTTGCCAACCTCCTTTCACACACAAGGGGGTCCCTTGCTGCCCTCCATTTCCCCTCTAATTTAGAATTTATAAAATTATTTCTTTTCTCTCTGTCTGGGATATAAGTTATTCAAGCTGTCAATATTTTAAACACTTCTGGAACAAGGGGCAGAGCTGCGATGGGGGTGTGTTTTTATGCTGAAAGGTGTTAAAAGAAAAAGTTCATGGTAGCCATTTTTTAAAAAATTCTCTAGACAACAACAGATGTGGTTAAAACTAAGGGTGTTCTAACCAAATGCCAAGAGCTCTGTCTCCCTCCCATCTCTTTCCAGTTTTCACCAAAAATCAATAGGATTCTTCCCATTTTTATGTAGAACATATCCTGCAATTTTGGAATTAATCCGCTGTAGTATTCAAAACACACAAGCCCAGACTCACAAGCAGAGAAATGCCAACAAATTGAGTGCAGGCCTCACTTCGCTCAGCCAAGTAAAAGGTTGCACATTTCATTGCTCATAAGCTCAGTCAACCAAGTAAACACTTTTTTTTAAAAAAAAAATTTCATCACCACCACATCACTGAAGAAAAGCAACAGACTGTTACACTGTACTTCAGGGATCGGGAACCTTGGCACATGGGACCACAGGGTAAGCACCCTTAGCGGGCCCCGCTGGTTTGTTTATTTGCCAGTTCGCCGACTGCGGCTGCTACTGGCCGCGGTTTGCAGTCCCAGTCCAATGGTGGCTGCGGGAAGCAGCGCGGTGCTGGCCACCGCTTCCCGCAGCCCCCATTGAACCAGAACGGCGAACCGCGGCCAATGGGAGTTGCGGTTAGCGAACAGGCAAGTAAATAAACCAGCGGGGCCCGCTAAGGGTGCTTACCCTGCAGTCCCGCATGCCAAGGTTGCTGATCCCTGCTCTAATGGCTTGGAACATGCAACCTGAATATAAAAATTCTCAAATGGACCAACTAGTGGACTTTATTCAAGAAATCAAATAATAATCAGAAAAAAATAGGATCTCTTATTTGAGCTTCACAAATGCAAATCTCTCACAAGCGTTTCCGTGAAGCTTTAGTAACCCCTTTTCTCTTCCCATAAGTCTATGACTTCCCTACCTCCCTCTTCAGAACTCTCTGACATTGGCTGCCTTCATCCACTCTTCCACAGCTCTTCACGGGGTGCCAGGAGGCCACTACTCCCTATTGCAAAGAAAGCTGAGTGCCACCCTTTCATATTTTACAAAACTGTGGCAGGCAACTGTCCTGTCCTAATACTGAGGAGCGACCACCACATCAGTATCTGGGATGTATCCCAGCTTCAGGCAATCAGGGAGTCAGACTGACAGTTGCTTCTCAGCCGGCTGCAGCTTCCAGTCCTTCCCCAAAATCTTTTTGCATAGGGGGAAAGAGGAAACACTATATCAAGAAGCCCCCTAGTGGGGGCAGCCCCTGAAAGCACGTGAAGAAGGTAACGAAAGTACCATTGGTGCAAAAGAGGAGGAACAGGTTATCCAACTGCACACCCAAAGTTGTCAAAAGTATAGGAGTCCTCAGTCCTGCAAGAGGATGTGAGGAGGACCTAAGAAAAATGGAGTCCACTGGCAGAGAATGGGCAATAAATAATATTCCTATTATATTAAGGCCTCACAATTCATAGAAACATAGGAATTGCCTTACTGAATGAGATCTAAAATCCATCTAGTATCCAGTAGCTGGTCTCTGACAATGGCTTCAGAGGACGTGCAAACCCTGAAGCACTAGGCTTACTTACTTTGTCCTTCCAAAATTATCAAAATTAATTTTGATAACAAGAACAGAGTTATCCATAGACATACCCCATCTCTTTTTGAATCTCTCTCAATTCTTGGCCTCAATGTCATCCTGTGGCATGGAGTTTTGTAATCTAATTATGCATTGGGTTAAAAAGTTTTACAGTCTACTTATGCACAAGGTGAAAAAGTACCTCCTTTTATTACTTTTGAATTTTCCACTTTTTAATTTAATTGAACGCCTTCTTGGTCTTGAGTTATGAGATGAAAGAACTAAAGCTCCTAATCTATCTTCTCTATACTATTCCTTATATAACTTTTATCACGCCTCCTCTTATACTTTCTAAGGTAAAATATCCCCATCTTTTCAATCTCACTTTTTATATATTTTTTCCTATTCAAACATCCTCTGAATATTATATGAGCTCATTATATTCATTCCTCAAACTAGCTCCTTCCTTGATTAACTCAAACCTGTTCAAGTGTTTGACTGATTGTCTCATTATCTGGCAGCAAATCTGAGCAATAGTGCTGTAAGTAAGAATTAAAACAAGTACATAAATTTAAGAGACCATCAGGACCTCTCAAAAGGATTCTAGTACCATAAGTCATAATTGGCCATTATTCATTCTATATTTAGAAATTGTGATGCCTTGGGCACACACCCAGAAAATGTCACCTACTGTTGGCATATGTCATTGCTTTAAGAGCCCGTTCTAATTTGTGTGAGGCTCTCACATGTCCTGAACATCATTATAAGATATTCTGGGATTGTACAAGGAATAGGGTCCCACTCATCCCAATATAATTGACCTTGGTCCTGCATATATGCCCTAATAATAGTGCTGCTTAAGAGAACATATACAGCTCCTGAGACCATTTTTTAAACCTGTAAAATTGCCTCAAGGTAGGAGAAGTATATTTTACAGACAAGTCTAATCCTGAAAATAGATCAGTACCATGGGACCCCTGAATTTAGTAGGGGTCTGCGTTCATAAGATGGCAACCTATGCAATGTAATGATACAAGTACTGTATCACTACTCTGTCCCAGAGGAGTGGTTCTCAAACTATAGGCTGCAGAGATCTTCCTCATAATCCACAAAATGAAGCATTTTGAAACACAAGCAGTGGACAGACAAGGCAAGTGTTTTGGAGGCCTTTTCTCTCATAAGGTGCTTCCCAGAATGGAAAAATTGGTGAACTGTTACGTTAATGTGAAAACATCCCCCAATTTCACTACAAAGCCTACGCATTTAGTGGAGTTTAGATGGAGAGGAGCAGGGGACTCTCCTGCTCCTATTCCCCAGTTACTTTTGTTTTGAGTTTCCAGACCAAAGAAAGGGATACAAGACCCTGTGAAATTTTTTAAAGTAAAATCCACCAAAACAAAACCAAACACACCCATTGCATTGAAGATGGCAAGTAACAGAAGATACAGTGAATGAGGAGGAGAGGAGAGGAGATTAAGACTAGAGGAAGTTAAAAACATGGAGCCAGTGAGTTTTGGGAATGAGGGAGGGAGGGAGAGAATTAGAACTGGATCTGGACAGGTAAGATTGGGATTTGGGAGTAATAAGATCTGGTGCGGATTGGATTTGGAGGTAATGAGGATTGACAGTGAGGTGGGGAGGAGGCATTAAAGACTGATAGTGGTTGGATACCAGGTAGTGAGGACTAATGGTGAATGTGGTGGGGACTAGAATTTGGGTTTATGGTAGAGTCTGGGAGCTGGGATTTTGGGGCATTAAGGGCTGATGATGAGATCTGGGGTCAGTGGGTGCA
>ML677348.1:23938009-23985196 GCA_007922305.1 Dermatemys mawii | reverse complement strand
GGAAGTTACCTGCGGCGGCTCCCGGGCCGTGCAGCGCCCTGATCTCCGGCTGCAGCTGCCTCTCCGCAGCCAGGCGGCCCCGCACCACCTGCTGCAGAATGAGCCGGACTCTCCGCGCTGCGGGGCCACGGCTGAGGCACAGAAGCCGGGACTGCATGGGCAGGCCGGGCCGGAGACGCGCGCCGGGCGGGCGGGCGAGCGAGCGGCCGGGGAGTGGGGAAGCGGCAGGCCGGGTTGGGGAAGGGAAACGCCGAGGCACAAAGTCCCACCGGAAACTGGTGCCGGCCGGTCTCGGGCTGCCCGGGGAGGGAGCCGCCCCGGCGGCTGGTTGTGGCCGCGTTTGCCCCGGGGCCCGATCCTGGCCCACGGGAGCCAATCCCAGCGCTTTGCCATCATCTTCCATGGGAGCAGGCCCGGCCCCAAGGGGCAGGGACCCAATGAACCTGCCCCAAGTGGCTCTGTCTCTCCCCTGCTGGGTGGGGGGGAGTTGCTGGGGTGAAGAGCCATCGTTCCCCCCCTTTCGTGGGGATGGCACAGGGCATTTTGCTATGTGGGTGCCAGTGTCTGCCTCCCTCTGTAGCACAGAGGGGGTGGGGTGACTCTGGGGGTGTGTCAGCACCAGGATCAGCCTTCAGCCACCCACCAGTGATTGAACTGCACCTTTCAGTTGCACGGTAGCCTTCACCAGTACCTAACCCAGAGGTGGGCAAACTCTGGCCCCAGACCCACATCTGGGCCTCCAGAAAGATAATGGGGTCAGGATCTTGCCCTCCTCAGAGGTGGAAGTAAGCTAGTGCGCTGTACCAGGGTAGCCCAGCTTCCCCAGGCAGCAATTTTTAAAGGGCCTGGGGTTCCCAGCAGAGGCTGTAGCCCCACGCCCTTTAAATTGTCTCCAGAGCCCCACAGCCAGAGCTCTGGGGTAACAGCTGCAGGGCTCTGGGGGCTATTTAAAGGGCCCAGGGCAGTAGAGACAGGGGAGCCCTGAGCCCTTTAAATAGCCCCCAGTGTCCTGGGGTAGCGGCGGGGCTCCAGGAGCTATTTAAAGGGCCGGGCAGTAGAGGCGGGGGAGCCTCAGACCTTTTAAATAGGCCCTGGAGCCCCGCAGCTGCTACCCAGAGCCCTGGAGTAATGGCGGAGCTCCAGGGGCTATTTAAAGGGTCCCAGGCTCCCGCTGCATTTACTGCCCCGGGCCCTTTAAATAGGCCCCAGAGCTCCGCTGCTGGAGCCCTGGTAGCAGCGGCAGCCAGGGGCTCCGGCAATGGTTTAAAGGCCCAGAGGCGGTAGCAGTGGCCGAGGCCTGGGCCCTTTAAACCGCTTCTGGAGCCCCTGGCTGTCGCTGCTACCATGGCTGTGGGGGAGAGGAAGTGAAAGGGGGAGGGCACTTACCGGTACAGGGCTGAGTTGGTGCCAGCTCTGACCCCCCAGCCACATCCCTTCCACCCAAGGCTCTGCCCCTTCCTTAAAAAAGCCTTATTTTTACTTTCAATTCTGGCCCCACATGGCTCCCAGAAGCAGCAGTATATCCCCATTCCAATTCCTACATTGGCCAATGGGAGCTGCAGGGGCGGTGCCCGCGCACAGGGCATAGAAGCTGGAGGGAGGACATGCTGCTGTTTTGGGAGCTGCTTGAGGTAAGTGCTGCCTGGAGCCCGCTCCTGTGATCTTCTCCTGTGCCTCAACCTCATGCCCCAACCCTGATCCACCTCCTGCCCTCTGAACCCTCCTGCACCCCACAACTCCTCATCCCCACCCCGGAGCCCTCACGCCCCTCCCACACCTGCAATTTTGTGAGCATTCATGGCCCACCATACAATTTCCATAGCCAGATGTGGCCCTCGGGCCAAAAAGTTTGCCCACCCCTGACCTAACTTGTACCAGTTCCTGGGCTGAAATGCTGGGTTGTGAATTGGAGCTACTGACACCTGATGGTCTCTGTGTCTCCTGGCATCACAATACACTTTGGGGGCTATCATTTGCTTTTCCCTATCAGTCCAAGTGTATATGTGTAGTAGCAATACATTTCCCACTCTACTATTCAAACAGCAAGAAGAAAGTTTTGAGCGATGTTCCACTAGCAAGAAAGGGGATGCAGCAGTACAGTGTTGGGATCAGATGACAGCTAGGAAGAAAAGGGAAGTTGGGGAGAAGGCATAGTGACAGCAATGCATGTCTCTGAGGAGCTAATAGAAACAGGTCCAGAAAGTGAGGTAAGATTAATAGGAACCAGAGTAAAGGGTAAGGGGGGGACAATGTGTCAAGGAAGGGAAAGTGGGAAGAAAAATACTCCTGAGGGAATTCTATGTCAAAAAAATTAAAATTCTGCATCAATTTTAATATTCTGCAAATTTTGTCAATAAATAAATGTGGAGGTTCCAGCATGGCAGTGGGGAGCACAGGCCCCTGGCTGCATGGATGTGGGAGATCATCCTGCAGCCCCGCCCTCGCACAGGGGCTTGTTGGCAGATTCTAGGTGCAGGGACATGAACTCAGTGGTGGGGCTGCACCTGATCCTGACACAGCACAAGGGCTAGACTTGCCCCAAAAACACCCCTGGGTTTGGGCCCTGCCCCTCCACACAAAGTACTCCAGGGGTGAGCAGGCAAGCTCAGTGTGGCAGGATCAAAGTGTGGAGGGGCTTAGTGTGGGGGTTGCAGTTGTGGGGGAAGAGGGTTCTCTGTGGGGCAATCTGGGCAGCTCAGTGGGGGGGATCTGTATGCACAGGGGTTCATTTGGAGTTCCAGGTGCAGGGGCAATAGGACTCTGCTGGGGATCCAGCTGAAGGATGTTGAGGTTAAGAGGGGGAACTGAGTATGGGGGGCAAACTGGGTGGGGATCCAGGTGTTGGGGGGGTGGTGCTTTCTGTGGCGGGTGTCAGGGTGCAGCTGGATGGGGCCCAGTTGGGATGGGATCTGGGTGTGGGGAGGATCTGGACACATGGGCTGGTTGGGGAGTTCCAGGTGGCAAGGGCAATGTGACTCTGCAAGGGGCGGGTTCAGGTGAAGGTGGTTGGGACTTGGTGGGGTGTCAGTGTGGAGGGATGGGTCTAGGTGTGGGGGGGTCATCCAGGTGCAGTGGAGCTCATTGGGGTGGGAATTTGAGTGCAGGGGGTTCAGCGGGGAAGGAGGGTCTGGGTGCAGGTGTGGGAGTATGGATGTGCAGGGGGTGGGGTTCAGAGGAGAGGCTGCGGGTGCAGGGAGTTGGACTCAGCAGGGTGGGGTTTGGGTGTGGTGAGGGCTTAGCGGGGGAAGCTGGGTATGGGGGATGCATACGTACAGGGGTTGGGCAGCCAGGGGCAGCTCCTGTATAGTGACTCCTTCCTCACCCGCTGAGGAGCAATGGGGACAAGGAGAGAGGGAGATGCAGAGCTTCCTGCAGCCGGGGAGGTTTCTGGGAGTGGATCTGACCCAGCCCCTCCTTTGCAGGGGAAGAGCAAATCCTGTCCTCAGCCCAGTAGGGACAAGCAGCTGAGCCTGGCTCGGGGTAGAAGCCACCGGCCAAGGCATCCCCAGCCCCTCCCCCACACAGTGATTTACCTCTCCACCAGCTATTCCAAAAGCCCAAAATAATGCACCCGTGCTCCTGGGGAGGGCGTATCACCACTCTTGTGGCTTCCCTTTGCTTCTCCATCCGAAAATCATTTTTTGGTGGGGAAGGAAAGAAATCTGGAGAGGATGTGAATTTTGTGCCTATGCAGTGGCACAGAATTCCTCCAGGAGTAGAAAAGGTCTCAAGAGTGAGATAAGAGACCAGCAGAAAGGACAAAGGGTCCAGAGAGGTTAAAAATATGGACCAAAAACAATAAAATGAGATACAACTGGGGCATATATAAACTAATATTCAATGAGGAAAATACTCAGAAACATTTTTGATGAGAAGCCAGAATCCTGGAAATCGTTGATGCCAAAATAGGCCATGGGATGATTGTGGATGGCAAATTAGAGGTGATTTTTGCAATTATATATGATACCAAGAAAGGTCAATGTAATTTTGGGTTGCAGAGGCATGACAGCATAAAGGCATACAGTTTGTGTGACGTTGCATCCATTTGCATATATCACATCACCAGAGATGAAGAACTCACTGGTGGGAATTCAGAGAAGACCGTCTAAAGTCTTAATCCTGCAGTTTACTGCGTGCAGGTAATCAGGCTCCACTCAGGATCTGCAAAATGCAGGATCAGGCCCAAATAAATAAGGCCAGGAATGACTAAATTATGAGGAAAGAGCTAAAATAACTAAATATGATTAATATCTCCCTTGGTTCTTACAATGCCCCCATTTCCATAGTATCTTAATTTGACCAAATGATAGCTACATATTTGAAGGGTATAAACTACAAAGACAGGAATTTCTTAGTATGGCCCAAGGTATAAATAGAAGTAATGGGTTGAAATTTTAAAAACAGCAGATTAAAGCTTAACAAATCGCAAGGAAACTTGAGGAGTGTGAACTGAGAGAGTGGAATAATCTTCAAAAGGAAATGGTTGAATCCCCCTGTAGTAGGATGTATCAAACATTTGATATCTTCTACTGGAGGCCTCCCTGCAGCACCCCACCTAAAAAAGGTGCCCATATCAGGGGAAAACAGCTAGTTTATACCTCCAAGAACTGCCTAGAGAGGCCACCTGGGATCAGCTGCTAGCAGAAACAACAGTTCTTTGCTGCGAGAAGGGCCAGGAGCAGGCAGAAAGCAATCACAGCCCAGCAGGTAAGACGAAAAGGGCTGGCTGCTTCTAGGGTCCAGTTCTGCATGGGGCTGGGATAAGGGAGGAAGCACATCCCCTGTCTCAACCCAAGAGGGCTGGCCTATCATCCTGGGCCTCATTCTGACTATACCTTTTTGGTTGAGTCAGCGAAAAATGGTTTTTCAGTGTTTAAAACCCCAGTAGCTATCTTGAGTTAAATATCAATATGTTGTTTTGAAATTCAGGTGGGCTTCTTTTCTAGTACAAGTGGACCTGAGACAGCCTAACATTGGAGATATTTAAAACATGCTTGAAATTAAACTATAAGAAACACTCAGTGCAGTGAGCTGATGCTTAAAAGATTTTTTCTATTTTTAATTTCTATTATTCCGCAAGATCCTTCTGAAGGAAGAGTGTTTATAGAGATTAAATTATCTTTCCCGCAAAGACTAAAAAAAGTGTAGCCCCACTGTTGCTCAGGGATGTTAGCCTCATTTTCTCTGTCTGTAACCTGGCACCCTCTCCTCCTCTTTCCACTCTATTCTCTTCCCCGAGATAAAAGCCATCAGCGACCTAATTTCTTTTATGAAGAAGAGCTTCTAGTCATTGGATTATTTTTTCTTTTCTGCCTTCTTGTAACTTAACATGCATGTCTCGCTTTTCTGCCTTGCTGTATCTATGTATTATTCCTTTCTTTAGTTTGTGAGGATAGTCTATCTACTTATGTTCCTAATCTGAAGTTCAAGCCTTTGGTCTTGGGAGCAAAAACAGAACCACCTCCACTTTGTACTGCATGACTTTTTATTTAAAATAAACCTAATGCTGTTTGACTAGCCTTTGTCATTTATTCACTTAAAATGCAGTGTTTGTGGGTAAATATAGTTATGATTCCTCATGCACTTCATGTACAGACAAGTTTTAGATATTACATGCAAAACACTATGTACAGATAATGTTAAGTTTGCAAATTTAAAGACATAAAAGTCAGGAAATGCAAAAGCTCAAGATCTCAAAGCAACATGAACTTCCTCACTGGACATAAGAAAAGTCATACTGGACAGATCAATGCTCCATCTAACCCTGTATACCAGTGGTTCTCAAACTTCTTGGTTCGGTGACCCTTTTTTGCTCTGCCTCGTCCTCTTGCGCCCCAGGTATGTCCACCAAAATGCCACCAAATTGAACTCTTCTGGTTTCAGTGGCATTTCAACGGACACGCAGCGTTCGTCTCTGTGTCTGCCAAAATGCCACCGAGAGTGGAAGCTTGCACTTCGGCGGTTTTTCGGCGGACTCAGGCATGTTTGGAGCTTCCGACAAAATGCCACCGAAGGTGTTGGCAGCTCGCAACCCCCCTGGAATCTGTCAAGACCCCCAGTTTGAGAATCACTGATGTATATCAATCTTGAATTATTCCTGAAGTAGAATGTGCTATTATACAAACACAGTTCAACTGGGAAATACAATAGGTAAGGCACAGCCACCTATAAGAGGACAGCTCCAGAGCCCAGGACACACAACACAGGCCACGAGTGTTGATAATGATATGGAGGTGAGTGGAAGGCTTGGGAGAGTATACTAAAAGGTCAAGGAAGAGAGGTAACAATGGGAGTACTCATGTTTATAAAGTTAAGCACATGTAAAAATGCAGTATCAGAACCTGAGATTATCAGCTTTGTTAAGAGAGGGTCTCTACCACCTGTAATTGTACATCATCTACCCCAAAAAGGACCTGATTTTGATAAGAGGGCTCTGGGCATAACTAAAACAGATGATAAATCACTCTGCAGAGCAGGAAACAATTAAGATGCACAACTATAAAACCGCTATACCAGTGCCATAAAAAATGGCAACTGTTTCATATTGTGAATGTACAAGACCCATAGAAAAATACATAATTAATTTTTGTATCTTAAAAACTGCTCAGATTAAAAAATCCACATTTGGGTTAAGAAGAAACATGGAACGTTTCAAAGAAAAATGTATATAATAGAAAGCTGAATGCAACTACCATGAATACTATGACAACACACTATTATCCAGTGACCTTTGGCAGATTTCTTTACATTCATGCCAACAGTGGTTGTGTGTGTAGTTATAAATCTTTATTTCTTCTATTGTTTTAGTATTCCTTCTGCTTCCTGACTAATCACAACTGACTTAGCTCTACAACTATATTACTTTCTATACATTGTACTCAATCATTCCTCTTCTCTTAGAAGAATGACTCCTTAAGTAGTTCTCGCCTGTGATGGAAGGATTGAGCAGATGCTCAGGGTAGTTTTCCACAGATGATTTAACACCAGGAACATGTGTCAGAGTTTCATTTCCTAGACTTAACAGACTAATACATTCTTGCTTGGAACTTGAAGATTCTTAACAAAACGCTTTACTTTTTTTAAACAGAGAAAAGATATTTCAGAGTGAGAGATCAAACAGCAGCTCACTGACAGCTTCCAGACTGTTCTCTCTAGTAGCTGTCAGCTACTTTGCTGCACAACTGTATCTCCAGACTAAATTAATTAGATACAGGTGCAAGCTGTAAAGAATAATATATCATATTTGACCTGTTCCCAGTCAATTCTAGCACCCAATAAAGAGAACAGACACCCAGGATGAAAAATCCTGGCTGCCCTGAAGTCAATGGCAAAACTTTAACTTCCATAAAGCCAGGATTTAACACCTGATGTTCTGCTTGATCCATCTGCAATATATACAAAAATAAATAACCCTTTACTTGCTAGTAATCTTTTGTTTAGAGGATCTTCCACAGCCATATCCAGAAGATGGAAAAGGAAGCCCCTTTTGCTATGTTCTTTAGGGAATTCAGTATTTTTTATTCCATCATCCCATAGTGCTGGTACTATCTAGGGCTTCTTTTTCAAAAAGCACTATTAAAGCACATGAGGAAACTTTTACAGTTGAATATCCTCAGAGTTAAAACCACCTCAGGAATGCAGGTTATTCATAACTCTAAAACGTTCATAACTCTGAACAAAACATTATTGTTGTTCTTTCAAAAGTTCACAACTGAACATTAACTTAATAAAACTTTGAAACTTTACTATACAGAAGAAAAATGCCTTTTTTTTTTTTTAGTAGTTTACATTTAATATTGCATTTTCACTCTTCTTTCCCCACTGTCACAGGGTCCACACAGGTTTGCACCCTCTGGTGCCTGCAGCCTGTGTTTGGGCTGGTGAAATAAAGAATCCTTCATGCCTTCTTATGCTATTTCCCCCCAAGTGTTTTAATTCACAGTGCTCATGCAGTTCCCTAAATCCCCCAACAGATAGTGACCCACAGACCCTCCCCAGGTCTCCTATCCTTTAAAGCTTCCTTATTTGCTAAGGAAACAGCAACATTGCCCTCCTATATCCTCTCAGGCTAGCCTCCTTACTGAGGGTTGCCCAGGGCTTTTATAGCCATCCTGGTGCCTCAGCCCAGCTGACAGCACTTAGCTCAGCATGTTCCTCTAAGCCAGCCCTCATTAGGGCTTGCAGCTGGGCTCCCTGCTGACTACCTATGTCTCTGCCCTGGCCTCCTGGCCAGAAAGCAGTCTACAGCCAGCATTTTGGCAGGGCTCCAAAGGAGTTTACCCCTACCCCGCCCACCGTCTCTGTTGCTTCCTGGTTGCATACTTCCAGTTCCAAATAAGGCATATGGCTGACTGGTCAGTTTGTAACTCAGAGATTCTTCTGTAGTGCATACCAGGGTCTACATGGACCAATTAATGTGCAAAATTTTAATGTGCCTTAGAAATTACACCTCCCCCAGTCTTTACTGCTCTGTTTAAAAAAGCCCAGAGATACAAGTAACTATTTCCAGTATTACTCTTTTCTTAAGTCCTATATGGCATTACCTGGTCTTACATTGAAGTTTTTCTTTTTTACTTCATATTTTAATCTAGCGCAGGGATTGGCAACCTTTGGCACATGGCACGTGCTACTTCCTGCAGCCCCCATTGGTCTGACACAGCGAACCAGGGCCAGTGGGAGCTGCCATCTGCCAAACCTGTGGACGCTGCAGGCAAGTAAACCATCCCAGCTGGCCAGGGAAATCCGCTGGTGGGCCATGTGCCAAAGATTGCCGATTCCTGGTTAAAAATCAAGCTATTTATTCTGCCACAACTGGGAAACAACTGGGACAAGCACAGATGTGGGTGGACAGAAGCAGAAAGGTCTGTAACAACTAGAATACACTCCCCTCAGAACCTAGAAGAGAACAAAGGATTCCTCGGTCTCAACATTCCTTTGCTGTCAGCAAATAGCTGTAAAACCTACTGGCAAAGTGTGTGCCTCAGCTCACTCTAGAGCTCATCCACATAGAAGATGACAACCTACTACTGCTATCACTTACTCTGTCAGGTCAGGTGGCAGAGGACTGTGATGTTGATCTAAAGATGCTAACTCCAGTGATGAACCAGGTGGGGGTCAACATGATTCAGCATAATGGGATTTGGTTTTTTCCTCTGTTTATTTTAAATTTCAGAAACTACATATAAAACTTTAGATTAAAATGTTAAGGTTGCAAAATCCAGGAAATACCAGTATTAAGTTTGCCTGTGTATTCTTAATTTGGTACTCTTGGGCATATCTATTATGACAGTTTAATTACACAAACACACAGTACTTTTTCAGAGGAGCCATGCCTCATTCAGTGCATCGGATGAACCATGGTCACAGAATGAATCAGGGTTTTGTAATTAATGAGGCTGTAGTCTCTAGGCCCCCTGCCTCATTTCTTGCAAGGGATGGCTAGTGGATAGTGAACAAGGCAGCAGAATTCAGGGAGAGAAAGGAGGGACTTGTGCTTTAGGCAGTCAGAATCCAGTTTTCCTGGGTAGCATCTATCACGGCCTCTGCCACAGAGTTCCTGTGGGATGCTGGGCAAGTCATTTACATAGACCTTTTTCCAGGTGGCTACTAATTGAACATTCCTCATTATCTAAGTGCCTGACTTGACACCATAGGGTTTGAGTTGCAGCAGGACATGCTCACTACTTCTGCAACTAAAGGCAATGAGGGGTGTGCTTTGAACACAGAGTGCTATAAAATGGTAAGTACTCTGGAAAAAAAATCAAGTCCTTAGCACCTCAGATTGGGCATCTAAAATTAGGTTATATTTGACATCAATTTTTATCAGTTCTCCAGTTGTAAAATGGGAATTATCTTACTGCTTTTCCTCACAGGGTTGCTGTGAAGATAAATTAGTGTTTTTGAAGCACTTGTATTCTGTCGTGTTGAGTACCATAGAAAAGGTCCTGAGGCAGCTAACAATTCTATATTTGCAACAAGGTTTGAATAGTGTGCAGTAAATAAGGCATATGACTATGCACAGGAACGAGTAGCACTCATCCTGTGCATTAAATCAGAGTTAGGAACAGAGGGAGGGGAGAGAAGAGTATGTGTTCATGTAATGAAGAACCATTATAATGCATAGGCACAAGGGGTTGAACTGACAACCTTAATTGTGGCATTTACTAACTTTTGACTGCTTGACTTTGCAACCTTAATGCTATTTTAATGTAATTTTTTGTATATAAACTTAGTCTGGGTACAGTTGTACAGAACAGCTTGAGAAATACTTCCTAGCCGATTAAGTGAGATGTCTTGAAGTTTGCTACCAGATCTTAATGGTTCTGAGGCCTAATCCTGCTCCCACTGATTTCAGTGGCAAAGTGGTAAGATTTCCAATAACTTCAGTAGAAGCTGGATCACAGCCCTTGGAAACTTATTTGCTTATGACAGAGCATAAGCATTTGTTTAAGTGGGTGTTTTGTGATTATTCAATACACATTTCTTGACTAGAATTAGTTTAGAGATAAATTATATAATTCCTTTGCCCTCTTACTTTCTTCATGTTTTTGGGACTTTTTAGAAATGAGTCGAGTTACTTTAATATAGTGTGTTGATGGAATCAAATGTGTGTAGGAGTTCATCATTATGCTCATTGAATACCATCTTAAATTTTGCTTCTGAGCCCCCAGATATAGTTTAGCAGCTGTCTTGGTTTTTTTAAAGCTTCTTGCTACAACGTGTGTGTGATGCTAATAGTTGGGTTCTTTGCCCAGTTAAGTGGATAACAAGTGTAACTGGTGACAAGGCAGCCCAAAAGGTGCCTGTAAAGCTGTTAGTGTAACAGCTGTGCAGCAGTTAACAAAAGATTAAAGTACTAGACTTGTGGCAGGTGAGGAGTGGGATTTCACTGCTTTCATAATGTGAAAGTTGCTTAAGATAGAATAAAAGACAAGAAAAAGCTATCAGTCACTGAGAACAAATACAGATTGAAAGATGCTTCAACAAAATTTATTCAGTGAATATGGTGTTTTTGAATATGGCTTAATCCTGATCCTGTTGATACAGGATGAAGTCCCACATGCAGTGCATACCAATTCCATATGTCACAAAGGTAACTTAACATTTAAAAAGGTAGTGGAGGAGCTAATATAGAAGAGCAATGTACAAAATTTTGTTTGGTTTAGCTATTGAATTTGCAACATTGGCCAGAAAAATATGGGGATACTCAAACCCAGAGGAAGAGAATATTTATTGTATTATTCCTGAACACTTGAAGACTTGCCTCTCTACAGCCATTAATTTCATTAAAAATTGCCAACCCTCCTTGCTAGCCACAGGGTAGTGCTTCTGCTGACACTTGGTACAAAAATTTAGCCCAGAACTGAGGGTTAGGTCAACATCCAACTTTCATTTAGACACTGTAATATCTTAAGTCCTTGCTTTAGGGAGTAGCTGATGAGAACCCCTTTGCTATGTGTTCTCGGGCTGTATTACAAAGCAGTAGAGTTCATATTCTGCTGCCTAACCCCTCAACCCTGTCACTCCAAATAAAAGAAACAAACTTGTGCCTTTTGCTCTGTCACCTGCAGGAAGAGCCATTACAGCCTGTATGACATTTACATGAACTTGGAATATAAAACCTTATATTGGGCATTCACAAAAGGATAGAGTTAAATTTGCTCTGATTTTCCTGGTTGTTTGAAATCCCAAACAATGTTGTAGTGATGTATTCTTATGCACTGAATATAAATTAATGTGAGTAGGGTCATTTGAAGTGGGGGGGATGACTTTTTTTTTTTTTACAGGAAATTAAACTGAAAAACCTGCATTTACAAAATGGACTATAAATAATTTCTTTGAAATTTTTTTTTTTAAAAATCAGCTTTGAGGAAATGCTAGGATGTGCTTCTAAAGCAGTGTTTCAAACTTTTGGCCATGGAACACTTTTTAGCTTGGTATATATTTGCGGAACACTTATAATATTTTGTAGTTTGGTTTTCAAATAAAAAATTGCGTTATTTATTCTCAACTACATTTTATTTTATAAAACAAAGCAAAAACAACAAACTAAATTTCTAACTGGAAAATGTGCATAAAGTAGTACAAAAATCAAGTGCAAGAGTCAAAATTAAAAACAGTTCTACTTAACACACTTTTTATATATACACAAACACCAAATTAAATTTTTACTAGGAAAAATCTTTTTATAACCAAATAGAAATCTGAATTTAATGGTATTGGTGTTTCTGCATTTTTATATTACAAATTTGCTTAATATTAGGAATAATGCTGGAAAGTTGAATCCTCATGTCAGGTGCCTCCTCTCCACCTGGTTACCTCCTTTAATGCCAGTCTGGTTACAGGTTTTGATGGACAGGTCTAGGTTCTTTTTTGACCCCACCACCCACTTAGCAGGGTGTACCTTCTTTCTTAGGAAATTTGGCAGTGCCTACCCCTCCCCCCCCCACTCCTTCCTGGCAGTGTCACCTTGGCAGCTTGGGAGGAAAATTCTAACTACAGGGTAATCACCACTTACTGACCAGATAGTTGGAGACTTCCAAGAAATAACACCAATGCATACAATATATTCAACACAATAATTATATTAAATAGGAGACAAATACAACATAAGAGGGTAAAACACTATTTTTAGTGTCACAGGTATTTTCAGGGCACCGGTGACTTGATGTATCAAATGTAAAATTAGTGTCCCATTGGTACGCATACTGTGCTGGAGCTCTTGGTGACCTACAACCACAAAATTCTTCTCTGCAGTGGTGTAGCAGTGTGGCTGACTGGGTTCAGTACAGCCCAAAGGACTCATGTGGGAGAAGGTGGTAAGTTCCTCCATGAGTGTAGTATGCAGCAGGTTATAAAATCCTCAAACCCTCACTCCCTGGCTTGAAGACAGTTCAGGGATTAGGGAGTTCAGGGAATGGGGGGCCCCCAAAACAAGTTACCTAACTAAAAGGTGGGGCACTCACAGTCTCCATGAATGATCCTCAGGTTCAAAGATGACTGGACTCCTCAGTCACAGCTGAGGGGCTGCTCTCTGCTGGCAGGGATCCTCCGCAGGCAGGAATCGGGCTGTGTCAGTCCCAGGGTTTCCCCTCACCACAAAGGGGTGCAGAGATCAAGGTGTAGGTTACACAACAATACTAACATCCAAACTGTAGCCTCCCAGTCCCATGTCCAGACACACACACAGCAGGCTCCTTCCCTGGATGAGGGGATAGAGTACAGCTGATTATGTGGTGTCTGGTCTCACCTAAGGATCTGGAGGGTGAACTCAGCCCACCTGTGGAAGTTTCCCAGCAAACTGGGGAATCACCAGTGGGGAAGGGAAAACCCCAGCTGAGGGATCTGCTATAAGGTCCCTAGAGGCCAGTTCTCAGGGGGAACCCTGAATGCAGGCCTAGGACTCCCCAGCTCCCCACACAGCTAGTCCTGCCCGGCTCTCCATTCTCTCAAAATGGCTTCTCCCCTTTCCTCCACTCCCTGGGAGAGCCTCTCACTCTATTGCAGGGGTTCTCAAGCCTCCCCCCCCACACACACACGGCCCCTTTCCACAGAGGGAAGAGTCTGGCAGCCCCCGGGGGGTATGTCTGCCAAAATGCTGCAGCAGAAAGCAGAAGCTTCCACATTCTGCGGCAGCATTTCGTCAGGACTAAAATAGCCCACCCAGGAGTTTGGTGATCTCCTGGGTGGGCTCAGCAGCGGCTCCAGGGTCTCACACACCCCAGTTTGAAGATCACTGCTCTATTGGTTGCTGGGCAGACTCTGAGTCTGCCAGCAGACAGAGACCCAGGAGTTCATATAATCTCCTTGGGGGAAGACAAATTTAAAATTAAAAAAAAATTAAAGACCCTTTTTAAAAAATTAAAATTCTTTCATGGAACACCTATTCACATCATGCAGAACACCAGTGTTCCATGGAACACAGTTTGTGAAACTCTGTTCTAAAGAAAGACCCTGAACATACTGAAATTCAACTTTTGTAAAGTCCATCTCTGGAGCCAAGTACAATTTGCACTCTTTCTGGATAAAGAGTATTTAACACAGAACCTCAAGGGAAGCTGAGTTGATTAAAGTTCCCTCAGTATTTTGATTACTACAGTAAAGCACTCATTCACTAAGCAAAGACAAACCATACTCATCTGGATTATTTCTGTACTTATTTCCTCTGCTTCTTAATAATGTTCAGGTAAAACAATGTAAACTGAAAGTTAGTAACTAATTGAGGGCAGCTTCTAAAAAGAAGGTGCATAGAATTTTTTTTAAAAAAACCCATTTGTTTTAGTCTGAATTTCAGGATTTGAACACATAGGTTCCTTTCAGCCTCTTTCTTCAATGTATTGTAGATCACTATACACTCTTAGTCAGATAATCCATAAAGGAAGAGTCATTTTTATGACAAGTGAAAGAATGTGTAAATTTTCATTGCAAAGGAAGCTTGATAAAGGCAGAACACAGAAGGGTAAGCACAGATTATGTCTTGCATTCAGGATTGGATTGTTTGTTTTGTTCCATTTTAGAACATTTAAACAAGAATTGGCTTTGAATATCCATGACATTTATGGATTTCTCAAATCAAGATTTTGTCCCAGGGATCAGCAACCTTGGCACACAGGACCTCAGGATACACACCTTTAGGAGGTCCCACCAGTTTGTTTACTTGCTGGTTTGGGCAACCACAGCTTCCACTGGTTGCAGTTCACCATCCCGGTCCAATGGGGGCTGCCAGCACCCCCATCTCTACCCTGGTCTCTGCCAACACTGCTCTTTCCAAGGTCCTGTAGCTCCCTCAGCTAGCCAGGGACACTAACTCCAGCAAGGAACTGAGTGACTTTGGCCCTGCAGCTTCTTTTATGTGAACCTGCTGGCTCCAGATTGGCTATTCCCTGTGACCTCCCTCATTGGCTGCTTCCCCACAACCCCTCTAGGCTGCTTGGAAGACTTCTCTTCTGCTCCTGTGTAGGATACCGTGTGGTAGGACTGCAGGGCCTTCCAGAGGGCCTCAAAGGGTTTGGTATATCCTATCACACCTTCCCAAATTAATCTGAATATATTTGTAAAATGGAAAAAGATATTTATTTTTGTTCTTACTACAGGGAGTGACCCAGCCCACTGTCTTGGACTTTCTCTCACTATCCTGACCCAGGAGATTGTTTTCACTGTCTTAATATGTAAAACCGATTAATGTTCCTTAAAATAGCTCTATAATCCTACTTAGGCTTTCATCTACACCTGGGATGTTATTCTTTCCCTTTACAATTCCTTTCTCCATCTCAGACATTGGGTTTGGGTGATGGTAGAATGAAAGATCTGATTGTTATTTATATAGCATTTAAAATGTACTAAGAGCATTACAAAGCAAATAACACAGGTGTTTGCCATCTAAGAGCTTGACTGTGCCTGTTAACACACTACTCACTGACCCTTTGATATCCAGAGGAGTACTCACATGAGTGAAGTTATTCTTGTGTGTGTTAGTGGAACTGGGCCATGTGACACAATGAATCTGTAACACACACAGAGAAAGTGTCAGGGAGGACAAAAATTACAGTGATAAAATCAGTTACTTAGTTTTCATGTCTGCATCTTAGTTAAAATACATGTATTAATTATTTATCTAATGTTAACTTGCTTTGAGTAATGTGGAAGAGGAGAGCTTTTAGGAAGCTTTTGAAATGAGCAGAGAGTGGTGGCTAACTGAGCAGGGAACAAATGACCCTGTTGTCACTCCATTGGCAAATGTATGCTCAGCCATACAGAGCTGAATCCTAGTTTAGTTGTGCACATAATGGTAGCCAGCCAGCATTAGCAATAAAGGAAAGAGAAATAGGGGGAAATTTGAATGCATTCACAGAAATAGGAGATGTGCCTCTTATACATGGCAAGAAATACCAGTAAGCAATGGCCATTTCATTGTCCTCCTTCAAATCCACTTTGAATACCTTTAAACTTTCCTCTGCCATGATAACTACCCCCCACAAAAAAAAACAAACTTAATCGTAGTTAGGCAGTTGGTATTCTGTGACCACTACTTATCATGCTGCCTAGTATTGTCTTACTGTTTCCTTGTACTCCCTTTTTGTTCTATTCATCTGTTGGGTGTACTGAATTTAGGGCTTGTCTATACTGGCAAGTTTGTTCGTAGTAAAGCAGCTTTGAGCGTAGTAACTCCCAAGGTGTACACACTGCCAAGCCATTTAGTGCACAGAAACTGCACAGTTGCAGTGCTCTAAAAAAAAACACCAAAAAAAACTACCTCAACGAGAGACGTAGAACTTTTTGCACCAGGGGTACAGCACTGTAGTGCCAGTGTAGACACCATGGTGATTACAGTGCTGTCATTGGCCTCCAGGAAGTGTCCCACAATGCCTGTTCTCACCTCTCTTGCTATTGGTTTGAACTCTATTGCCCTGCGCTCAGGTGACCAACTGTCAGCTCCACCCCGTATATTCCTTTACAAATTTGAAAGTCCCCTTCCTGTTTGCTCAGTGATGCATGCAGTGGTCTCAGCACATCTTTCCAGGTGGCCATGCCTGTTCCATGCACCAGGTGATTCCCCACTTGGAGCAATGCTGAACTGCTGGATCTCATTGGTATTTGGGGAGAGGAGGCTGTGCAGTCCCAGCTGTGCTCCAGCTATCGGAATTTGGATACCTATCGACAGATTTCTAGAAGCATGATAGAAAAGGGCCATGACCGGGACATATTGCAGTGCAGAGTCAAAGTGAAGGAGCTGCGGAACATCTATCACAAGACATAGAAGGCAAACCACTGCTCCGGTGCTGCACCCACAAGCTGCCAGTTCTACAAAGAGTGACCCACCTACACTGCGAAGTCCCCTGTGGATACTTTGTTGGCTTTGTTGCCAGGCAAGAGTGGACCGAGCCAGGAGGAGGCAATCTTGGATGAAGACGGGGAGGGGAAACCAGAGGCAGAGGATGACTCAGAGACCAGAGATGCATGCAGTCAGGGCTCTTTTCTACTCAGGAGGAGCCTAGCCAGTCACAGCAGGTGGATATTGGCAAAGCACAAACAGGAGAGGAGGCCCCTTGTAAGTGGATCTTATTTTGAGAGTTGTTGGGGAAGGAGGGTTGCAGAAATCAGGGTTGTGTCTCACATCATGCCTAGTTTGAGCGGCGGAACAGTCTGTTAATAGACTCCCTCACTTCACAGGAATCTCCCTTAGAGATCTCCAGGAAACTCTCGTGGAGATACTGGGCAATCCGCTCCCACAGGTTCCTTGCCAGAGCTGCTTTGTTTCTTGCCCCCATTAACGGCAACTTTCCCGTGTCACTGTGCTGTCGGAGGGGGAGGTGGGGAGTGGAGGGAGGATGACCGTAGCTGCACACAGGCTAGCCACATAGGGGACAGGGCAGAAGCCATAGGCTTGGAGAAGACCCTCCTTTGATTCCCTGCTCAGCCTCAGCATGAGATACCTTCCAAAATGATCACCGCCTGTGGAAGGAGCGAGGACAGGAATGATTATCAGACCCACTCTACAGTGCTGGCTCTTCCCAAGTGCCCAAGAGCCATGTACCCAGTGTACAGCAGAGTCCAGGAAGAGTGATTCACCCTGCCCCGTGGCTACTCACCATTTTGGGGATCTTGTGGCTCATGTGTGCTTGCCTGGGGTTAGCCAGATAGCGACAGGTGTATGAGGACTGGCTGTGTTTTAAAGCACTGAATCAGTGTTGTCTGTGTTGCAAACAATACTGCTTCTGTAAAATATTGCATTTAAACTTTACAGAAATGACCTTGTGGAGCCAGCCTCCCTTACTGGCAACAGAGTAGTTGCGAAGAACTTGAAAGGGGCCAGGAAGGATTAAGGAGAATTTTATGCATGAGGTTATGATGCAGCCTGCCGCCGAGAAAAAGGAACTGAAGGAGTGGCAGGACAGTGAGAAGAGGGAACGAAAGGAGAACAGAGCGCACCAGAAAGAAGCCATGGAGCAGCTCTTAACAGTTATGGAGCATCAAGCAAACAGGCTCCCGGAGATATTAGTTCTTCAAACCAAGCAGCTCCAAGCTTGCCCTTCTCTTCAGCCACTGTCGCAAAACTCTTTCCCATGCGCCCCCCCACCCCAGTCTCCTGGGCTCCACTCTCTACCTGCAGCATTCTACCCCTCCCTCCTCACTGTCCAGCAGTGTGGACTCCCAACACTCACTGCTCCCAGCACTCAGCCATCTGCAATTTGGCCCTGCTGACGTACAGCACCCACTGCATCATACGCTAAAGGAGAAGGTTGGGTATGATCCCTGGACATACACAAATATGTAGCCTTCTCTGGATCCCTCCTCCTCTTGAGGCTTTCCATTCCCCACCCCGCATCCCTCTTCCTGCTGATTAATTTTTTCGTTTGTCTTTCAATAAAAGAATTGTGTTTGTTTGAAAACAATCTTTATTCTATTAAGTGAAAGCAAAAAGAGCACTGCAAAGCAACATACATACTGCTATGTTAAGGCCCCTTCTTGCATCATGTGCAGCAGTCACCTAGCATTACAAGCACTGTGATCAGTGCGAACAGAATTCTTGTCAATAGCTCAGGATCCATCCCTGCAGCCAGAAAGAGACAGAGCAGGATACACAGTTTACAAATGGTTGAAAGATGGCACCGAATGCAGATGGAAGCACAGGGATTGCTGGGATGCGAAGCAAAGCATCACGGGGCATTGGGACAGGACCCAGGATGCCCCGCGACCCCTTCTGCCTTCCCACAAGTCTTAGCAGCAGAAGAGAAAGAGGTGCTCTGTGGGATAGCTGCCCAGAGTGCCCCACTCCGAATAGCGCCGCAAGTGTGAACACGCTATTGTGCGGGAGCTGACAGTGTGAAAACACAAAAGCAGTTTTCCTTTGGTGCTCTCTGAGCGGCGCTGTAACTTTGGCAATGTAGACGTGCCCTTAGATTGTGAGCTGCTTTTTGTTACGGTTTGTACAGTGGGGCCCTGAACCATGACTGTTGCCCTTAAGCACTACAACAATACAAATAGCAAATCTGCTCAAAAGAATTCCCAACCCTTTTATCATCAAATTAATATCATCCTCCAAATTACATTAAACCAGAGTGAACTGTATTGTCTCTTTTCCTTCAGGTACTCAGATACACCATAGTCCCCAAAATCCTGCTCACATAGGAGTGCATAAGCTCTCTGCCAGTTCTGGCCACTCAGAAATACCTCTAGGGACAGCTTAAGGTCTGCTTTGTTCCACCAGAGTTTCTAACTCTCTTCCTGGGTCACCTTGATGTCTGCTTTGTGGAACTGTCACAGGGTCATCCATTTTGACCCAGTTTCTGCACAGAACAGGGAGACAAAAGAGATGTTTGGGAATGGGGGTAGTATGAAAAGGAGCATGAGGAACATTCTGCACACACTGGAATCTGGGCAGTTGAAACTTGGGGCTGTGATGGGGCATCATGCCACACCCCCACTTCTTCCACAGACAAAGTACTCTTAGGCTTTGCCTGTGAGCACTGCCATCTAGTTTAACAGTGTTTAATCCCTCTACTGATGCACATTAGTATTTCCACACCTTTACACTGTATCTCAGTTTTCTAACCTCTTCACCAAAGGGGGACAGGGGAAGATGTCTTTACTCAGACAAAGGAGAGAGATGATATTATATTCTCCCCCCTGCCACTTCCTGTGCATTTTTATACAGCTTCCTTGTTAATGGACTGTGACTCATTAGCCCCCATATGTCCAGGTAATCGGGTACACCTGTCCAATTAGGCCTTCTCCAGGGGAACTTAGTCAGCATTAATAGTGGCCAGAGTGCTAGCCCTTGATGCTGTCACAGAGCCATACAATAAAGTGTAGCCACAAATGAGTTTTCTTTAGAGGTGAACTTGAAGCACAGGTAGGAAAGTTCAGGGTAAGCAATCTTGCTATTATTACAGACAGTGGAGACAAATAGGAAGTGTGAATTAAAATGGGAAATAAGGACAGAACCATGCCTGGGTGTACTCCTCTTAAATATGTAAAACAGTCATTGGTAACTGAAATAAACTAATACAAAGCCACAGGTATGTTTAGCAACGAATCAGAGATGTGTGTTTAATGACTCCTGATACAAGTCATCAGGTGACAATTATACCTAGGACCTTTAGTAGCAAAGAACAGGTCTGTACCACTTGAGCTAATAGAATAATTGTATCAGCTATTAGGAGAAGTACACTCTTATCTTCTGTCTAACCAAGTGGGAGACAAAACACACTTAGCCAGTGATTTGTGCCTGGATAGCTATAGCAGCAGTGTCACAGGAGTGCTCACCTCCTAGAAGTTGAGTTTCCATTCCTCACTCCCTGCCCCCAAAAAGGTTGCCTATCTCACTAGGTAGGTCTTCAGTGGCTCAGCCCTCCAGCCAAGTCAGACAGTCAAAAATGAACCTCTTCTGGGGTAGCAAAGAGTTCATCAGACTGTCTAACCAGAGTCACCTGCCTCATTTCTAGGCCCTTTTAATCCAGCCCTTTGCTTGGTCTTCTAAAGAAGCCTTGTTCCCTTCTCAGGGCTTAGGCCAGTTTACTAGCAGCCCGTGGGGGAACCCAGGCCCACCCACCACTACTCTGGGTTCCATTCCAGGGGCCATATAAACAGCAGTCACATACTGCTCCCTTCGTTTAGTTGCTGCTGTGTTCCCTGGGCCTCTTCTCACCTGATCCCTTTACCTGTTACCTTACGTAAGTGGGGGAATGGTCCCACTATTGTGGGGAACATTCCTGGCTTATAAATTATCCCTGTGAAATGAGCTAGCAAAAGGATTGGAGTCCTCGCTCCCACTTCCTTTACCCAGAGGCCTGCCTGACCTCAAGGGATCTCCTTCCATTCTCCTGTGTGGCAGAGTCCTCATAACCTCAACAAGGCTGGGCCCAAGATTCGTGGGGGAAGCTCGATCCTCAGCCTTGTTGTGGTCACTTAGAACATGAGCTAGGGTGTTCTCTCTGCTCTGGATGCTTCCCTCACCCACTGAGCATTACATATAGTTCAAGCAAATACAAGTTATCAAACAGCAATCAATTTAAAATAAATTAGGAAAAATGGGAAAGGTTAAAGGAAAACACATAACCCCGCTCTGTGGCACAGGAACATTGCTATCAGCAGTCTCTGGGATGTAAGGGAAGTGCACAGTCTGTTCCTCACATGTGCCAGGCCTCCTGCCCAGGTGCTGGCTATGCTGCAGGTCGGACGCTTGCTCTGGGGGTGGCCAAACACCTTCAGGCTCTAGGTGGCAGGATTCTTCTTCCCAGCATCAGCCCACCTGTCAGGATTATGATCCCCTTCCAAGGCCTGCAAGGGGGCATCTTTGCTGGGGGCATCTCCCTAAGCTAGGCCCACTGCCCTGAGTCCTCCCCTCACTCTCACTAGCTGCTCACCACACCTGGCTCTGTACTGCTCCAGCTCCAGCTCCAGCCCAACACTGCTGGAAGTCACAGAAGTCACAGAAAAAAAAACTGTCACAGAAGGTGCATAGAGATCAGTTTCTAGCCAGAGCAAACCTTAACATCAAAAATACTGTTTTGTTTACTATTATATTTTGCTTATCTTACCTGCTTATCACTATTGGAAAAGAGATATACATTTCATTATATCAAGCTTCTTGCTAAATATATTAGTTCAGGTAAAAATAATTCAGCTCATATTTCAAAAAATATTTTTAAAAAACTGTTCCTCAGCCCTGGAATAGTTTGTGATTATCAAGAAGTTCATGGGAAACAGCCACCATTTCAGCTCGCAGTGTAGTAAGTAGTTTACTATCAAGAGAGAAGTGTAGTGCAAAACATTTTATTTATAGAAGAGCTGCAGATTGTTTTATGTCTATATGGAATTTCAAACAGCTCTTTAGCAATCTTTTATTTCACTTTATACAAGATTGACAAGGTCATGGTTTTTCAAAGACCTGTTGCTGGCTTGTCTAAATATAAATAATGTAGAGATTTTGTTTCAAGTGCTTTATTGTGTGTGTGTGTGTGTGTGTAAGTATAATTTCTTAGTCATCTTATTTGTACTTCTCACCTTAACTACCACTTTTTTACTGATGATACTTAGCTGCACATATCTTTTGACACATGGTGGCTTCAGCACAGATCTGAGTTCTAGCCCAATGTCTTCACCACAAGACTGTGCTTCCCCCCAACCAATCAATGTTCTTCTGTGTTTTGGCATGATTTGTAGTGGGGTGTGCTCCTTAATTAACCAGTGAGTATTAATCAGATTAAATGTAGTGTTTTATGCAGCAGAGTCAGGCATAGGCTAAACAGTTCAAGCAAATAAAAAAAGCTAAAACCTTTATCCATCTCCTGAGGTAAACTTTTGCACTTTGTTGATCATCCTCCTTAACAGTTCCATGGCCTGTTACCGCATTTACCCCAAAGTATATGCAGCCCACTCTTCCATCACGATGAGATGGTCTTTTGTAGTGATGGACAGGCAGTCTTTCCCCCTTTTTCCTACCCAGATAATATATTGAGGATGGGTAGGTGGCCTCCTCCCCGGTAGGTGGAGTCAGACAACCTGTCTACTTATAAGCATTTCTACAGTACCTATCTCCTAGCTTCTAGGCCTTACTGGCAGCCAATGCACCTATATAATGGAACAAGTACGAGTAAGTGGCAGGACTCAGCAAGATTGCTAGTGTAACTAACTATTCTTCACTGCATTCTAGAACAACTTTTGCCAGCTCTTTTATTCTGCCAACCACATTTTGTAGGAGAGCGCCTCACTTCCCACTCCTCCACTTTTCTCACAGCATTTTTAGTTTGTTTTGCTGATTTTATGGACTGTACTTTCTAGAAATTGTCTCTCACAATTGCACCCTAAAATGCATTATACATAAGTAACACTAGGGTCTAATTTTCTATGCTTGGGTTTGATTTTGAGGTATATTTTTCTCTTTTTCCCCAAATTTTGTTAAGTTAGGGACTGATCTTTTAATTGACTTCAGTGGGCTTTGGAGCGAGTCCTTTTACTGGGAGACATACAAAAGAGTCATAATTGGTGCCTCTGAAACATTTAACATGAAAGACAGGATGTTATTGGAAAACAAGAGCTCGATTCAGTCCCTTGTGGATACTACCTCCTTGAATGAAGTTGCCATCTGTTGTTTTCTTGGATTGTATCAAAATATATGAAATAAATGGGAAGAAAGAGAAGCAAAAAACTGGAGTGAAAATGTGAGCAGGAAATAATGTTTGGAAATTTCCAATTAAAGAACAAAAAATATGAGGAGCAAGGATGTGAAACATTTTATGTTGGTGTCTCAATACCACAGTGGTGTAAAGGGACCAAAAAATGGTCCCTTTCCTTCACCTTGGGAGAGGTTGCTGTTTTACATTTAATATTGTCTTTTTGAGAAACTGTCAGTTCTCCTGAACTTGTTTCTTTTCTTCCCATGGGACCTCACCCACCAATTCTCTGAATTTGTTAGTCTGCTTTTTGACGCCAGTTGTCCTTACTCTGCTCCTTTCATTTCTTCCTTTCTTTAGAATCACAAAATCTATTCTCTCATGATCATTCTCATGCAAACAGCCTTCAACTTTCAGATTCACAACCAATTCTTTCCTGTTAGTCACAATGAAATCTTCCTTGGTTACTTCATCCTCCTTTGAAACAAAGTTGTTACCAATACATTCCAAAATCTTAATGGATATTTGTAGAGCTCTGAGGAATTTTTCTGTTCAAAGGGTATTTGTGTATGTTTTTGCTTTTTTAATTATAAAATAATGAAAGTTGTTTTATTGGAACTATGTCGGTAAATTAAAAAAAACTTGAGATTTCAAATTAAAAGGATTACAGAGTGAAATATTCCGATACACCAGATATATAAAGGTGAAATTAATGCAATTTTTAAAAATAAACACTTTTGCCAGTAATTTCAGTAGTATGATAACTAGTTACAACATCTTGTACAAACTACCAGGAACACTTGAAGAAGCTTATTAACTCATTTCTTAAAAATACTTTAGATGAAGACAGACATAAGAACAGTTATACTGGGTCAGACCAATGGTCCATCTAGCTCAGTATCCTGTCTTCCTGCAGTGGCAAATGCCAGGTGCTTCAGAGGGAATGAACAGAACAGGGGATGATGGATCACTTGATGGTTGCCTGTCAATACTCCCAGCTTCTGGCAGACAGAGACTAGGGACATTCAGAGCAAGGATGAGATCTAAATTTTAATAATTCTAGCATATTCCCCAACTTCATATTAAATTAAGATGTCATATACTATCAGTACAAAATATTTTGGCATTATATATATACTTTTTATTTAAAAAACTGCATTCCATGTGACTTCTATCTTGTCTGCTCTCATAGGCTGAGCAGAATTGGACCTCATCAGCACTTGGGTGGAAAACAGTAAGCAAAACCCAGAGTCTACAGGAGCTGGTATCTGTATGTCAGTAGGTGGCATTCTTCATTATGAGTGCATACTAACCCAATACTACCACATGTGTTCAGTACTCTGAAGTAAATTCTGTCAGATGAGATGTAAAATCAAGGTCCTAATTGATTCAGGTAATTAAAGATCAATACAAAACCCAAACAAAGAAAATCCTTACTGACTGGAGGGAAGATAAGGAGATTGTGTAGTGTACACATGAAGATATAATTATCTATCTTGACAGATACTTAAGTTTAGTGTTTAATATATATTCATCCAGCCTATTGAAATAATTTCAATCAATAATGAAATGCTGCTATTTCTGGAGCGGAACAGAGTGGCTGTTCAACATTGCAACACTATCCAGTGGTTTTAGAACAGGAAATGAAGAAGAATGTTATGTCCAACTGAAAATAGAAGAGGATTCAATAGGAGTACTCATGGTATTAAATTAATCATATACACAGTTGTTTGCAGGACTAGAGCCCAGCTAAATTATACAAGTGCCTTTAATTTCAAGGTTTCACCCACTGCCAGGCGGGTAGGTGATTTTTGAAATATTTTCTTAGTACTTTATCCCCAAAGTTTAACAAGTACCTGGCATCTTCTTTAAAGTTCAGTTAGAAAAGGCTGTGAAATTCTTTAATTCCATCTAATCTATTCCTGTCACTTCTCTATACCCCACGTAGTTTTGTACTGACATGGATGACAAGGCTCAAAACTAACAAAATAAGCATTCTAGAACTGACACTCTATTCCTCGGTACCTTCATCAATAAATACTCCTTAATAATCTCTTAATACTAAAAGTATTTCCCTGCTTATGAATCCAACTTTAAGCAACCTCTTTTTCCTATGTCTCATTTTACCTTTCTGAACCTCCTTCCAGCATCATAGTTACAGATGGAGTGAAGTTGTTCGTCAGTTGCCTAAAGGAACAAAGCCAATGTTACCATAGTGTCAATCTATTTGGCTGTAAATCACTGTCCTAAGCAGATTGTGAACCAGTCATTACTGTGATACATTTACCTTCTAATAACCTGACTGACTTCTACTTCAGATTCCAACTCTATATTAAACATTTATCTACCAATTCTCTGTGCTGCTTCATTTTTCAAGCACATTTATTCTTTTGGGTAACAAAAGAATGACTGTATTATAAGGTAGAATTTTAAAACCACTTTTTATTATATGTATATTAAGTTTTGTTGAAGTGCGTTAACTTATTCCTGGGCTGTCCAGAACTGTAAGTCAACTTGTTACTCCCCTGCTTCAGCTGCTAAATTGTGTCTCTGTCAGCTAGCCCAACAAATGCCTCAGGACTCTGCCAGCCCTTGCTTGGTCTTGTAGGTGTAGGTAACACTGGCTACATATTCATTTCTGAACCCCTTTGAAAAGCTTTGCCCTGCAGTATCCAGCCCCTGTTACTGGACACTCACAGAAATTACTAAGGACATGTCTACACCATAATTCTTGATATAGTGTTAATACATACATTACTTAATGATATTAGTGTGAAGTTTTTATGTAATAACTTACCTGACACGGCAGAAATGTGTTAGGTATAGGGAGTTTGTCAGGCCCAGGCCTGCCGACAGCAATTACGGACCTCAGGGCAGAACAGTCTGTGATGGGTTGGGTCACAGAGACCCCCTTGGGACTGCTACCTGATATGCTGAGACTACCTCTGAGCCTGTTTTCCCTGGCAGCTTGGGACTTCATTACCCTGCCCTGTTGAGCCAGACACGCTCGCCTGCTACAAACCCAGGACCAAGTCTGAACCATGTCCCCCAAAAGCTGCAGGCTTAACTGAAAACAGCTTAAGAAGTGCTCTCTCTGCAACACCCAGATACCCAGTTCTCAATAGGGTCCAAACTGCAAATAAATCTGTTTTACTCTGTGTAAAGCTTATACAGGATAAGTTCATAAATTCTTCACTCTCTATAACACTGATAGAGAGAGATGTACAGCTGTTTGCTCTCCCTGGAATTAATTAATTTCTCTGGGTTAAATAAGTAAAAAGTGATTTTATTAAATATAAAAAGTAGGATCTAAGTGATTCCAAGTAATAACAGACAGAACAAAGTAAGTTACCAAGCAAAATAAAATAAAATATGCAAGTCTAAACCTAATACAGTAGGACACTAAATGCAGATAAATCTCACCTTGAGAGATGTTCCAATAAATTTCTTTTACAGACTATACTTCCTCCTAATCTGCATCCAGCAATCACTCATACCCCAGTAGTTACTGCCATTTGTACCAGTTTCTTTCAGGCACCTTTTTGGTGGGGAGGAGCTATGCTCTGAGCCAGCTGAAGACAAAATGGAGGAGTTTCCAGGGCCTCTTATATTCTCTCTCTTGTGCAACATCACAGCCACAAGACGGGGTCTTTAGCCACCTTGGCAAGTCACATGTCTGTGAATGATTCAGCTTTTTGCAGGCTGATGCTTTTGTTTACATGTTAGTCTGAATGTTCCCTGGAAAGCTTAGATGTGGCTTGGCGTCTCCCAAAGTCCATTGTTAGTTAAGTACTCCCAGTTACTTGAATAACCCCTTCACACTATGTTGACCAAATCTGTCTTATGTGCTTCCTACAGCAAAACCTTTAAATACAAGCATAAAGCCAATGTCCATAACTTCAGATAAAAAAATGATACATGCATACAAATAGGATGAATATATTTGGTAGATCATAACCTTTGCAAAGATATATTACATGGCATATCTAGCATAAAACGTATTCCAGTTATGTCATATTTACACTCATAAGCATATTTCTATAAAGCATTATGGGCTGCAACGTCATACAGTCAATGTATGTACAGACAAGCTGTGCCTGCACGGATGCGGTCTGCCTGACATATGGGCGGTGCTGCACCTGTACTGGCTGGTGCCCAGCGAGCTGCTGGCTGTGCTGCTTAACACGTTCTTCTGGCATGGCCAGGGCTTCCACATGTCCACCCGATATGCTTGCCAACTGTCTAATCGCACAAGCCCAAGACCATTGTCCTGCCCCTTACCCCGCTCCTTCCGTGAGACCATGCCCTGTCCTGCCCCTTCTCCGAGGCCCCACCTCTGCTCCTTCCATCACTTGCTGTCTCCCACCTTCATTCACTTTCACCAGGCTGGGGCAGAGGGTTGGGATGGAGGAGGGGCTGCAGGCGTTGGGAGAGAGTTTGAGTGTGGGATGCTGGCTCTAGGCTAGGGCAGGGGGTTGCGGTGTATGAGGGGGTCAGATGGTCAGCACTTACCTCAGGTGGCTTCTGAAAGTGACCTACACACCCCTTTGGCAGCAGCTCCTAGGCGGGGAGCCAATGGGAGCTGTGGAGTTGGTGACTAGGGTGGGGGCAGCATGCCAAGACCCCCTCTCCAGGGACCACAGGGATGTGCCAGCCACTTCTAGGAGCAGCGTGGAGTGAGGGTAGGCAGGAATCCTACCTTAGCCCCACTGTGCTGCTAGCAGCAGCAGGGGTGGCTGGGACCCCTAAGGCAATTTCCCCCTTTGCTCCCCGACTCACCACCCCGTTGGCGGGTCTGGTCAGGCCTGATAGGAGTAGCTTCAATGTTACAGTAAATCCTTGGCCTGTAGGCATTGAGGACCTGACCTAATATTTGGGACAGTTATACATATATGATTATTTACTTTAATTTTAAAACCTCTCTTTGAAGTGAAATGAAAAACATCCTGGAGGCAGATTGTTTTACGTTTTTGTATTTCACCAGTAGCAATGCTGCTTTTAAAAATCTTGATGAAATGAAAAGTAGCAATGCAAAATGAAACATAGATCGTACCACCTAAATTAAATCTTAACATTCAAAAGATATTTTTGTATCACATTGATGCATAATAGGTTATAGAAAAAACAGACCCACAGTCTTATTATAGGTATGTCAAATCTAGCAGAAAAGATGTGAACAAAGACAAAATGCTGCAGTCATGCAGAATAAATGTATTTAGGTTGTTCTTTTATTCTTCCAATCGGGTAAATCACTTCTCTCTTGAAAAATGTTCTCTTTAAAAAGGGCTTTACCTTTTAAAGTCTTTTCTTTTTAAATAATTATTAGGGTTTGCTGAACTATTTGATATACCAAGCAAATTGAACATAGTTCAAAAGGTCAGCAGATTAGGAGTGAAGTTTTGTGAACATCATGGAAACTTTAGCAATGAAGCTATTTTTATCAAACCAAAAATTGAAAGCAGTATTTGATTTTCCTGAGGCCATGAGAATAGGTATAAAAAAAAGTTGGAGAATTTGAGAGAGGAATGTGGAAGTCCTCAGATTCTGTCTATTTTTCATCATTGCCAAGGTGGGACAGTCTGTTAGCTGATTAGAATTTTATGTTTGCTTTATAACTGAGAGGCCAATTTTTATAAATAGTACAAATGTTTGAATCAAAAAATAAGATCAGGAGTGAAAGAGTACTTAATGATAAAACTTGCTGTATGCAGAAACTTTGCTCAGACTCTCTTCAGGGGGGAGGTTGATTAACAACTAAGGAGTTCTTTTCAAAAAGGAAGACTTGCCCAGACAAAGCACTAGATAATACAAAATAGTTTGTGGTGCTCTGTTTTCATACATAGTAACACGGGTTTAATTACTTTAGAGGGAATGACACATTGTCCCACATGTTAATGATGAGCTTTTACAAATGATAACACAGACAATACAATGTTGTTGTAGCCATCTTGGTCCCTGGATATTAGATAGACAAGGTAGGTGAGGTAATATCTATTATTGGAGCAACTTCTGTTGGTGAGAGAGACAAGAGTTTGAGCTTACGCAGAGCTCTTTTTCAGGCCTGGGAAACTTAGGCTGTGTCTACACTACAAAGTTAAGTCAACATAAGGCAGCTTACTTCAACGTAACTATGGAGGTATACCAGAGGTCAGCAACCTTTCAGAAATGGTGTGCTGAGTCTTCATTTATTCACTCTAATTTAAGGTTGCACATGCCAGAAATACATTTTAACATTTTTAGAAGGTCCCTTTCTATAAGTCTGTAATATAGAACTAAACTATTGTGGTATAAAAAGTAAATAAGGTTTTAAGAAGCTTCATTTAAAATTAAATTAAAATGCAGAGCCTCCCCAGACAAATGTGCGGGCCACTGAAAATCCGCTCGCGTGCTGCCTTTGGCACGCGTGCTATAGGTTGCCTACCCCTAAGGTATACAAATGCTCCTCCCACCAATTTAATTATCCTGTTACACTGATGAAATAAAACCACCTTGACAAGAAACATAGAGCTTAGGGTGACAAAGTTAGAGTGACACAGTGTCAGTCTAAACACTGCATTGCCTAGGTCACCCTAAGTGCCCTCCAGAACATGTCCCACAATGCCCATCATGACTGCTCTGGTTAGCAGTTTGATTTCTGCTGCTCTGCAGCCAGGTATACAGGCATATGCCCCTCACCTTTTAAGGCATCCAGTCCAGTCAGGGGTTCCCTTTCTATAAGTCTTTAATATATAAACTATTCTTGTATGTAAAGTAAATAAGGTTTTTAAAATGTTTAAGAAGTTTCATTTAAAATTAAATTAAAATGCAGAGCTCCCCCTCTCCCCCCAGACTGGTGGCCAGGACCCAGACAGTGTGAGTGCCACTCAAAATCAGCTCGCGTGCTGCCTTCGGCACATGTGTCATAGGTTGCCTACTCCTGGCCTTGGGCTGCATTCTGCTGCATTCTACACTTATAGGACATTAGAGGGTGTCCTGCAGACCCAGGTTAACTGTGCCCCCAGCATTCTGCTGCCTGCAGTGCTGCATTCTACACTTATAGGACATTAGAGGGTGTCCTGCAGACCCAGGTTAACTGTGTCCCCAGCAGTAAAATGTTCTCAAGGGAAGAGAAAATAATAAATATATCTATTCTAGTCTTTCATTCAAAGGTGTGGGAACTACCTCAAAAGCTGCCATTGGATTCCAGGTGTGGTCAGGATGAACATGAGGCAAAGCCCAAAGGAACAGAAGATGTCATAGGTCTCGTGATCATTTCATAAGGAAACTTGGATTTTCCCATTATGTACCCATCAGACAAGCAAGCCTATACTGTTCTGTGTAACTCTTTAGTGTCCTCCAGGCTTACGAAAATAAACAACTTGTCTTGTTTACATTGTGATTTGCAGGCTCATTCACCTTCAGTTTTTGCTGAATTTTTCTCAACCACCCTCCTAGCTTTCTCCAAGTGTTTATGCTTTTTGTGTCTACATCCAACATGCTGCAGCTCTTTTCTTCTTTTCATTGTGTGTTTTAAATTTCACTTAAATGTTTGTTTAGATTTGTTTAAAATATTTAAAAAGTAAATCTAATCATTGTCTCTGATCTAGTTAATTTTCCTTTTAAAGCTTCCCAAAAAGCACAGTACAGTACCATAGTATATTAATCAGTGTATAAAGGAATAATTTCAACTCGGTTGACCTAAAGGGAGTTACACCAGTGTTATGTTTAACCCAGCGATTATAAGCGCACTAATGTCTTGCATTTTTACTTATTTATTTTTTTCTACTTTGTATTCATCTATATATTTGGCATGTAAATATATAAATCTTGCAGCTGAGTCAATTATATAAAAGACCTGTACTGAAGAAAAAACAGTGTTTTCTTTGATGTTCTTTCTGTATGAAAAAGTTAAGTAAAGGAATGTAAAAAGTAGCACCTTCCACAATATGAATAGGCAGAATGATGGATGTTAGTCACCCTTTCCATTCTCTCATTAGTGCAGCTTTCCATCTTCCCTTCACTATAACTAGCCTCATAAATCCTGATTTACTGTGTAAAATGTCATTTCTTTTCTGTTATTCAGACTCACCACTCCATAACTTCTCACTGCTGCCACTTCTCAATCACTAAGTAACAAATAAATCCAGTTCAAGAATTTCATGCACCAACCAGGCATCCTCTCAGCCACTCAGACATAGACTTCTTTGCTCTTGTGAATCTAAAATGACAGGCTACGTGGAAGAAAGAGGAACACGCAAAGGGCCAGCTAGTGCCTGACTATTGGGCAGATACACAGGAGAGGTGAAAAGGGTGCAAGAAGCCTTCCTCCCCTGCCCTGCACACCAGCTGAGTAGTTAGTCCCTGTGAGTATGTCTACATTACAATTAAGCAGCCATGGCTGGCCTGTGTCAGCAGACTTGGGCTACAGGACTGTAAAATGGCAGTGTAAACATCCCCTTGCGGGGGAGGTCCCAGAGCCCAGGTTCCAGCCTGAGCCTGAATGTCTACACCGCCATTTTACAGTCTCGCAACAGAGTCAGCTGACATGGGACAGCTGTAGGTGTTTAATTGCACTATAGACAAACCATGTATTTCTGTGAGTGCTGGGACTCACCTCTCCATGCACCCCTCAGGGCATAAAATGGTTGTCACAGGATTCACTCACCACATTGGCACCTTCTTGTGACTGTGTCTAGGGGTTAGCTCCACTCAAGTCTGACACTCCCCACTTCTGATGGCTTGCTCACACTGTATTCCTCCTCACTCTACAGAATTCACAGCACACCTTTTTCGTGACTCAGCCCTCCAGCCAGGTTACTATCCTCTTCTGGGCTATCAAAGTCCCACTGGGTCAGCTGTCCACATGTTCTTCCAGACAGTCTTCTGCTCCAAGGCCAGGTCATATGCTATTTCCCCACTGACTGGCAAGGGAAAACTGGGTCCACCCACTATTTCTGATTCCAGCCCAGAGGCCCAATGTCTAGCAACTATGGTCTATTTTCTCCCAGACCCTCTTGTTGTTTCTCTGGACTCTTCCCTACTTCCCTTCTCTGTTGTCTGGCCCCCTCATCTGGGTTTACCAGCCCAAACTCTTGCCTCCCAGGGAGTACGTATATACTACTCCTTTATTTGGGTTTTTGCCAGATGAGGTAGCCCCAAACACGCCTCCTTTTTCCCAGGGATTGCAGACTACTTCCCCTACAACCCTTTTCTGGTCTCAGCTTGTGCGCTTTACACATGGTCAGCTATGCTTTTTATCATCAATTAGGCTTTCAGTCCCTGGCTGGCCCTAGGTGCTGGCTATCAGGTTAATTATCCAAACACTCTGCACTGCCTTGTATGGGGTTGACACCCTATTACAGAAGAGATGAGGTCATGGCTCTTTTCTCCCCTCTACACCAACTAGAAGAGCTGGCCAGGTGTAGAGGGGTATCTCAACTCCTAAGGGTGTCTTGGCTGATGAGGTATCCAAACCTCTGAAGATTCTGCTGCGAGTAAGGGAACATGGAGTGTAATGAAGTGTCAGATTCACTACTCACTATAGGTCTGTCCTTAGTTTATTGAATAACACTTTTCTGAGTTGGTATGGTCCTTTTAATGTAGAAAAGTTGCAGTCCCTCTGCCATTTAGAACAACACCACCAACAGAACACCCCTGGCCATCACCTACAGTCCTCTGTTAAAAACACATCATCAGTGATTTACAACCCATCCTGGACAACGATCCCTCACTTTCACAGGCCTTGGGAGGCAGGCCAGTCCTCGCCCACAGACAACCTGCCAATCTGAAGCAGATTCTCACCAGCAACCACACGCTGCACCATAGCAACTCTAACTCAGGAACCAATCCATGCAACAAACCTCGATGCCAACTATGCCCACATATCTACACCAGCAACACCATCACAGGACCTAACCAGATCAGCCACACCATCATTGGTTCATTCACCTGCACATCTACCAATATACACCATCATGTGCCAGCAATGCCCCTCTGCTATGTACATCGGCCAAACTGGACAATCCCTATGTAAAAGGGTAAATGGACACAAATCAGATATTAGGAATGGCAATATACAAAAGCCTGTAGGAGAGCACTTCAACCTTCCTGGACATACAATAGCAGATTTAAAGGCAGCCATCCTGCAGCAAAAAGACTTCAAGATCAGACTTCAAAGACAAACTGCTGAGCTCCAGTTCATCTGCAAATTCAACACCACCAGATCTGGACTTAACATAGACTGTGAATGGCTCACCAGTTACAAAAGCAGTTTCTCCTCTCTGGGTGTTCACACCTCCAGATCAGCTGATGGAAGTGGGCTTCGCTCTCCCTGATTGAATTTACCTTGCTTTTTGCCTGCATATTTATACCTGCCTCTGGAGATTTCCACAACATTCATCTGATGAAGTGGGTCTTAGCCCATGAAAGCTTATGATCCCTAAGATCTATTAGTCTGTAAGGTGCTACAAGACTCTCTGTCGCTTTTGCAGATCCAGACTAACATGGCTACCCCTCTGATGTCTTGCATAAAGTATATCTCAGTTATGTCATATCCATATTATAAACATATTTTCATAAAGAGGAGCATCACACGGTGGCAAACAATTTGCTTCTGAAAATGACTTTTTTTAAATTAGTATGGCTGCCAAGCACTTGAGATGGACTTAGATAAGCCATGTTTAGAGAGTTTGTAACATTAGGTCAAATGAATACTTTGCCTGATTCAAGCCAAGGTAGGCAAAACTTCCCCTGTCTGCTCTGAGTAACCTACCTTCTTTCTGAAGTATTAGATTTAGGAAAGCTTGCTTGGACTTGTCTCCTTCTCTCCACCCTGGAAGATATTAATAAAAATTTCTGAACTCTTCCAAAGGCCAAACAGGTGAGTCAGAAGGATTCCTATAACTGTTACAGAATGCCTGAGGGCTGCTGTAAGACATGGAGCTTGGTTTCTTAAGGGAGTCTGGCAGTTTTTGTCTTTCGTAAAGAAAAATATATATATTTAAAGGGGAAGTACTGCCTGTCCTTAACATATTTATTCCTGAATATTTTTTAATCTATACAAAACAGATCAAATTAGTGGCTCTTAGGAATAAGAGGAATCCCATGGGTAAGATAGAAGTTCTTGCTTGGGAAAATGGAAAACTTTCTCACTGTCTTAAGACACAATGATTAATGATTCTGTACCTTAATTTTAGCCGTAGTTCTTCTGACTTTTTAAAACTTTTGATTCTGTGGATTCATGAATCAGAGGTTTTTCTGTTTTACAAGGATTTGGAACTATATGAGTCCCATTGCAACATGGCACAGAGAGGAGCCAATTTAACGAATGGAAAAAATCTCAGAAATGGGATTTGGGGGAAGAACTGCCTCTCCCTATGGTCAATACACTGGAGTTCAGCACTGAGTAATCCAGGGGGGCACAGACAGTGGCACAAGGGTTTAATCAAGGAGTTTAGGCACACAAGGAAGTGAAGTCACATACTTCCCTTGGGGAAATAATCCACGGCTGCCTGGATATCCAACAGGCATGTATGTTGATACTGCTGAAGTCAGAATAAAGGTTTTAAACATATAGCAACCATGAGACATATGATTTGTGTATTATAGGAGGAGCTGCATGTGACCCCTAGATTTAGGTCCTTGAACACATTTAATTATTAAGGATTCTTGTGACCTTTTGTTGGAGAAGCATTAACACATCTATTGCTTTCAGCAGCCTTTGATACTTATCAGGGAGAATCAGAGGGGTAGCTGTGTTAGTCTGGAATTGCAGAAGTGACAAAGAGTCCCGTGGCACTTTAAAGACTAACTAAAGTATTGGAGCATAAGCTTTCGTGGGCTAATATCCACTTTGTCGGATGCATGCACTGCATGCATCTGATGAAGTGGGTATTAGCCCACGAAAGCTTATGCTCCAATACTTTAGTTAGTCTTTAAAGTGCCACGGGACTCTTTATCAGGTAGAGTCTTCTCAAGCTACAGAAGCATCTCTCCTTTGTCCCATGAAATTCTGTTCAGATACAGAGCTCATCTATACAGATTTATTTTTCCAGTTATAGCATTTAATTACACCACTATAGCTATACCCATGTAACTACCAATGAGAATATTCTAACTCCAGAATAAGAGTGGATTTTTTTTCATCTTAGTTTAAACCACTTTCAAATAAGGTAAACCAGAAAAGGGCATTCTGGAATAAGTATCAATATAGGGAGTCATACTGGTGTAACTAGAGCAGTTTAAATTCATACTCCACCTTTATAGTGGCGTAACTTTCAATGTGGACAAGTCCTTAGCTGAGTTGCAAAGTGTTAACAATCCCTACTTCCTTTCTCCCACTTCTGTTACTCAGGAAACATCTGGCAGCCTGACAAAATCTCTGAAACATTCTAAAGACTCTAGTCCACGGACCAGGAACAACTGGAACCTGTCAGAGCCACTGGAGCAAGTGAGAAAAGGGATGCTGAGCTTGGGATGAATCAACATGCACAAATAGGAAATAAATCAGGTGTCTGCAGTGAATGAAGTTGTTTTCTGTCAGACCTGTTGACTACAGAAGTTGGAAGGTGCATAGAGGGGATGCCGGAACTGAGGAAGACAAGGGACTATGGCCATATCACTTCTAAGGGCAAACAACAAAGGGTAGGGGGCAGAGAGGAGCAACCAGGGGCTGTGGTCTTGGGGAGAAGAGGCGGTGCAGGGACGGGGCTTTGCAGGAAGGAACAGGAGGAGAGAAGAGGTGACGTAGTGATGGGGCCTCCGGGGGAAAGGGCAGTACGGCGGGCCACACCATGGTATGGTGCCCTCTTGTTCCCCAAACACAAACACACTTTTTGATAGCTTCTGTCACTCCTGCTGTGTAGTGAATGAGGTAGGAGATTTCAGGAAGCAAAAGGATAGCATTGTGGTCAGGGGTGCAGAAACTGGGGGGGGCCAGGGGAGCCATGGGTGACTGGTTCCTCCCAAGGTGCCACCTGAAACTGGGGCACTACTGAGTCCCCTGATCCAACAGTCTGGGCTCCCTTTTACACTGTACTGCTGAGACAAGCTGCCAAGCCCTCTCTAGGCTCCAGCCTGCACTTTCACCAGCACACGTACAGGTAGGGCCACATCCAGTTGCAGTTATATGCCAATGCTCTGACCAGCCTCTGTATGGGAAGGCTCCAGCTAGGGTACTTCCCAGTTCTGAGGCATGTACCCCCTCTGGAGTGTAAACCCAAAATGGCATTGTCTTGCACTGGACAGGGAATTGTACAGTGTAAGCTCATGAAATTCACCCCTTCCCTCAATGTGGAGAGGAGTATGCAACAGCTTTCTGCCCCAAGTTATGAAACTCACTCACTGGTTTCAGATAAGGCAAGAACAAGTTTATTAACTACAAAAGATAGTTTTTAAGTGATTATAAGGGATAACAAACAGATCAAAGCAGATTACTTAGCAAATAAAAAAACCTGAAAATGCCGTGCCTGCCCTGCAGCTGATGACTGCAGCCCTTCCCTAGCCTAGGCCCTAGCCTAGGGAAGTGGGGTCAGTGCACCACAATGCCCCACTTAAATCAGTGCAAGGACGCCTGGTGAGGATGCACACTGCCAGCAAGAACATAGCGTGGCCACAAAAAGCCTATTTATTTACTATGGTGACTCTAGGTCGACCTAACTTAAGTCAACTTAATTTTGTAGTGTAGACATGGCCTTAGTTTCTTTCTGAAGTTCTTACAACCCTTCATTTGCATTCAGATTGATGACAGGACACCCTCTGTGAATGAAACAATAAACAATTTACTTGTAAACATGGAAGGACAAACAACTTTTCTCTGACAGAGCCTGTTTTTCACCTTTGCTGGTGAACAACCCCCCTGGACACAGACATTAAAAACATATTTTCAGTATATTTATATAACTTCTTACATAGTATCTGCACATACCTTTCACAATTATCTTGATGATGAGAATGACACTGACTTTTATTCAAGACCTCACATGACACTCTTTTGGTGAACAGAGTCAGGTGCTCAACCCCCCTGCCCCACTCCAGGTTCCGCCCCCCACACCCCACCCCTACACCCAAGGTCCCACCCCCACCGTGCCTCCTCCCACCCCTGCTCCACCCCTGCCCTGCCTCTTTCTGCCCCTGCTCCACCCTCACACCAGTTCTGCCCCCTCCTCCAAGCACTCCTTGTCCCCATTGTTCTCCTACCCCCCACCCCCAGCACCTCCTGCATGCCACGGACCAGGTGATCATGGTGGGCAGGAGGCGCTGGTAGGGGAGAAGAGGAGTTGGCTGCTGGTGGGTGCTAAACACCCACAATTTTTTTCCATGGGTGCTCCAGTCCTGGAGCACCCATGGAGTCAGTGGCTATGCCTGTAACCCCTATGTACCCTCTCTGTGACCCTTGCCAGTTGGCACTAAGAGCTTCCTAGGTCACATAATGGCTTTTTATAAAGGTTTAAGACTTTGTGAGACATGCTATATTAAGCCTTGTAAGATTTGGAAGATCAGAAAGTAACACTCCTCTGTACAAAAATAGCTTACCTGTTCCATGCCCTGAAGACTCTTTTCAAAATTCACTCTGCAATTTTAAAATGTAAAACAATGATCTGGATCCTGATCTCACTTGCACTAGTGTGAGGCTGGAGTAAATCCATGAAAGTCAGTGGTGTGAATCCAGAGTTTCATCACTGATACTGAGAACAATATCTAGCCTAATGGCTTTAAATCCCTGTTTCACACGCTACCTACATTTTAATTTGCACTGTTATTTTTTGCATGTTATGTCTCTGTATCTCCAAAGCAGCTCCTCTTACCAATCCATCACCCATGACTAGTTTTCCCTTCCTTTATTGTTATAGTCAAAGGTTGCACCAATACGTGTATTGGTGCTTTGATGGAATTTTCTTTCCCATTATAATATAAAAGGGTTTCTGTGGTATAATGCCCCATTCCAACTCTGTGAAAATAATATAATCAGTGTGACCCAACCACCAACCCCTTTACCCTTATGGTTTCTAAAATTATACAGCTAGCTGACTGAGGATGCTCTTCATTCTTGCAGATCAATCACTTTTACAGCCTACTGTTGTGGTTTACAGTGAGCTGGTTGTGACATCTCAGGGTCAAACCCAGGCTGCTGAATGCTCAGACAGCTGTTGCATCTTGGCCATCACCCAATATTCAGTGAAAGCTGGAAGGCTGAGAAGTTAACAAGGCGATAGCTTCAGCCAAGGCACCACCCATGGGAGCCCTGATTGGAGGATCACCCAGCTCCACCGATTGGTCGAACCATGCTATGTAAGCCAGAAGGAAGCATAACAAGTTATCTGAGCAACTAGGTGACTCCTCTGCTGCTGTATTAGACCCTTTTCAAAGTCCTTCACCAGATTGCTGTGAGGTACCAGAACGACAGTTTCTTTCTCAGCAATCATGATCTTCTGCAACAGCTTCTGTCCAGGGGAATCGTCAGCCTCAAGAATAAGCATTGTGTTCACAGGATCAACACTTTCATGGCAACTGGCCCCTATCAGTGACTTTGCTCTTGAAAACTTGAGAATCTCTGCAAATTTCACCACTGTCAAAATAAAATTTAAAACCCATTTTGAACATGATATCCGGAGTTCAAGTACTCAAGTGATCCCACTGACATCAGTGGGACCACCGATGTTTAAAGTAATATACATGCTTAAATACCATACTGAACTAGATCCTCACTCTCCCCATGTTTTTTTTCCAGCAGTGATTTTCTCAGGCCTGGCCTCACTCAAATGCTACTGTCACGTTACTGAAATTATCTGGGATCATATAGATCATTGGTGCAACCAAGGTCCTGTAAGGGCACCAAATCTTAGGTAAAGGGGGTCATATAAGGTGTCTATGATGAGGTTATGGTCTGCTGATTATGGTTATGCTATCGGTATGTGTGTATCTTGTTTGTAGCTAAAGTCATGAAGATTGGCTGTATAGTGTCTGTATTTCAAACTTATGCTTGCTTTTGGGTGAAATCCCAGACAAAGTTACTGTTAGCTCGGTCTGGCCTTCCTGATGACCCATCAAGTTCCAATTGAGCTAACAATGAACTTTGTAGATGCCCGTCCACACCTGAGCTTCCCCAGGAATGTGGCCTAGCTGCTCAGGAACTGAATCTTGGAGAGTCATGTAACTGGACCACATGGCTCTCAAACGCCATTTTACAGCTAGACTCTGCATAGCAAGAAGGAGGCGGTCTCCACCCACAAGAGGAAGTCTATATAAACCTGGGAGACGGACCTCCATTTTGTCTTCAGTCTGTCATTCTTACTCTGGAGAAATTCTGGCCAAAGGATTGATGACCCATCCCTGGAGGGGTGTATTCCAGAGACTTTGATTTGAACCTGCAGTTTACTCTACAACTGATGCAAGCCTGAACCAAAGAATTTGCCATTACTGCATGTAATTGATTTCTTTTAACCATTCCTAACCCTCACCTATATCTTTTCCTTGTATAATAAACCTTTAGATTTTAGATTCTAAAGGATTGGCAACAGCATGATTTGTGGGTAAGATCTGCTTTGTATATTGACCTGGGTCTGAGGCCTGATTCTTTGGAATCGGGGAGAACCATTTTCTTTATTTGGAGTATTGGTTTTCATAACCATTTGTCCCCAGGACAGGTGGCTGCTGGTGGTGATATTGAGAAGCTGCAGTGTCTAAGGGAATTGCTTGTGTGACTTGTGACTAGGCAGAGGGGCGAAACCAAAGTCTTTTCTGTCTGTCTGGTTTGGTTTGCCTTTAGGGTGGAGAAACCCCAGCTTTGGATGGACTGTAAGTGTCCTGTTTGAAGCAGTTTGTCCTGATTTGGCATTCTCAGTTGGATCCCACCAGGAACAGCACCGTCACAGCTACATTAAGAAAAAAGCTTAAAATGTCCTAAAATAACCCAAAACCACTGGCCTAGCTCCTCCTTATTTCATAAAGTGCTCTACCCTCTCACTGCAGAACTCAAACTTCCAGTGAAATAAGTAAACCTTTCCTCTCTTTTATAGCTACTCATTCGTCCAGGAAACAATACCATGGGTCTGGCCATCACAGTCACCCGGGGTAGTAACAAATAACAAATATACACAGTGGAGATAGTTTGTGAGCAAAATCTATAGGCTAATATTTGTTCACATGAACCATTTGTTGAACTATCACAAATAGCAAAGAAATTCATAAAATCCATTCTGTCTGTGAACTGGAAAAATGCACAATTTGTCACTAGCTGTTTGCTACAAATAATTTGTCAAAATAATTTGCTTCAGAAGTAATGACGGGGGTTTTGAGGAAGCTGCCAGCATCATGTGCAGTGTAAAATGGGACAGCATACAACTCTTGCAAGTTCTTTAAAATGCTTTCCCTAGTCCACAGGTATCACTTCAGTCTTCTCAGAATGTTTGCCAGATTGACAAATATGAGCAGATTACTCTGTTTTTAATATTTTTTCTCATTTTAATGATCTAATGCAAGCTGCAACTACAAATCTGTCTGGCAGGAACAACCTAATTACTATGTTGATTAAGCCCTATTTCAAAATGTAATGTAGAATTATTAACACAAAAGAAAAGCCAACTGGCATATATACAAAATGAATAATAACATCTCCTTGAAAAGAAATCTGTATGTAAACAGTCTGTGTGAAATGGGCATATGTTACTATGTGCCAGATACCAAGAAGAAGGAAGGAACAAGTTAGCATAGACTGAGAAAAATTAGTACACACCAATCCTATAATATAATCAAAGTGGGATAGATGTTTGTAACAGGAAGAAACATAAACCAATATAAAAAACTGAATATGTTCTTTGATGTATGTTCTTTGACAATGTAGTGCAGGGGTGGCGATCTGCACATTAAGGGCGAAATCATAAAATCATAGAAATGTAGGACTTGAAGGGAATTTAGAAGGCATCAAGTCCAGCCCTCTGTGTTGTATACCTAGTATTATCCCTGACAGGACTTTGTCTAACCTGTTCTTAAAAACCTCCAGTGATGGAGATACCACAACCTCCCCTAGAAGCCTATTCCAGTGCTTAACTAGCCTTATGCTTAGAAAGTTATTGCTCATATCTAATCTGAGGCCTTGTCTACACTGGCAAGTTTCTGCGCAGTAAAGCAGTGTTCTGCGTTGTAACTCCTGAGGTGTACACACTGCCAAGCCATTTAGTGCGCAGAAACTGCACGGCTGCAGCACTGTAAAAAAACCACCCCTTTGAGAAGTGTAGAGCTTTCTGCACCAGGGCTACAGCGCCTCAGTGTCAGTGTAGACACCCTGGTTGATTACAGTGCTGTGATTGGCCTCCGGGAGGTGTTCCACAATGCCTGTCCTCACCTCTGTGGTCATCGGTTTGAACTCTGCTGCCCTGCCCTCAAGTGACCCACCGTGAGTGTCCTTAAATTCCTTGGGAATTTTGAAAGTCCCCTTCCAATTTGCTCGGTGATGCGTGCAGTGGTCTCAGTGCATCTTTCCAGGTGGCCATGCCTACTCCAGGCACCAAGTGATCTCCCACTTGGAGCTATGCAGAGCTGTTAGGCCTCATCAGCATTTGGGGAGAGGAGGCTGTGCAGTCCCAGCTGCACTCCAGCCGTAGGAATGATGATACTTACGGACAGATTTCACGATGCATGATAGAATGGGGCTGTGACTAGGACACACTGCAGTGCAGGGTCAAAGTGAAGAAGCTGCGGAATGCCTACCACAAGGTGCAAGAGGCAAACAACTACTCCAGTGCTGTGCCCATCAGCTGCTGGTTCTACAAAGAGCTGGACACAATACTTGGTGGTGACCCCACCTCTACTGCAAAAGCCACTTTCCCAGGTATCTGCCAGGTTGGTCTTGCCCACATGCTCAGGGTCTAAGTGATTGCCATATTTGGGATCAGGAAGGAATTTTCCCCCAGTCAGATTGGCAGAGACCCTGGGGGGTTTTCACCTTCCTCTGCAGTATGGGCATGGATCACTGGCAAGTTTAAACTAGTGTCAGTGGTGAATTCTCTGTAACTTGAAGTCTTTAAATCATGATTTGAGGACTACGTTACCTTGGCCAGGAGTCTATTTCAGGAGTGGGTGAGGTTCAGTGGCCTGCAATGTGCCGGAGGTCAGACTAGAGAATCACAATGGTCCCTTCTCATCTTAAAGTCTAGAAGTCTGAATCTATGAAGCTGGGAAATGTGAATTTGATAAGGAGAGAGTGGAATTTTTGGATATACCATCTTCCTCGAGGGACTTGCCATGGACCTGCAGAAGGTGGCAGCAATCTCTGACTGGGCTTCACCCAAGGACATACATGGGGTGCAGCAAATCCTGGATTTTGCTAATTTCTACAGGCAATTTATTAAAGGATTTTCCAAGTCCGGACACAAAAGGGGGCCTGGTTCACCTGGTCAAAGTCAATTCAGTCATCCTTTGATCAACTGAAGAGGTCGTTCACCTTCCACACAAACTTGCCTGGGAGTTCCCTGGTACAATGGACACAGACTACTGTCCACACCAGGTGCACTAGGATCTCAAGAAACACTTGCACTCTGCCAAAAAGGCCTATAAACACCATGAAGACCAAGATGATCAGGCTGCCCCCCCATCTGTCCACAGGGGGACAAGATGTGCTTTCTGTCCAGAACTTTAAATCAAGCCACGCTTCTACCAAACTAGACTGCCTATACCTGGGCCCCTTAGGTGAATAGGGGCCCAGGTATAGGATTCACCTAAAATAGGTGAATCCAGTGGCCTTCAGATTACAACTGCCCAATTCCTTGAAGATCCACCCCATCTTTCACATCTCACTTTTAAAGCCCTACCCTGAGAACCTATGCCCAAACTCCTCCACCTGACCACCACCTCCCATAACAGTTTGTGGACAGGAGGAGTACTTGGTCCACCAAATCCTTTATTCTCCATGAGTTAGAGGAAGGTTCTAGTCTAGTACCTGGTGGAGTGGAAAGGATCCAGCCCAGACAAATGGGAACCAGTAGACCATGGCCCAGACATAGTGGAAAAGTTCCATCAGAAGAACCCCAAGAAATCAGACCCCAAGGCCCCTATAAGGTGCCCTTGAGTGGGCAGTATTGTCAAAAAGCAGGGCCTGCAGAATAGTCAGTCTTGGGCAACATGACCTGGCCTGTAGTAGGCTGCTTGATTGGCTACACCACCTGATTGGTTGGCAAGGTCAGCAGACCAGCTTTTAAGCCCAGCAGCAGCAATTTAATGGCTGCCCAAAGCATTTGCCCATGGCTGCAATAACTCTTGTTACACTGTTCCCAGCCTAGCCCAGCCCTGTTCTCGCCTTGCGTCACTCTGTGTAATCTAGGTCTGATTACAGAACTAGATTACACAGAGTGATGTATGTAATCTCAGCTCCAATTCCTGACCTCTGACTCCAGCTCTGACCATTAGGCCTGACTCCTGCTCCAACCACTATGCATGACTGCCCATATCTACACTGTGATAGTGCTGTATTTTGTATGTCTTTATGGAATTGAATTTTGTTGATTTCAGAACAGTTCCCCAATTTATCAAGGTCATTTTGAATTCTATTCCTGCCCTCCAAAGTGCTTGCAACTCCTACTTGCTGGGTGTCATCTGCAAATTTTACAAGTATACTCTCCACTCTGCTACCTGAGTCATTAATGAAGTCAGCAGGGTTTGAACCTGGGACCTTGAGTGGTAAAAGTATGAGTCTCTATCACTTGAGCTAAAAGAACAGTTTCCTCAGCTGTTAGCTGTAGTAGAGTTTTATGCTGCTCTGTCAACCTGTCACTAGAGGGCAACAAAGTCAAACACTGGGCTAGCATGGATTATATCAACAAAGAGTTTTTGCCAACATTTTTGCACTCTTGCTACTACTGGTTGTAGCAACAGTGAGTGCTAGGGTACACAAGTCTCAGGAGGGACCACCACATCAGTTAGCTTTGCTCAAAACAGGCCTACAAACATGGTGCTTAAAATGCCAGTGGCAGCTGGTAGTTTTTCTACACTAGCATGCCTACTGTTGCTACTACTACTTGGTAGCAATGGTGTGACATTTTTGTCATACAAGCCTAGTGTAGATAAAGACAAAGAAGACTAGCTAACAAAGAATGTAAACAACAGTCATGTCAGAACCTACTGTAGGTCACCAGTAAAAAGGGTGAGATGAGTACCATCCATGTAAAGATAGTACCTTAGTAAAGACCCTTTTCATATGATCATCTTTCCTAGCAGCATTTTAGCTACATGAGCAACAGGAAGGACAAGAGAGAAGCTCATCAGCCCTCACACACAAACTCTTGGGCAATGATTAGCAATCACCCATCCATCATCACCTTTTGAGACCTCCCCTCCAATAACAAGAGGAACCGCTGAAGACCAGTTTGTCTACTCCCACCAGGGGTATAGTCTTACCACCACCACCTGTTTATCAACAGATAGTTGATAGATCTACTACTGTCAAGAAGAATAGCACCCTTCATCCATTGCTAGAAGACCATTCATTACTTTGAGCAGATCTGTCTCTATGCCATGAAACAGACTGAAGCCATAATAAAAGATGGTAAAATAGGTTGAATCCTACACCTGCAAAACCTGATCTATCACAGTCTTAGGGTTTTTACTTCACCCAACCATATAGTAACGGAGTACCTTCCACATAAAATAGATTGGCAATAGCAAAATTCATGGTGGATGGACTTCATGGGGTCTCTGGGCTTGTCTACGTACAGTTTTTGCATTGATTTAACAAATCAATACAAAAACCAATTTAATTAAATTAGTGCAACCTCCTAGAGTGAATGCAGTTATACCAGTTACCAAAACAGTAACAAAACAACTCCCATAACTGCCTTTGTGCAAACAAAACTGGTCCACATGATGAGACTGCGTAAATGTAACTAAAATCCAAAAAGTATCTGTAGACTAGTCTTCTCAGTCTTCTCCCTTTTCTGGTTATAGAAGGCTCTACTTCGGGTCGGGTCTCTGTAAATTCTCAATACATTTTACAAAATGGTAAAACCAGAGATCAGAGAGTAGTTTCCCAAAATGTTAGTATCAAAGGAAAGTTTTTAAACATGAAGATAATTATTTTTATAAAAACTATCTTTTAAAATATCATCATAAAGAATTGGTATGGTAATGTACAACCTTTATTTTTTCCTTTCTGTGTATATAAATACATCTTACTTCTGTTCCATTCTATGCATCCGATGAAGTGGGCTATAGCCCATGAAAGCTTATGCTGAAATAAACTGGTTAGTCTCTAAAGTGCCACAAGTATTCCTCGTCTTATTTATGGATACAGACTAACACCTCTGCTAATCTTAAACCTACCATAAAGACAAATTCCCTTCCTGTTTCTTTTGAACTGCAACTATTGTTTCGAAATAATAAGTCCTCTTCTGATTGTTGGTATTTTTCCAATAGTGATCTTGACTTTATTTTAAAAAATCCAGTTTGATTGCTTCAGAGTCAAAAGGGCATGTCCTGGCAGGCTGGAGTGAAAAGGAATACAGAAAGGATAGGTCAGTGTAAGATGGTGGAAGTTTTGTTTTCAGCTGTCGTCAACAATTTTTTGAGTGTCATTTGTTTAATAATCTGTCTTTCTGTCAATGCAGCCTTTCAAACGTGTAAACTTGTCCCATCTGTCTTGTAGACACTATTTGCCAATTCTACAGCAACTGGCGAAGGCAAAAGAGTACACGTGTTGAGGCTCATAAAGAGGCACAACAACATCCACTTGAAACAGTTGTAACTCCTTGGCTGTGGTTCAAGGGTGTTCCGGTGACTAGTAAACGAGAAGTCTAAAGTATACACAGCGCGTGTTAATAAAAGGCTTGATGGAGAGCAAAGAAACCCTGCCGGTCGGCACAAGGAAGGTTGGTCCCAGGAAATGAAAAGCACACCGTGGCGTACACGTGAGCACACACTCCACGGGACTCGTTTGAAATCAACCCAGGCACAGGTCGCCCTGCTCCTGCAGGAGACCTGGGGGGATAGTCAGCGTGCGCCGAGACCCACCCAACACGGACCGTTGGCAGTGCGCCCAGACCCCCGGAGACGGAGCGGAGACACCTAAAGACAAAGTCGCCCCCGGGATGTTGGCTCCATCCCTCACCTGGAGTTCTGCCCTGGGGAGCTAGAGATCCAGAGGTTCCCGATTTAGCAAAGAGCCTCCTGTAAATAACCCGAGACGGGAGTTGCTGCGTGATGTGAGCGTTTGGATGCTCTTGCTCTTTCCTCTGAACTCGCCCGTGTTAAAGCCGCCTGGGAGTGTACAGACGGATCCGACTGCGCCGGAAACCTCCATCGTTCGGTCAAGCAGACGGCGCTCCGGGGGAGGACGAAGGAGCAACACTCTCGGGAATTAAAATCTACAAGCCCAACATGATTCCGGAGCGCTCTAGTCTACACGGGCTGCCTGGGATCCTTTCAGCGCCCTCGAGAAGGAAACAAACGGGCAGGAGCAGGCGGCTGGACCGTACCCACACCCTGAAGAATGGATACAGGCCATATACGGCTTTTAAACCGGTTTATGTCAAGTGCGACTGCGTGGACTCCCCCGTGCATGTGATAATTCAGCGCCGTGCTGCGCGTGTGGAAGCCAGCGGGAGCAGCAGACAGATTAACCGGATTTTGCCACTGGAGGCTGGGCTGGATTACTGATATTTGTTGGGCACAAAACGGGGGGTGGGGGTGGTACAAACCGAGCACCAGCCGGCTTTCCAAGCGCCGTGGCACGGTCTGAAGTCCGGATCCTGCAGCTACTGAAGTCAGTAGCCGAACCTCTCTGAACTTCAGGGGGAGCAGGGGGTTAGGAGTCAGGGAGGTTAGGGAGCAGGGGGATAGGGGGCAGGGTAGGGTGACCAGATGTCCCGATTTAGGGGTCTTTTCCTTATATAGGCGCCTATTACCCCCCCTCCTGATTTTCACATTTGCTGTTTAATCACCCTAGAGTAGAAGGTTAGGGAGCAGGGGTTAGGGAGTGGAGGGTTAGGGGGATAAGAAGCACGGGGTTAGGGAGCAGAGGATTAGGGAGATAAGGAGAAGGGGGTTAGGGAGCAGAGGATTAGGGGGATAAGGAGAAGGGGGTTAGGGGGATAGGGAGCAGAGGATTAAG
>ML677348.1:23775947-23937999 GCA_007922305.1 Dermatemys mawii | reverse complement strand
GGCCGCCCCCCCCCTCGGTCCTCGTTCCTCGTTCCTCGTTCCTCGTTCCTCATCAGTTTCCTCTTCACTTCTTCCCACTCACCAGAGCTCGTCTGCGGTCTCTCGCTCCCCCTCTCCACGCTATTCTTAGTGCCCCTGGATGTCCGTCTGGTGTGTTCTCGGGCTTCTCTTCCGTGGGCAGTGGAGCTCTTTGGCTGGGTTCATTGCATGGGCTTGGTGGAATTCCTGGGCTGGTGTTCAACTTTGCTGGGGGGGAAGGGGCAGGAAATAAGCTGACCCCCTTAGTATTGAACAGGTTTGTTTTGCAAGGAAAGACGGAGGGAAGAGAGCCAGGATTCTGATATGCGGGTGTGTGTTATGTCCTGAAAACAATCTGAATCTCTCCACATATTTCAAGGGAGGATCATTCATTCCTCTAATGGAAATAGTCCTGTTTATGTCGTTCGTTCAACTATTCTCTTTAGCAAAACATTTAGAGGGATGGGGCCTTTCCTGGCTGACGGCAAATGTATTTGGTTAAACATGAAATGAGGATATGACAACAAACTCGAGGAAAGCTGCTGAGTGGGGGCTTGTCGGTTTGTCTAGGCAAATCCTAGTCTCCCCTTTCAGTCAAAGGAAATCATGCCACCTATATAGCCACTAGCTTATGTCAATTTTCCCTCTGAAATGATACTGGATTCCGTAGCTGAGCCTTTCTGTATTGTGCAAATACACACAAATACACACACACACACACAACGTGCAGTGAAGGATAAAAATAGCCTGTGGTAAGTCACTTGTGGGATTTAATACGATCTCAGGCTGCTGAAGCTGTTCTCTCGGATATATTGACCTGATACCGTACTTGAAATGGATGAAATACAAGGCTATGATGTATCTGATGATGAGTTTGTGTCTGAAGGGCCGTGTGATTTCTTCCCAAGCTGAAGTGTCAGTCCAGAGCTCTCCTCTTCCCTGCTTGCTGTCTCCACCGCCGGGGGGTTAGCTTCACCCCCAGCCGCATGTGCAAATTTCGCTTTATTTTATTGTCGGTTTTGTACAGATGGTCCAGGGTAAGACTGTTTTAGCTGGTTGTTTCTGCATTTGCATTTTCAAGAGCGTAGTAATTTTACACTCTATTTCTTTTGAAGACTCCTATAGTGAATTGAATTCAAATCCTAAGAGTTAAGATTCGTCAACCTTACCTTTGTTCAGTTGCTCTATAGTTCTTTGCCTTTAACTCCTGGGTGTTTGTGGTCTGTGTTGTTTGAAAGTTCAGTGCCCCGTCCGCCCCAGAGTTCCCAAATCCTACTTGAGAAGCAGCTTTGATAGCGAAAACAGCTACACTCCTTTTTCAATAACGTGTTGTTGACACCGAAACGATTAAATGAATGTGAAAGGAAGGAAGCCTTCCTAAGAGATTAGATACCGGGGGGGGGAGGGGGGGACGGCGAATCTGAAGCCTATTTAGCGCGTTACTTTATTAAACTGTAGTATTTACAGTGAAGACCACCATCTAAAACTCAGCCGAAACTCAGAACACAAAGCCAATTCAGTCCCACAGGTTGGAAATACTAGCGTCATTTCTGGCTGAAGGATTGAGGCACATTTCCTTCCTTCTCCCATGCAGTGGCTTGAATAAACAAGCAACAAATCTGCTCTCAAACACCCCCTCATTATGGGCAAGAGCTGCCCCAGTACCTCTAGTTAACATTTAATGTCTACATTATCAGAGCAAACAAATGAATGCAATTTTAAAGTTATCTGCTTTAGTGATGCTCTTAACAAAACTGTAACCTCTGTTAGAACACTGTTTGTTTCTTTGAGCCGGTTACATCTTTGCAGCATGAGCCACACCGCTATTATTGAAGCTGACTTTCTTAAATAAAAACAAAATAATTTCATAGAGGAAACTGCAGCAGGGAAAATTAGGAAGTGCACAGACCCTGAAAAACCATAGGGAGGGACAAACACGCTAGGGGAAGCTACTCAATTTATTGCAGTTTCCAGATCTGTGTATATTAATTACCCTTTCAAGTTGTTAGCGGTTACATGGAATGGCTATTCCTATAATATTTCTCTGTGAACTACCAAAAATGTGCATGGAATGGGAAACACAAGTTCACCTGCTTCTAAAATCTGGGCTGTACATGTGTAAAATTTCAAATTTCCATGCAATTATTTTCTGTATTTAGGGCACACTTTTACAAGGGGAAAATTCCCACCGGCCAGGCAGAGCTGGATCAGGCCCTTAGTAATTTCAAATATGTAGAAGTAATACATAAGATTGTGAAGTCCAGTTCTCATACAGAGCGTCAATAGTTTTGTCTGTGTTAGACTTCAAGGATTGGCCAATTTTTGTGTGCCTTTAATTAGAAATATACACAATGTGTGTTACACATGGTTGGTAACACTTTAAATAGTCTAGACTCAGTTATTGACTCTTAATGCTGGCCACCTATGATGTGTAGATTTCCTCTTCTGTCTGATCATTCTTGTGGGACATAAGAGCTGGTACTTTTCACAATAATCCCATTGTCTTGGCTAATATTGCCTTTTTCATGATATTCTATAGCTCTTCATCTAGAAGTATACTGATAGGCTTTTGTAGCCTGTACTGACGGAGCCACCTCACTCACCACCGAAATACAGCCACCACTGTGATAAAATTTCTGTAGCCATTCTCCTCAATAACAGTATACAGGTGTATTGTTATATTTTGCTTTGTCTTTTTTATTCTTAAGAAGGTCATGTAGATAACAGAATTCAGACAGGCGGTGTATAATCACCTGAAATGTATTTCCCCAGCATACCAAGTCCAGTTAGATAATTGTACTTAGCACTTATAAACAAACAGTACTCCTCACAATTGGAAATGGTTTAATACTTATTTAATAATAAGATGAACAATGCTTTACTAATCTAATTGCACTATCTGACCAGCTTCTCTTAGAACAGCCTGGGAGGTGCATAAATAAGTATTATCTCCACTTTATATATGGAAAACCATGCCAGAAAGGTGAGGTGACTTGCCCAAAATCACAAGAATCAACATCAGAACTGGAACTCTTTGCTCATTGTTTCTGTGATCAAATCTTTTTTCTCACAATAAATTATAATATTTAATTCTGTTATTGTAAATGGGTTTCAGTCATGCTGTTCCTATTGACAGTATTAAAAGCTGTATAGCTAAAATCTCAGTGTTTAAAAAAATGAAGATGATTTGTCCAGCACTTTGAGGTTCCTTGAATATGAAGGGGCAGAACTTCAGCTGGTGAAAACTGTCATAACAGCATTGACTTCAATGGGACTATGCTAGATTGCACCACTTGAGGATCTGCACTGAAATGTTCACATTTTACTTTATATTCTTTCCACAAATCTTCATCTGCTTTAGTTCTGATTAAAATGTTTACAACTATTAAAAATAGTATGAAATATAAAAATGCTAAACTGAAAGCAAGAATAAAAACATATCCAAATGTTATATAATAGCTGCATCTGTAAGCACATATAAATGTTTCACCTATGTGCACCATGAACCAAATTCAGCTCACAGCAAAGTCAGTGGCCCCATTAGTGTTTCCATTCATTTTACTGTAGTTAACAGTCAAATTCACTGTTGGCTATAATGTGATGTATAAATCTCAACTTGGGGAAGAATTTCTTATACCAAATCTGACTTAAATCCATTTGATAAAGTTTAAGATAAAAATAAAGGTATAATTGTAGTAGTTTAGCAAGATGAGAGCCTGAAACTGCTGTCCTCAATGAGGAACATATCACTGGCACTTTTGCCCATGTGGGGATTGTGGCCCTGATTATGTAGATTCGTGCCTTTCTAAAGAAGAACCTGTAGAAACATTGTATACAAGACCCTGTATAAACAATTTTATAAATTGACTCTGTACAGGCACAATATGTACTTTTACGATAAAAACTTTTTACATTCATATAAATGAACAGTTCAGGGTGATTTAGCACTTACACAACTTTCTTCACCTTCAAAGCACTCTACAAACATTAATTGCAGAAATAGAGCATATTATCACACAAACTTCCATCAAAAGCTCTGAAAAAAACATATTATGAATGATCTGTAATTATGAGCTGTATCCAGCCCCTTGGACAGATCTAGATTGTTGCTATTAAGCACAAAACTTAGCACAAAACACCCCCAACCAATGTAGCTCTTTCCCCAGCATTCCGATTGTGTAAAGCTGAAATTTGCTTTAGGAGATACAAATCATTCTTTTGGGGTGGGCTATGGCCCAGTTCAAAACCGAAGACCTGTAACTGCTAGTGCAGTCTTGTGTAAGCGGGGGTATAGTCCCGCTATTGTGGGGAACACTCTTGGCTTCTGCACTACCCCAGTGAAATGGGCTAGCGGAAGGATCTGAGTCCTCGCTCCCACTTCCTTTACCCAGAGGCCTCCCTGCCCTTGAGGATTCCCCTTCTACTCTCCTGTCTGGTGGAGTCCTCATAACCCCAACAAGGCTGGGCCCAGGATTCCTGGGGGGCTCGATCCCAAACCCTGCTGTGGTTATCTAGATCAGAGGCTAGGGTGACCCCACTCCAGGGTGCTCCCTCTGCACTGGGCACTTCCCTGGCCCACTGATCGTTACATACAACTTAAAGCAAATGCAAATTATTTAATCAACAATGTATCTTAAACAAATAATGAAAAATTAGAAAGGTTAGAGAAAACACATCATCCTGCTCTGTGGTAGCAGGGAACATCCAAACTAGTGTCTCTGCTAGGGTGACCAGATAGCAAGTATGAAAAATCGGGATGGGGGTAAGGGGTAATAGGAGCCTATAAAGAAAAAGACCCAAAAATCGTGACTGTCCCTATAAAATCGGGGTCACCCTAGTCATCTGTAACAAAGGGTCCTGTGGCATCTTAAAGACTAACTAAAGTATTAGAGCATAAACTTTCGTGGGCTAATACTCACTTTGTTGGATGCATGCAGTGGAAGTATTCAGGGGCCGGTATAAATAGGTAGGCAAAACCAGGTTGGAGATAACAGGGTTAGTCCAATGATGCTGAACCAGCTTGTTATCTCTAATCAGGGAGGGTGAGGTATTCCTCTAGCAGCCGAACTGGAGTTGTGAGTAGAGATAACAAGCTGGTTCAACCTCATTGGACTAACCCTGTTATCTCCAACCTGGTTCTTGCCTACCTATTTATACCGGTCCCTGAATACTTCCACTGCATGCATCCGACAAAGTGGGTATTAGCCCATGAAAGTTTATGCTCTAATACTTTAGTTAGTCTTTAAGGTGCCACAGGACTCTTTGTTACTTCTGCAATTCCAGACTAACACGACTACCCCTCTAATCCTAGTCATCTGGTCACCCGAGTCTCTGCAAATGTCAGGACAGTTCAGTCTGTTCCTGGTAGGTCCCAGAGTGTGATTTTAAAAATACCTATATATTTATACCATTATGAACCCTACTGTGTATGGCATTATACCAGTATTAAGGTGCTTTATGCTGGGATAGATTATTATGCTTCCTGAACCAAAACAAGTTACACCAGTGCAAAGCACTTTTGAGACACAATATGAAGCAGCAAAACTTTGTAATATAGACAAGCCCTCAGATAGACAGTGTTTATCTTACTGCTAAGCATGCTGGTCCAACTATCACTGAGATCATTGACTTTGTCTTCAGTACAATAAAGGTGTGGTATTGTTTTTTTAAATCTAGAGATAACTATCTTGATGTAAAATCCTAGTGGAGACAAGGGGCACGGTATTTTTTACCTCAGTGTAGCTAGTTGAAGTCAACACTGCACCTCCTACCTGGGGTCTATGGCAGGGGTCTCCAAACTACGGCCCAGGGGCCGGATCCGGCCCGCGGCTTCGATTTGTCCAGCCCTCCAGCTGAGCAGGCATGCCATGCAGGCATGTGGAGAAGCCGCCACTGCCCCCTTATGCCTCCCGCTTGCTGCTGCCGGTGGCCCCATGTGCAGAGGGGTGAGTGCCCCCGTGGCCGCGGCTGGAGGAGTAAAGGGAGGGGGAGCAGCAGCAGCCAGAGGAGCAAAGGGGGGGATTTTGCACATATTGAATTTTTTCACAGTCACTTCGGCCTGCGAAGCCCCTTCAAAAATCTAATATGGCCCTCGTCTCATATGTTTGGAGACCCCTGGTCTACGGCCACTAGCTACATGGAGAACTACCTGTGTGGTTGTCTCCACTAGGATTTTACATCCAGATTAAAAAGTTTGGTCATGCAATGAAGACACAGCCATTGACTTCTAGGGGACCAGTCTAGACTTCTTACCAGCCGTGGTGCTGGAACTGGGGGTGCAGCAAGCTTGAAGCAGTAATAACCAACACCGCGTGCACGCTTTCCATCACCAGCACCCCTGCTTGCCAGCGGCTCAGCCCCCCGCCCCGTCAGAGCGCGGCTGCGAGACTCCGGCAGCGGACCCTAAAGGCCCCGCGTTGCCTTGGCGGGACTGGTCCGCGTGCGGGGTGTGTTTGTGTGGCCGGGGGCACGCACTCAGCCTGCTGCACGCCCCCAGCGGCCGGGCACGCCGCGTCTGCCCCCCTTCGGCCAGAGGTCCCTGCATACAGCCGAGTAGCGCGGAAAGTTGCACAGAGGGCGGCTGGGCAGCGAGCGGGGCAGGAGCCGGGCAGACGGAGGCGCGGGCCCCGGTTCCGAGGGGATCGATGCCCCCCCAGCTCCGATCCTGAGGCAGGGTCCGGGGGGGATCCTGAGCGCCCTGCGGGCGGTGTCCAGCCTGTGGCTCTGACCGGGTGCCGGCGGGAGCCGGCTCAGTGGGGAGCGTGTCCCCGCCGCTCTACCCGGGGCAGCGGCCGCCCCCCGTCAGGCGGGAGCCGGTAGCGCGGCCCTGCCCCGGCCGCGGAGCGCAGGGGGTGGCGGCGGAACATGGCGGCCGGGCGGGCTGCTCCTCCAGCGCCGGTTGCGGGCTCCTCCTCGGCTTGTCCCCGCCGCCGCCGCCGCCTCCTCCTCCTCCTCCGCCCCCATGCGCCGCCTCCTGCCCGGGGAGGGGAGCGGCAGGCCGGGCCGAGCCGAACTCGTGTGCTCTCTCTCGGCAGGAGTCCGAGAAGATGGCCGGGGCCGAGGCGAGGATGAGCGGGGCCGGGATCCAGCAGCAGCCCCAGCCCCCGGCGGCGGGAGACGAGTCCTCGGACAGCGAGGGGGAGCACGAGGGCCCCCAGAAACTCATCCGGAAAGTGTCCACCTCGGGCCAGATCCGCAGCAAGGTAAGAGCCGGGACGGTCCCCGGGACAGCCGGGAAGCTTCTGCCTGCTGGAGCCCCGGAGCCCCCCGCGTCCCTCCCCAGCCGCGCGCCGGTGCCTGGGGTCTCCTCCTGCCTCCCCCGAGCTGGGGCGCCCGGCTCTGTCCCCGCCTGCAGGGGGCTGGGCGACCGGGCCGGGGCGAGCCGCTTGCCTGCTGCGTCCCGGGCGGAGAGGGGCAGCATCCGTCCAGCCAGCCCAGCGCCTCTTCCTTGGCCGAAGCCCCGCCAGGGAGCACTCTCCATTGCATGCCCCTCGAGCTCCCAGCTGGGCGGCCTCAGCGCGTGGAGATCGCCAGGCGGGGCTGGGTCCCGTGTATGTCCCAGCTCGAGGGGAACTCTCGCGCCCCAAAGACGGGCGCCTTACTTACGGCCAAGCACGAGCACAAGTTTTGAAGCCCGCAAGGGCAAGTCCGAGTCCTCTTTGAAAGCAGGAGTGCCATGAAGGAAACATGATTTCCGTTTGAAACCCACGCTGGAAATATGAAAGGAAACGTCTATTCAGTCCTCCGGTTACGCGTGAATACTCAAAAATAGCTGTCAAAGGTTAATGGCGAAGGGAAAGTTTTCTGGCTGGTTTAGAGGACTTTGAAGATATCCAGGTGGGAATTGCATAGATTACTTTATCATTCTTACCGACTTAACACCTTTCCTGCAAAACTAATGCAGATAAGATTTCTCTGGAGGCTAGATAACCAGTGCTAAATATTTTCCTACTTAGGAGGCTCTCAAAACTATGGAGGCTTTACAAACTATGCCCTGATCCTGCAACTGGATCAGTACAGAGAAACTCTGTTGCCTGCCCAGTGCCCCATTGAAGTTAACGTTTTTGTGGATGTGGTGAAGATTGGATTGTACTATTCAGCAATTATAGAGTCAGTTTTTAGGGGCAAAACGACTCTGCAGGCCCACATTGTCTATACAACAGGTCATTCACTCTCGTTGTCTCTGCAGAACTCTCCTTTATTTGAGGATCAGTGGCAGAATATGGATTTCACTTTAGTAAAAGATTAAGTGCAGCCACCTCTGGGCGAAAAGCATCAATTTTTTAATTGCGTAGAGTAACACTATACAACAGTTTAGAGTCCAAAGAAATCTTATTCAGAAACCCCTGCTAAGAAGATAGGGTGACATTCCCTTTTGATTACTAAAAGTCAGTTTTACTATTACAGGTCTGTACTTACCCATTGGGGGAAATTATTGTAACAAAGTGTTATTTAAAATTTGGTTTTGACAAATATTGCATATTCTTTAAACTTAAAACCATACAAAAAAGTCAGCCTTGTCATCTTTTGTATGTGACTATCTTCAAAATATTTAAAAAGTAATAATGTGACACTTCTTTTTTTAATATATCAATGTTAAATGTGTTTGTTAATTTTCAAGCATCTCTTAAAAGGTTTATAATCACACAAAGCCCTGGTCTACACTGGGGGAGGATCGATCTAAACTTCAGCTACGAGAATAGTGTAGCTGAAGTCGACGTACTTAGGTCGACTTACTGCGGCGTCTTCACAGCGACTGCAGCCACTCCCCCGTCAACTCTGCCTGTGCCTCTTGCAATGGTGGAGTACAGGAGTTGATGGGAGAGCACTCGGGGATCAATTTATCACATCTAGAAGAGACACAATATGTTAACCCCCAATAGACTGATCGCTACCCGCTGATCCCGCGGATAGTGTAGACATACCCAGAGGGATGTTATGGAGTATATGAATGTGATAGAAGGATCAGTTCTATGAGAAATAAGATCTCTCAAGTCTCCTATTGTCTTGCATGCTAAAAAGACTCCTAATGAATTGACACTTTTACTTAACTTAGCTTACATCTTGTTCCTGTTCTTTTTTTTTTTTTGGTGAATCAGATTTATATAGGAAAAACTAACTACTGATATAACTGTTGTGCAGTGTGTGCATTCAGGACATCTACATTCTTCCTTTATCAGTTACAACTCACAATGATAATATGCAAACCAGAATATAAATAACTTTTCACCTAGTTAAGTGTTATATACCTTTGTCAAAGAAAAGAGATGTAATAAAGACTTCACTAGCACTTTATTTTATAACTCATGATGCATTATTTAAAAGTCGCTATATTTAGACAGACAACTCCCATTTAGTTTAAGGGTGTTGTATGTTTGCTATTGTAGTGGCTGGTGAGCAGTGGTTACATGAAACCAATGGAGCAAAGAACACCAAGGACCTGCTCTTTGACTCAGCGAGTCCCTTTCATTGAAATTAGATTTGTTAAGATTCACTTACTCAGTGAGTGTGTTTGTAGGCCAAGGTTTTACTTAAATGGATTGAGTTCCTCTATCAGCTAAGAATAGACTTTTGAGAGAGACCCAAACAGGTATACTACATTTATTGCTCAAGTTTGTGGGGCAGTATAGTTTAACACTGCTATTTTTCTCAAGTGGTTGTTTACATAGTTTCTTGGAACATTTCTGCAGCTTTTATTGATTCCTTAGCTTAGAATGCAAAAGCCTCTGCTGGTAATTGTTTTTGTTTTAGTTTAGGATGAGTTTATTTTTAGATGTTTTGGTACAGTTGATCACTGGTGAAAACTCCATCTGCAAAGAACCTCCATATGGTAATCGTTCAGTAGAGGATTTTTTTAATGTTGTGTATCCTAGTGTTAATCAAATGTGTTTATTTTAATAGGACTGCCTGTCTTGCTCCTTTCATAAACATATATTTTGTCATTTCTAAAACTGTCAGTGCTCAAAGTTGAACCGCTAAACTTCAGTTCTTCTCCCGAATTAAATACAAAAAGCTTGTATACTTGACTAAAGAATAATGAAATGGGAAATGAAAAGAAAGAAAATTGCCTTTGAAGACCTCATTAGACTGATCAGTTATGCACTGCTCCTCAACTTTTCTCCCCAAGTTTCAATGGTATTACTTTCACTGTACGTTACTACTCAACATATGTAAGAGTGACAGGATCAGATCTTAGCTATTTTATTTGGATGTTAAGTTAATAATGTGGTATTACCTATGGGTTTGACTCAGATGGCTACAATTTCAAGCTTAACAACAAAAACTACCTGTCCACTTTCTTAAGGGCATGTCCGAGGTACAAATAGGATCATTGTCCATATCAAAATTCTGTCAGTGAATCTTAATTATCCTCTGTACCCTCCAGAAGGCTGGAAGGCAAGCAGATTTGGGCTTTGACAAACTGAGGTGGAGGGAGCAAGTTATGAAGCTGAAGACTGAAAATACCCTTCGGGAAAGCATCCTCTTTTTTATTTTTTTTAGACATGGGAGTTGTTTGCTTAAGCACCTTGCTGTTTTCCACTGCCAGGGTATCATGCAAAGAGACAGAAAATGTATAAGGTATCCAGATCCCAAGTCATTTAGTGCTCTTGTACGCTAAAATCAGCATCTTTAAACTTTACCGTGGAAGTTGTTGCTTACTATGGTGCACAGCTGTAATATACTCATCGAAGAAAATGCCAGTAAAACAGTTTTCTGTATATTCTGCATCATCTGAAGTTTGAGAGGTCTTCAGCTGCAGTCCCAAATAGAGGGCATTGCAATAAAGTCATAAGTAATGTGAGATCCCCCCACTTTTTTTTCTCAGTGTGAATGAGGAAGTACATATTTAATATTTAAAATGTTGCTCACTGGGATAACCTTATAAAATAAGCATTTCCTTTTCATGAGGGCTCTTGAGAAACAGCAGTCATACAGTTTTATAGCTGCATGCTCAGTACTGTACCAACAATATTATATGTAAGGCAGTTAACCTAAGACACTGCAGAAAACACTCTGCAGTCCAAAGGCCAAATTCTGTCCTTATTTACAGTAAATGTGGCATATTATTTCAGTTCCTTTCAAGATGATAGTTCAAAAGTTTCTTCAAAGTAGACACTATCTACTTAAACAGAACAGGTAGCTTATTCCAGCTGTTTGGGATAACAGTTCCAAAAGTTCATCTATCATAATCAGTTTGGTTCTAGTCACTTTAAAATACAACTGGGTTTAGTGAAGAGCAAACTACAATCTAAGAAAACTAACAGTCTTGTTTCAGCTCTTGGGAATTGAAGCCTATCTGGGAAAAGAGATTTCAATTTAGAGCTGATACATTTTTAAAAAGTTTGCTTGTCTCAGGGAAATGGTCCCAGAAACACTTTGAATTAGATCAGGGGTAAGCAAAGAATCCTTACTGAGGTTGCAGGAACAAACCATCCTGATGTGTAGAAAGAATAGTAAATATGACAGGTGACCAGCTTGGCTTAACAGTGAAATCCTTGCTGATCTTAAATGCAAAAAAGAAGCTTACAAGAAGTGGAAGATTGGACAAATGACCAGGGAGGAATATAAAAATATTGCTCAGACATGCAGGAGTGAAATGAGGAAGGCTAAATCACACTTGGAGTTGCAGCTAGCAAGGGATGTTAAGTGGAACAAGAAGTGTTTCTTTGGGTATGTTAGCAACAAGAAGAAAGTGAAGGAAATTGTGAGCCCCTTACTGAATGAGGGAGGCAACCTAGTGACAGGGGATGTGGAAAAAGCAAATGTACACAATGCTTTTTTTGCCTCTGTCTTAATGAACAAGATCCGCTCCCAGACTATTGCACTGGGCAGCACAGCATGGGGAGGAGGTGACCAGCCCTCTGGTGAAAGAAGTGGTTTAGGACTATTTAGAAAAGCTAGATGGGCACAAGTCCATGGGGCCAGATGCGCTGCATCCGAGGGTGCTAAAGGAGTTGGCGGATGTTATTGCAGAGCCATTGGCCATTATCTTTGAAAACTCATGGCGATTGGGGGAGGTCCTGGATGACTGGAAAAAAGGTAATGTAGTGCCCATCTTTAAGAAAGGGAGGGAAGAGGATCTGGGAACTCCAGGCCAGTCAGCCTCACCTCAGTCCTTGAAAAAATCATGGAGCAGGTCCTCAAGGAATCAATTCTGAAGCACTTAGAGGAGAGCAAAGTGATCAGGAACAGTCAGCATGGATTCACCAAGGGCCAGTCATGCCTGACTAACTTAATTGCCTTCTATGATGAGATAATTGGCTCTGTGGATGAGGGGAAAACGGTGAATTTGTTATTCCTCGAGTTAGCAAACCTTTTGATACGGTCTCCCACAGTATTCTTGCCAGCAAGTTAAAGAAGTATGGGTTGGATGAATGGACCATTAGGTGGATAGAAAGCTGGCTGGATTGTCGGGCTCAGCGCGTAGTGATCAATGGCTCCATGTCTAGCTGACAGCCAGTATCAAGCAGAGTGCCCCAAGGGTCGGTCCTGAGGCCAGTTTTGTTCAATATCTTTATCAATGATCTGGAGGATGGCATGGACTGCACCCTCAGCAAGTTTGCAGATGACACTAAACTGAGAGGAGTGGTAGATACGCTGGAGGGTAGGGATAGTATACAGAGGAACCTAGACAAATTAGAGGATTGGGACAAAAGAAATTTGGTGTGGTTCAACAAGGACAAGTGCAGAGTCCTGCACTTAGGATGGAAGAATCCCATGCACTGCTACAGACTAGGGACCGAGTGGCTAGGCAGGAGTTCTTCAGAAAAGGACCTAGGGGTTACAGTGAACGAGAAGCTGGGCATGAGTCAACAGTGTGCCCTTGTTGCCAAGAAGGCTAACGGCATTTTGGGCTGTATAAGTAGGGTCATTGCCAATAGATTGAGGGACGTGATCGTTCCATTCTATTTGACATTGGTGAGGCCTCATCTGGAGTACTGTGTCCAGTTTTCAGGCCCACACTACAAGAAAGATGTGGAAAAATTGGAAAGAGTCCAGCGGAGAGCAATAAAAATGATTAGGGGGCTGGAGCACATGACTTATGAGGAGAGGCTGAGGGAACTGGGATTGTTTAATCTACAGACGAGAAGACTGAGGGGGGTTTGATAGCTGCTTTCAACAACCTAAAAGGGGGTTCCAAAGAGGATGGGTCTAGACTGTTCTCAGTGGTATCAGATAACAGAACAAGGAGTAGTCGTCTCTAGTTGCAGAGGGGGAGGTTTAGGTTGGATATTAGGAAAAACTTTTTCAGTAGGAGGGTGGAGAAGCACTGGAGTGGGTTACCTAGGTAGGTGGTGGAATCTCCTTCCATAGAGGTTTTTAAGGCCAGGCTTGACAAAGCCCTGGCTGGGATGATTTAGTTGGGGTTGGCCCTGCTTTGAGCAGGGGGTTGGACTAGAACCTCCTGAGGTCCCTTCCAACCTTGATATTCTATGAACGTATGGCATGCATGCCGACGGTGGCATACAAGCTGATTTTCAGTGGTGCTCACGCTGCCCGGGTCCCGGGGGCTCTGCATTTTAAATAAAGCTTCTTTAACATTTTAAAAACCTTATTTACTTTACATACAACAATTGTTTAGTTCTGTATTATAGACTTATAGAAAGAGACCTTCTAAAAACATTTAAATATATTACTGGCACGCAGAACCTTAAATGAGAGTCAATAAATGAAGACTTGGCACACCACTTCTGAAAAGTTGTCTACCCCTGTATTAGATAAATGAGTGTAGTTATAAGACCTGCTCCTCATTAACCAAGTGGGTTTCTTCCATAGATAACCTTGCTGCTTAGATGTGTGCTGGTTTTTCCAGCCTATGATTTATTGTGGAATGAATCAGATACACTCTAGTGAAAATGCAGGAAACTACAGAAATAAAAATTTAGTGGGGTAAATAAACTTACCATGTCCCGTGGACTCTCTTCCCTTTCCCCTACACCAAATATTTCTGCTGCTGCTTTTACATAAGTGCTATTGTGCTCACAGAAGTAGGTGTTCTGAAATTGAGATGTGTTAAGACAGCAAAGATGATACTGCATTGTTGTTTAGTTTAACGATAAAAGTTATCATTGCATTTATAATATATTTTTCTAAGCTCTTTGTTTGCTTTTGAAATGTTAGCAATCGTTATAGGGCTATAAAAATAAAATAATTGACAGAATATTTTTATTGTCGTCAGCAGCCTTGGCACGCAGCCCCGCAGGGTAAATATCCTTGGCGGGCCAAGCTGGTTTGTTTACCCTCCACGTCCGCAGGTTCGGCCGTCGCTTCCCGCAGCCCCCATTGGACCGGAGCGGCGAACCGCAGCCAGTGGGAGCAGCGATTGGCCGAACCTGCGGATGCGGCAGGTAAACAAACCAGCCGGGCCCCCCAAGGGTGCTTACCCTGGGGGGCCACATGCCGAGGTTGCCGATCCCTAGTCTTCAGTATGTAACACCAACCATTTATGAAACTGAACTTTCAGAAATGTTTTAAATTCTACCACATGCTTCATAAGTGCTAAGTCTCTTTAGTTAGTTACTGTTTGCTTCTGGTATAGGTTTTTCTCTAGTCAGTGGCTGATGACAGTATTAATATTAGATTTCAGTGAATATTATTTTCTCTTCTGTAAACTGTTTTGTCTAGGGTTTATTTGGCAGTTTCATACTTGGATACCAGCTGAACAGTTGTAAGTCCAATGGTAATTTGAGAAAACAATACTATTTTGTGTACAAAAAACTGTCATGAGTATGTTAAGGTAACAGATCTAACTTTAACTTAGTTCCCTTTGCGTATGTGTTATGGTTGTCCGTATTACCATATACTAATTCTCAAATTCAAAGTAACTGACAGTTTATTTTTAATATTAGAAACACGTGTAGCATCTTTAAATTATATCGTCATGCATATTCACAAGGGGCAGATTTAAAATTAGAAAGTGCGCAATCGTCCTCCTTAATTTCTTTGGTCTGACACCATCTGCAGACTATACAGGGAATGAGCCTGGGAAGTGCTTGCCGCAAGCCACATGTACCTGCACTGTTGTTTTCACTACACAACTAAGTTTGTTATGCAGGCATGCACAGCCCAACTGTCCTTAGCTGAAAGTTTCTGAAATGTATTGAGAATGAGATTTCTTTCAAAGTTTCAAACTCAGTTTTCAATTCAAGCAGCTCTTGTTATTGGAGGCTGTTCCGTAAATTCAAAAACAACTTTTCACTTTAGAATGTTTATTGTAATCTTGTTCACAAAAGGGTAGAATAATTATTTTTATAATTGGCATAGTGCACTCTTTCTCCATTCTGCTCATAATTATATTACTGAACCACATTATACAATTTTCCAGAAAAATATCACTCTTGGAAAATTTTATCCCAAAACATGACAGTTTCAGAAAGTTATAAACTATTGAACATGGAGTGTAGGAGTGAGTGCCGTTAGAATGGAAAGTTATGCTGTTTTAAGAATAATGGTCACTGCCACTTCAATTTGTAATATGTGTTTGTATAGTTGAAATGAAATGTATTGAGATTTTTTTGTAATACATACAATGGAAAAACTTATGCTGCTTCTCGCTGCATATCAGAAGTGGGGGAGGAAAGGGAGGTGCTTATAAAATCTGTGGTAGATAGCTGCAAGTAGTTCTTGAAAAAGACTAATTGCTTTTTGTGTTTTTTTGAGGAGTATATTTTCTTGAAAGGGTTGATACTATTTTGGTTAGAAAAATAACAGAAATAGAACTGTTTCCCGCTGGCTGGTGAGCTACAGATGTGAAGAAAGGCAAGATAATCAGACGTTTATCTAGATTAGTGAGAGACATTTTATTGCCTTCTATATCAGTTTTTTAAAGGGGTTGGGGAACAAAGGTCAAGAGAATCTTTACCCAGTTTTATGCACAGACCTCCTCAGACATGTGTGTGTAGTCTGTCTACATGTGAAAGTCTTGTCCAGAAATCTTTCAAGACTTCAAGAAATATTCCTAATATTCATTGTAGTTATAATCTATTATTTATATGTTTTTAGTTTTCAAGAGGAAGACAGCATTTGCTGAAACATAATTGGTAAATATATCCTTAAGGCAAACTGTAGCTGTCTTTTTTTTTTTTTTTTTTTTTGGTTCTATTTTGTATAGCAGGGTGCTGCCTTTTAAATATTGAGTTATATGACTCACATTATTATAGTTCAGCATTCCTGAGTGCTGGTTTAAGGAATATTTTACATGATTTAAAGAGCTTTCCAGGCCAAGTTATTTAAATCAGGATAATTCCAATTAGTTGAATGCACTTTGATAGAATTTGGTAGCCTTGTAATGTGTTTTCCTTTTAACCGTGGAATGAAAATGTAAATGCTAAGGCTTATGTTTGACTAGTGAAGATTGTTTAAAGCTTTTTTGAAAACTAATGTTTAAAATTAATGTTTTCTAACTTTTTCTGGGTTTTAGCAAATTCTGTTTGTTCAGATGGATGTGACTAGGAAGTATTTGCATTCCATGTAATAATAATTGATGGTGTTTAATTATTAATTTATAATAGTGGCCATACAATAAGACCTCAAGACCAGACTGCTTCCTACCTTTCCCTTTCTGCTTACTGAATGTCCTTCTGGCTAAAGAGTCAGATTGAACATGTTTATCTTGCAGTACGACCTAAAGCTCAGCAAACTCTGGCTTTGATGGAGTGCAAGAAGGAGTGTATTCCTAAAGAAAGAGCCCCCTCTAACAAAAATACCTTATCCCATCAAATTCATGTGTCCAGTCATAGCCCCAGATGACAAAACTATACTGTAACTGCCACACCAAGGCACAGGGATGGAATACTCTAGGAAACAGCTGGGTCTCAATCCATTTAGGGCTTTATAGATAATCCATCAACATCTTGAATTGTTTCCAGTGGTGAATAGCAGAGCATAGGTTTAATTTGCTCACATCGGACTGCCACATTTCATTATGCACTAGATGGAGCAGCCAAGTCGTTTTCAATAGTAGCCTGTAGTAGAATGCATAGTATGTCAGTAGTCTGTCCTAGAAGTAACCAAAGCATAGATTATTGTGATATATATAAGAGTGGAAGGCTAGGATTGTCCAGGCTAGCTGAGGATGATAGAAAGCACCCTACACAAAAAATGTCTCTTGATTTAGGAATGGTGATGGTTTCAATAAGACCATTATGAACCTCTGAAATGGATGCTGAGTATAATTCCTCATTTGAGGGATAAATTGCAGACACTGCCCATTTCTTATGGTTTTTGCATCCATCCATCTTTCAGCATCACCTCCATTTTGTCTAGATTAAGCTTCATTCAGTTAGCTTTCCTCCAGAATTCTGTCTCGGCCAGGCACAGATGGCATGGAGACTGCAGAGTGTGAGCTTAATGAGAAAGTCATGTAGGGCAGGGTATTGGCATACCTAATGACTGCAGCCCCAAATATGAGATGAAGCCGCACTGTGTAAGTGCAAAACCATATTAACATTATCTGATTGGGGTGATTAAGGCACAGAGAGGTTCAGGGTTGTGGCAGGGTGGACCCCTGGCATTGGATGTAGAATAAAGAGAACTGGATTCTAGTCTACTTTTCTGTGATTTGCTTACTGTTTCTTAGTAGTATTTGGAGTGAGAATAGGCTGTGCTGTGCATGCGTGTGTTATTTGCTCAGCTGTATGGTGAACATACATATCTTGTTAAGTGTGTAATGAATGAAATTGGCTTCCTCAGAAATTATTAACATATCTAGGTTTGTTCCCTCTCCCTCTCCCCCGTTTAATAAGTTGGTGACCTGACAATCTCACGTATTTGAAAAACAAAACAACTTGCTATCTTAACCTGTGGAAAAGGAGAAAAATTGTATCCCTATTTATCCCCTTGTACCTTCCACCGCTCCCTCCCAAAAAGGGAAATTTCAAAACCAAAACTTCATTTTAAAACCTCCCTAACAATTATGGTTGCTGATTGACAACAATTTAGTTAGCTCTCACATTGTTACTAAAGCCAAGAAACTAAGGGCAAGGGGCACCTAAGAGCAAGCAAACACATAGTCGTGGCGTGTATGTTTTACACTGCACACATAATAAACAGGAATATTATTCTTATAAAGCATGTGTTTCATCACATCACAGCATCCGTAATGGTGGCCCAAAATAGCTGTTATTTCATTGGTAAGCTCAGAATATGAACACTACACAAGATACTTAGAAAAAGAAACATAGGGCCTGATCCCGCAAATTGCTTAAGCATGTGCTGAAATTTAGGAGCATGTTAGTAGACCAATTGATGTTTATGGTATTTATCACATTCTTAGAGTGAGGCACATGCTTAAGTGCTTTTGCTGAATCAGGACCATAAAAGTTGTATATACATATTAATGCCACATTGGTCAACAAGTCCACATATGTATATACTTACGCTATTCAGGTAAGTTTATTGTCATTTGATAAATGTTACTGTTAAGCAGTATTCTTTTAAAAAGAAAATATTTAGATAAATCCTGCAGGCAAAATAACATAACTCTCCTACAGGGATTGTTGGAGATTTTACCATTGTTGTGTTGTGATGAAATAGGCATTACTTTATATTTAATGAGTAAAATGTTTATTATGGGCGTAGTGACCTTTATGGTGTCCTTAGCTATTCATTTCTCTGCTTTTAAGTGTTTGGGTTTTGTAAATGATGTGAGAGGTAGCTGCATTAGTGTCAGTAACATTAATGGGTATTTGAAACTAAGTATTTAGTTTTTGGGAGATTCCATACTTGTTCAATGGGAAGTTAACCCACCTCAGCCCTCCTCCAGGACTACACAAGAAAATGCTTTGAGAGGATTTACACATCACAATCTTGTGGGTCCTCCCTGAAAGGAATGAGTGAAACTCCTGTACAATGCTGTGTACTCATGTAATCTTGCAGGTCTAGCATGCTTCTGTGCTGAGAATATCTACTAAGGCCTGGTCTAAATTAGAAAATTATGTCAGTTTAATTCTTCCGTAGACCTAGGTAGTGTCTCTTGGGCAGGTGGATTACGTACTGCTACAGGAGAACCGCTCCCATTGGTGTAGATCGTGTCTACACTGAAGCGCTACAGCGGCCCAGCTTCAGTGGTGCAGCTGTGCTGCTGTAATGTTTTAAGAGTAGCCATTTACCCTAAATTACTCATTTCTGGAGATTTAACTAGATCCAAAGGGGTTGCTATCCAATGTGGTCTGTCATGTATTGTTACATGGTTGCTTAATCCCAGCTGCTCATTTTGTGACTGTCTCACTGACATCACTTATGGCTGCTGTTGTACAGGAACAACAGCAGGGGCAGTGCCTACTGCAAATCTCTGGCCTGGTTTACATGCCTTACATCAACCTAACCCTGTGAGTTTCTACACAACAATGTTGCTCCCTCCAGTGTACTTCACCCACTACATCGACTTAATAACTCCGCCTCTGCAAGAGGCATAGTGCTTAGGTTGATGTAGTTAGGGCAACACAGTGTCCATGTAGATACTGCGTTACTTACATTGCCTGTTGGCTGTCAGCCCTGCGTGGGGCTAACAGCTGGAGCCTCCCTGCCCTAAGCTGTCAGCCCTCAGTGGTGGGGCTCCAGTTCAGGCTGTCAGCTACCCAGCACTGCCCTGCTTTAATTGGTGCAAGTGCTCCCGGTGAGGACACACATCACCAGCAGAAAGAGGGTAGCGTAGACATGAAAAATCATGGTAATTACCATGTTGCTGTACATCGACCTATCTGAGATCGACTTAATTTTGTAACGTAGACAAGGCCTCAATGAGGAGGATGGGATTTCCCTGATTTAGTAACAGCTGAAGAAGTCTGAATGGGTATTGTAGTCAGTTGTTAGTCCCAGCTGCCCATCTGAGAGAGATTCCTCCTTCCACTTATGCATCTAATGTTGAACATGGAGAAGATAGATGCACACAGCCACAACTGTACTTGTTTTGAATCTCTCTTGGTAACTTATGCATCCTAACATCCCCCCACTCTTTCCTGGCTCTGTGTGGGTTTGTGTGGTAACTTGCACAGAGAGAGAAAGGGACAGGGCTCAAGGAGGGCTGTTGAGGATGTAGATTTGGAGGAATTCTGGGTACATGTGGTTGCTGTCTCCTGAGTGGTGACACACCCTACTGTTGTGTGATGTGTGCTAGGCAATTCTATTCTCTTCTGCATCATCAGTACCGACCTAGTTCAGATTGATCATTGTGGAACTGTTACGCTGAAAGCTAAATAAACCCCTTCCTTACTGCTGCCGAAGTATTGTAACCATTTATTATTACTTGACTATTCACATAGCACTATGTTTGTGCTTTACGGACAAACATTAACAGGCCTCTCTCCTAAGGAACTGACAATTAAATTAGATATACTGCAACAAAGGATGGCAAAGGCAATGGAATGGGGTATGGAAGGCAAGGGTTGCATTGATGAAAGATGTACCAAGTGTTACATACATTGTTAATTTCTTTTCTGTGTTCATTTTCAGTATTCTAATATATGAATACTGTTGGGGATGGAGGCTGGGTAGCGATCTGCAATAGAAGATTAACGGAGAGATGAGTCACTTGGGTCAGCAAAGAAGAGCAAACATTTCAGGTTAAGTCAGCTTTTAAGGAAACAAAAATGTATTTTTATAGTTCGCACAGCTTCTCGTTAAAGGCAGAATAAACAGACTTAAACTTTGTAGTTGTCAGACCTATTGCTCTTTGATATTGTTAAATTTGATTTTTCCCCAGGAGTGAATTTGAGCAGACACTACATACAATATAGACGTCTCCATTACAATATAATGTACCTTTGCAGGAAATAACTGAAGTTAAGCAGCTTTCTTCACAAATCTTGATTGACTGGTGCCTGTTCTTTGTGTCATGAATGAACATTGGACTAAGGTGTTTTATAGCAAGACACTATTTCCTGTCTATTTCAGGTTTTATCTTTTAAGATGCAATGAAAGGATTTCTCCCTGTACTGAATCCCCTGCTTAGAATTTTGTAGCCCCTTTACACACACTGATGCTTTATTAATCTGTCTAAGAGCTATAGCCATGCAAGACACAGTCCCTGTCTCAAAGAGGTTAACCTCTAGAGGTTATATTGTGCTTCTGCATTCCATGCTGTATATGTAGTGATGTGTAGCTGTTCTGTTCCAGGAGCAGGGAAAGGAAATGTGCCTATACTTTGCCCACCTGTTTCTGGGGAGTAGCATGTGACTTGTACCCATTCCCCCCTGCATACCTGGAGCCAACGCCTTGCTAGGCAGCTTTTGTACAGGAGTGTAATCTTACCCTCCTTATGTCCCTGTGTGCCTGCATGACCCTAGGCCATACTCTAGCCCAGGGGTAGGCAACCTATGGCACGCATGCCAAAGGCGGCAGAGGAGCTGATTTTCAGTGGCACTCACACTGCCCAGGTCCTGACCACCGGTCTGGGGGCCTCTGCATTTTAATTTAATTTATAATGAAGCTTCTTAAACATTTTAAAAACCTTATTTACTTTAAATACAAGAATAGTTTAGTTATATATTATAGACTTAGAGACCTTCTAAAAACGTTAAAATGTATTACTGGCATGCGAAACCTTAAATTAGAGTGAATAAATGAAGGCTCAGCACACCACTTCTGAAAGGTTGCCAACCCCTGCTCTAGCCCTTGGAAGACAAGCAACAGATGAAGGTAGGGAAAAGGAATAAAAAAATTAAATTTATTATTTTAAATCAGCTATTATTAAATATCAGCTTTTCTCATTGCTATTCCAAGTATCCATGGTCAACTGGGCAGTTTCTTGTATTTTGATAGAAATGGGTCTTAAGGAGGACAGTGGGGGTATTGGCCTTACAGACCTGTTGATGGAGGGTATTCCTTATAGAGGTAAGTGAGCAAGATAAGAATGGCCATACCAGGGTCAGACCAATGGTCTGTCTAGCTCAGTGTCCTGTCTTTGGAGTGAGTGAGCAGAACAAGACAATTTTATTGAGAGATCCACCCTCTCATCTAGTCCTAGCTTCTAGCAATCAGAAGTTTAGGGACACCCTGAGCATGGGGTTCCATCCCTGACCATCTTAGCTAATAGCCATTGATGGTCCTATCCTCTATGAATTTCTCATTCTTGTTGGAACCCAGTTATACCTTTGACCTTCACAGCATTCCCTGGCAATGAGTTCTGCAAGTTGACTGAGTTGTTTAGAGAAGTACTTCATTATGTTGGAGGCTTGGAAACATAACTACCTTGTGTTTGTTTTAAACCTCCTGGTTCATGTGTGATGTGAAGCATAAAGAGCACATATTCACATTCTTCGCACTATTCATGATCTTCTAGACTATCATATCTCCCCTCAGTCATCTCTTGTCCAAACTGAATGGTTCCAGTCTTTTTAATTTCTCCTCATATGGAAGCTGTTCTATAACCCAATCATGTTTATTGCCCTTCTCTGTACTGTTTTCAATTCTATTATAACATTTTTGAGATGGGATGACCAGAATTGCATGCAGTATTTAAGGTATGGGTATACCATGGATTTATAAAGTGGCATTATGACACTTTCTGTCGTCTTATCTATCCCTTTTTTAATGGTTCCTAACTTTCTGTGAGCTTTTTGACTGCTACTGGACATTGAACAGATGTTTTCAGGGAACTATTCATGATGACTCTAAGATCTTTGTTCTGAGTAGTAACAAAATTTAGACCCTAGCATTTTGTATGTATAGTTGGGATAACGTTTCAAATGCGCATTTTTCAACTTTGCGTTTCATCGTTTGCTCAGTCCCCAGTTTTGTGAGATCCTCTGTAATTCTTTGCAGTTAGCTTAGGACTTAACTATCTTGAGTAGTTTAGTATTGTCTGCATACTTCGCCACCTCACTGTTTACCCCTTTTTACAGCTCATTTATGAATATGATGAACATTCCTGGTACCGGTCCAGTTCCTTAGGGGTCCCTGCTATTTATCTCTCTCCACTGTGAAAGTGGACCATTTATTCCTAACTTTTATTTCCTGTATTTGAACCAGTTTCTGACCATCAGAGAACTTTCCCTCTTATCCTCTGACTGCTTACTTAAAAGCCTTTACTGAGAGACCTTGTCCAAGTGTTTCTGAAAGTCAAAGTACATTATATCCACTGGATTACCCTTGTTCACATGTTTTTGAAACTCCTCAAAGAATTCTAACAGATTGGTGAGGCATGATTTTGCTTTATAAAAACTGTTGACTCTTCCCCCCCACCCTAAATATATTGTGTTCATCTTTGTGTCTGATTATTCTGTTCTTTTACGTGGTTTCAGCCAGTTTGCCTGGTACTGAAGTCAAGTTTACTCACCTGTAATTGGCACGTTTGCCTCTGGAGTCTTTTTTTTCTTTTCTTTTTTGTTTTAAATTGGCATTACATTAGCTATATAACAGTGGTCTGGTATGCAGGCTCATTTAAGTGTTAGGTTAATATCACAATTCGTGGTTCTGCAATTTTGTATTTGAGTTCCTTCAGAACTCTTTGGTAAGTACCATCTGGTCCTGGTAACTTATTACTGCGTAACTTATCAGTTTGTTCCCAAATCTCCTTTACTGACACTTGGGTCTTGGATAGTTCCTCTGATTTTCACCTAAAAAGAATGGCTCCGGTGTGGCAATCTCTGTCCATCCTCTGAACTGAAGACCAGTGCAAAGAATTAATTTAGCTTCTCCACAATGGTTGTGTCTTCCTTTAGTTCTCGTTTAGTACGTTGATTGTTCTGTGGTCCCACTAATTGATTGACAGGTTTTCTGCTTTTGAAGTACTTAAACAAATTTTTTTTTGTTTGTGTATTTTGCTGGTCGCTTTTCCAGTTGTTTGTTTTTTGGCATGTCTAGGTATACTATTAAACTCTGGTAAATGAAGTGTGTTTCTTTATGTCTCTAGCCATTCTTTTACTCTTAGCGATGGTAATGTGTTTTTTGGCCCACTTAGTGGTTTGTTTTTTTTTTTTTTAAATTTGGGGTATATATTTGGTTTAAATGTCTGTTATGGTGTTTTTAAAAAGTTTCCATGCAGATAGCAGGCATTTCACTCTTGTAACTGTTCCCTTTCATATCCATTTAGCTAGCTTCCTAATTTTTGTGTAGTTCCCCTGTATGAAATTATATGCTACTTTAGTGGGTTTTCTTTGGTATTTCCCCCCCGCCCACAAGGATGTTAAATGTAATTATATTATAGTCACTATTACACAGTGGGTCAGCTGTATTAACCTCTTGGATCAGATCCTGTGCACCTCTTAAAACTAAATCAAGAATTGCCTCTCCCTGCATGGGTTTCAGGACTAGTTACTCCAAGAACAGTCATTAATGGTGTCTAGAAATTTTATCTCTGCATTCTGTCCTTAGGTGACCTGTTCCCAGTCAATATGGGGATTGTTCTGAAATCCCCCATTATTATTGGGTTTTCTGTTTTTTTTAGCCTCTCTAATTTCCCTGAGCATTTCACAATCGCATCACCATCCTGGTCAGGTGGTCGGTAGTATATTCCTGCTGCAATACTGTTATTGTTCAAGCATGGAATTTCTATCCGTAGAGATTGTGTGGTACTGTTTGATTCATTTAAGATATTTACTATATTTGACTCTCTGCTTTTTTCACATATAGTGCCACTCCCTTCAGAAGATGACCTACTCTGTCATTTCTGTATACAGTGGAACCCCATTTTGGGACTGGAGCCTGATTGGATAATTCGGAGAACGGGCACTGATTATCAGTTCTGGGCAGTGGGACTAGGGCTGTCAGCCCCAGGCAGCAGGGCTCACAGTTCAGCCATATTAATCAAACGGGGGATGAGAGCTGGAGCCCTGCTGTTTGGGCTGTCCGCCCCAGTTCAGTTAATATGGAAAGCCAGATAATGGAGGCTTGGTTAAACACAGTTCTACAGTATTTTGTACCCTGATATTACTGTGTCTTATTGATTATCATCATTCCATCAACTGTCTGTGATGCTTATTATATCAATATCCTCTTTTAATGTCAGGCACTCAAGATTACCGATCTTAGTAGTTAGATGTACTTTATTTAGGTGCAGGCACTTTAGTTGTCTGCCTTCATATGCTGTAATTGAATGGGATTTTTTTTGTTTGTTTAATTGTTTCTCTTCAGTTCCTACTCATATTTTATTAACTTCTATCCTCTCCTCTTTACTAGTATATAGAATATCTCCTTTAACAAATCCTCCCCTAAAGGATGTGTCTGTCCGAAGCATGTGCTCTTCCACATCTGGTGGCTTTCCCCCAGCCCTTAGTTTAAAAACTCTTCTATGGCCTTTCTAACTTTACATACCAGCAATCTCGTTCTGTTTTGGGTTGGGTGGAGTCCATCCTTCCTGTATAGGCTCCACCTTTCTGCAAAGGTTCCCCAGTTCCTAATAAACCTAAATCGCTTCTCCAAAAACCACTGTTTCATTCATGCCTTGATATCTTGCGGTTCTGCGTGAGAAATTGGCACTACACGTGGAACCAGAAGCATTTCAGAGAATGTTACCATGGAGGCCCTGGACTTTCAATCTCTTAGCTAGCAGCCTAAATTTAGCCTCCAGGGACTCTATCCTGCCTTTCCCTATGCTATTGCTGCCTACATGAACCACAACTGCCACTCCTCCCAGCACAGCACATAAGTGTACTTAGATGTCTTGAAAGGTTCTCAGCCTTCACACCCAGCAGGCAATTCACCATGCAGTTCTCCCGGTCATCACAAACCCAGCTATCTATATTTGTAGCAATTGAATTTCCTGTTACTATTACCTGTCTCTTCCTAATAACTGGAGTTCACTCTCCTGGAAGGGTATCCTCAGTGCAAGAGGATACCACAACATCATCTGGAAGGAGGGTCCCAACTATAGGATCATTTCCCTCTGCTCCAGTTGGATGTTCTCCTTCTCTGAGACTGTCATCCTCCTCAGTAGCTCAGAGGCTGTCAGACTAGGAGCGGCACAGCTCTCCTGTGTTCCAGCAAGTCTTGTCTATATACTTCTCTGTCTTCCTTAGCTCCTCCCATTCAGTCCCCCTGGCTTGAGAGACCCAACTCTGTTTATGAGGGCCATGAGTTGCTTGCACTGGATGCACACACCTGCCGCCTTCCCACAAGGCAGGTAATCATACATGCTGCATTCAGTGTAGTAAAATGGAGTGCCCCATCTCTGCTGCTGGACTTGTGCCTGAAATATTTTTCTACTCTGAAGGGGTTTTTGTATGTTTTTTCTTTGTGTGTTTTGTTTTTTCATTGGCAGGTTTATTGGCCTAAATTTAGAGAATGTTTAGTGGGTGTATCTGACTCTCATGCTCCCTCCCAAAATTCCCGTTTGCTGCTTCTGTTCACTAGCTTTTGTGGTTGCTTACGAGCCGGCTTTTTAAACTCCTGTTCTCCATGATTTAGCTGCGCTCCCTCATCAAGGGATCCTAAAGGGATTAGAGATCAAAGGATAGCAGGCTAGAGTCTGGTTATGAAGCTCTCAGCCTTGCCTGGCTGTCCATTAGGCCCAGGTCAGTCTTCCAGACAGACCACACTATAAACTTCAATGAAGCAGGTACACAGGAACAGACAACAAACTCACCACAAGGATCACTTAGGGATCTCTTTCACTTGGAGAACTCCCTCTTAAAACTTCCCTGTTTACTGTCCGTGGTCTAGATGTCAGCCCAGAATGCTGTCCTTAACAGCTGTGATTTAAAAAAAAAATTTTTTTCTTTTTTGCATTAGGCAATATAAAAATAAGCTCTGATCCTGAACACTCACATAAATAAGTGTTTGCAAGGTGAGGGCCCTAAGCTTGTACAGAAATAGCGTAGCATAGCTGAAGTCGACGTATTTAGGTCGACTTACCACGGCATCTTCACGGTGCTGAGTTGACTGCTGCCGCTCCCCCGTCGATTCCGCCTGCACCTCTCACAGTGGTGGAGTACCGGAGTCGACTGGAGAATGTTTGAGGGTCCATTTATCGCATCTAGACTAGTTGTGATAAATCGACCTTTGAAAGATTGATCGCTAAGTGCCATAGACCTGCCTTCAGTGATCTGTAAAATTTCAGAGAGCAAAATTTCAAAAACTGTTAACAGTGCTGCAGGTCAAGTCCTTTTTGTGTGTTGTCTGCTAGCAGACATGTTTCCTCTCTTTATCTTATACTTTTAAAGTGTTTTGAGCTCTTCTAGGTCTATCAGAAGCCAATATTCCATGTCTGTGATTGCTATAGCATAACATTTTGTTCTTGTTCTTTTGCAATATCAGGAATGTTCTTCAACCCTTTTGGTCCCAAGTGTATTTGATTTTTCTTACAGTAGTACAAAGAGAGCTGAATCCCATTCCTTCTTTTATGCCACTAAAACTCCTTTTTTCAAATAGTTTGTTCCTGTCTTTATCATGTTGTTTTAACTATGCTTTCCCTGGAGCAGTGAAGTTTATCTCAGTGGATGTTTGCTTCTTAGGCTGTAACACTGCCCTTATAAGAAAATGTTGCTTTTTGCTAAAATTCCTTGCAGAGATTTCTGATTTTTCTATTTCATCACCTTCTGCTACAAATGAAACCATTTGTCATAATTTCTCTTTCCTATGTAGTTCATATTTTTTCTTATTTAAAAAGCCTACAAGTGATTTTAACATTTTCTCAAATCTCCATTGAAAGTAGTCAAAATCAACAACAGAGAACCAAGCCGGAACCTGATAAAATGGCTTGAATGAAGTGATCTTAAGCAGGATGTGTCTCCCCCTCCCATCCCTCTAACCCAATTTTCAGTTTTCCCTAGTTCTTTCCTAGATCCTTCTGTTCTTTTCATTTTTACCATCTAATACTTTCTCTTCTATCCTGTGCTGTCCTTTCTGCTCTGTATATAATCACTGGATCATAGCTGTTGTAACTGTGTGTCGGTTGGATACAGTAATTCATGACTTCAAAGTTATCTAAGCTATTGTGTTTGAGTACCTCATACTGATTTGATGTTTTGTCTTTCCCTTTATTTTTTTTTTAATTTTAAAGTAAATGCTACTAGTTTAGATCCTAAACCTGTAAACACTTACACACACTCTTAACTTTATACAAGTGAATAGTCTCATTGAGCTTAAAAAAAAATCATCTAGATGAATGCATTATTGATTGAGAAAGATGTTTTTCTGGAAACTGTGATCAAATTGTTCCAATATCAACTTCATTCCAAATATCATGACTGAGTGTATGTTTGTGATTATCAATCTTTGTGTATAAAGTGGATTGTAATTGTATGCCTTTGGGGTGTGTATGTATATATAACAAAATGTAAAGAATAATTTTTATTGTATTGAAAAAAGAGGCAAACCTGTGTGGATTCTTGGGGATGTAAATCTGTCACTAAGAGGAAAACTTGAAATAAAAAATAAATTGTATCATGGATTCTAAACCTCTCCCATCCTCTTTCAGCGCAATGATGTACTGCCAGTAATTTAATATAGAGCTCTTAAAATAAAACATAAAATTACCTGCATAGCCTGTGATAAGCCTGTGTCCCAAGGGAGTGCTGATAGAAAGGAGGGCAGGGGGCGGGGAGTGCTTGGGGAACCTATATTTTTTCCATTAGAATTAAAGACTCAATAATCACAACCTAGGAAGGAGATAGCACAAGTCAGCATAATATGAGTTGTTTGCTAACAACAGCAACTATACTTTATTCTTGAAAAATATATTTTATTATCAATAGCATAACACATAGCTTAATTAGTAATTTGAAGAGAAAGGAGTTGGGTTTTGTTATAGAATAAAGATTTTATAAGTGATGTAGGGAGATGTCTTCCCCCAGGAGATATCATTTGTGTGAATGTTTGCCACTTTTCTGAAAAACAGCGTCTGCGGTCTCATTTATTTCAAAGAAAATACTTTGCCTCCTAGGTATAAATTATCCTTGATAGGGATGATTTAGCAGTAACCAAAGACTGGGCTACTCCATCAGAGGGAGGGTAATCACTTCAACTTTCTCTTCCATTTGGTGGCCCAATTTTAATAAAGGGCTTCTGGGAATCCCCAGTAGACACCTTTAGCATATCAGCATCTCTACCCACAGACTCATATAACGCAGTACAGTGACACGGAATGACCACATGTACCAGTGCACCCTTTAGAGTGCCACTTCACAGTTCTTATTTGATTAAGGGTCACTGTTCTGACATACATTTTTGTTGATAAGATGGCGTGATTATAAAACAGTGCTAGGGAATCCTGTTATGTTCTGGGAAAGGTCCATAAACTTGTTCTGTCCAAACTACAAACAAAAAGCCACATTATAATGTGATCCCCACTCCAGTAATGCTTTTGGTGTCAGACAGTTGCATGCTGTTATAGTTAGACTTGTAGGTTGGGATTTTCAAAGGAGCTGTAAGGGAGTTACGTACTGAATTTCCTTCTGTTCCCTTGAAAATCACAGCCATAGTGTAGATGGAATCTTAAGAGTCTCCTTGTTTTTAAGTTTTCAGTGTCGTTTACTCTCATCTTACCTACCTTGAATGCTTTCATTTTGTGGTGAACAGAAAATAGTAGCTCCTTCTGCAAGAACTACAAAAAGAAGCTAGGTGGCATTCTTGATTGGGTTCTTTTGGTAATCTGTTAAGCTTTCACAAAAGCATGAAGATATGCAGTAGTGTATGGATGCATTTTCCCACATTAACACTTATCTCTTTGTGTCTATTTCGTTCTTAAATTTTTTCCCTTTAAGTGCTATGTCTTTCAGGTAGGCAGTAATAAAACATTTCTCAAACTATTGGGAAGTCTTGCAGTTAGGTCTGTCTTCTCTCAGATCCTAAGCCTGCTCTTTGCTTTTATTTGACCTTAAACCATCTTGAAGTTGGGTGGGTCTGGAGTTGCTGCTAATATCACTAATCCATTTTACTACAACATATGGCAGTGGAGAAATACAGACTCCAGCTGTCAACCTCAAGGCGTTAAGTAATACCAAAAGCCTAGATTTTGATGTGTGCAGAGTTTTGTAATGATCAGGAAATGATCTTTACATCTTCCCTTATTGAGGAGGCATATGTGATGTAATTTATACATGGTGTAGACTAGAATATAGAAAAATTGTGTCTGAAACCTGCAGAGAAGTACATATTATTTTTGTTGTGTTTTGATTAAAATAAAATGAATACATTCTGAGAATACATACAGGGATGTAATGCTGCCATCTTAGCCCTGGTCTACACTATGAGGTTAGGTCAAATGTAGCCCTCTTAGGTTGATTTTATACTCAATATGTCTACACAACCAACCCCATTCCATCGACCTAAAGGGCTCTTAAAATCGACTGCTGTACTTCTTCCCGGCGAGGGGAGTAGCACTAAAAATCGACCTTGCTGGGTCGAATTTGGGATAGTATGGATGCAATTCGGCAGTATTGGCTTCTGTGCTCTAGTGTGAATGCTCTGGGCAGCACTTTCAACTCAGATGCACTAGTTACATCTGTACAACTCAGGTACACATGAAAAGCTGTGGGAAATTTTGAACTTAATTTCTTGCTTGGTCAGCATGGCGAGCTCAGCAGCACAGGTGACCATGCAGGCCCAGAATCACAAATGAGCTCCAGGATGGACCAAACAGGAAATACTCAATCTGATTGCTGTCTGGGGAGAAGAATTTGTGAAGGCTGAACTCTGATCAAAAAGAAGAAATGCTAACATATATATGCCAAAATTGCACAGGGCATGTTGGACAGAGGCTACAACAGGGATACACAGCAGTGCCGCATTAAAGTTAAGGAGCTCTTAACTTGGCAAATCTACCAGAAGACAAAGAGGGCAAATGATTACTTCAGGTCAGAGCCCCATACATGCTGCTTCTATGATCAGCTGCATGTCATTCTAGGGGGGACCCTACCACTGTCCATGGACACCTGCAACGGGAGTGTCTCACGCAACAGGGTGGAGGATTTTATGGATGAAGAAGAGGAGGAGGAGAATGCACAGCAGGAAAGCAGAGAATCCATTCTCCCTGGCAGCCAGGACATTTTCATCACGCTGGAGCCAATACCCTCCCAAGGCGCGTTCCCGGACCCTGAAGCCGGAGAAGGCACCTCTAATGAGTGCACCTTTGTAAATATACTATGGGGTTTAAAAGCAACTGTGTTTTAATGTTTGATTTGCCCTGAAGACTTGGGATGCATTCGCAGCCAGTATAGCTACTGGAAAAATCTGTAAACGTGTCTGGGGATGGAGCGAGAATCCTTCAAAGACGTCTCTACTGGAGGTACTCTGAAAGCCTTTGCAGAAGGTTTCTGGGGAGGGCTGCCTTATTCCATCCACCATGGTAGGACACTTTACCATGCCAAGCCAGTAGCAAGTAGTCTGGAATCATGGCAGCACAAAGCATGGCGGCGAATGGGTCCTGGGTTTTGGTTACATTCAAGCAACATTCAGTCTTTATCTCTCTGTGTTACCCTTAGGAAAGTGATATCATTCATGGTCACCTGGTTGAAATAGGGGAATTTTTGTAAGGGAACAGTCAAAGGAGCCCATTCATGCTGGACTGTGTGTGTTTGGCTAAAAAGGATCATCCCTGATAATAGCCACTTGGTGGGGGGAGGGGTGAAGGGATCAACCCATTGAATTGCCATGAGGTAGAATGCGGGTTGGGGGGGTTGGATAAGGAGCAGGGAGTCCTGGGGGCAGTCAGGGAGTAGGGGGCTGTGGATGGGGCAAAGGTTCTGGGGCGGGGGCGGTCAGGGGTTAGGGAACAGGGAGGTTGGATAGGGCTTGGGAGTCCTGGGGGTTTGTCAGGGAGCGGGGGTGTGGATAGGGGTTGGAGCAGTCAGGGGGCGGAGTCCTGGGGTTGCAGTTAGGGTGGGGGGTCTCGGGAGGGGCGGTCATGGGGATAAGAAGCAGGGGGTTTAGATAGGGGGTGGGGTTCCTGGAGGGCAGTTAGGGATGGGGGGGGGTCTCTGGAGGGGGCGGTCAGGGGACAAGGAGCAGGGGGAGTTGGATGGGTTGGGAGTTCTGAGGGGGACATTTAGGGGGTGGGAAGTGGGTGGGGGTCAGATAGGGGGTGGGACCAGGCTGCCTGGGAAGGCATAGCCTTCCCTACCCAGACCCCAATACAATTTTGCAATCCTGGTGTGATCCTCAGGCCAAAAAGTTTGCCCATGCCTGCCCTATCATCTCCATCCCAGAGGTTATCATAGATTAGAAGATGAAAAAAATCCCAATAAAATGTTTTCTGAGCTCATGCAGTCCTCCCGCACTGATAGGGTACAACTGAATGAATGGAGGCATACAGTGACAGAGTCCAGGAAAGCATTAAGTGAGTGTGATGAGAAGAGGCAGGAGGCGATGCTGAGGCTAATGGGAGAGCAAACAGACATGCTCAGGCGTCTGGTGGAGCTGTAGGAAAGGCAACAAGAGCACAGACTGCTGGTGCATCCTCTCTATAACTGCCTGCCCTCCTCCCCAAGTTCTATATCCTCCTCACCCTGACACCCAAGAACGCCGGAGGGAGACTCTGGGTACTCAGCCACTGCAGTCCAGAGGATGGCCCAAGCAACAGAAGGCTGTCATTCAATAAGTTTTGATTTGTAGTGTGTCTACAATAAGCAATGTGGTCTTGTCCTTCCTTCCTTTCCCTCCACCACCACCACACCCGGGGTACCTTGTCAGGTATCTCCCTTTTAATCAATAAAGAAAGAATGCATGATTTTGAAATAGTAGTGACTTTATTTCCTTTGCTAGCTGTGATCGAAGCGGGGAGGGTAGCTGGCTTGCAGGAAATTAGAATAAAAAAGGGGGAGGGTTTGCATCAAGGAGAAACATACCCAACTGTCACACTGTAGACTGGCCAGTCATGAAACTGGTTTTCAAAGCTTCTCTGATGCACAGCGTGCCTAGCTGTGCTCTTCTAATTGCCCTGGTGTCTGGCTGCTCAAATCAGCTGCCAGGCAATTTGCCTCAACCTCCCACCCCAACGTAAACGTCTCCCCTTACTCTCACAGATACTATGGAGCACACAGCAAGCAGCAATAACAATGGGAATATTGGTTTTGCCGAGGTCTAACCTAGTCAGCAAAAAGCATCAGCGAGCTTTTAAATGTCTAAATGCACATTCTGCCACCATTTTGCATTTGCTCAACCTGTAGTTGAACTGCACCTTACTACTGTCCAGGCTGCCTGTGTACGGCTTCATGAGCCATTGTAGCAAAGAGTAGGCTGGGTCTCCAAGGATAACTATTGGCATTTCAACATCCCCAACAGTAATTTTCTGGTCGTGGAAGTAAGTACCTTCCTGCAGATGTTCAAACCGCCCAGAGTTCCTAAGGATGCAAATGTCATGCACCTTTCCCAGCCATCCCATATTGCTGTCAGTGAAATGTCCCTTGTGATCCTCCAATGCTTGCAGCACCATTGAGAAGTACCCCTTGCGGTTTACGTACTGGCTGGCAAGGTGGTGTGGTGCCAAGATAGGGATATGCATTCCGTCTATCGCCCCACTACATTTAGGGAACCCCATTTCAGCAAAGAATGACCTGCACATTTCCCAGAGTCACTGCCCTTGCTAGCAGGAGGTTAGTGATTGTGTTGGCTACTTTAATCACTCCAAATTGATTCCCGACTGACTGGTAGCAGTCAGGCGTTGCAAGCTTTCACAGGGCTATCACCACTTGCTTCTCAACTGTTAGGGCAACTCTCATCTTGGTATTCCTGTGCTTTGGGGAGGGGTGGGGGGGTGAGTAAAGCAACTCTCAAAGTTCCATGAAAGTTGCCTTATGCATGCAAAAGTTTTGTGGCCACTGGGAGTCATCCCATACCCGCAACACTATGAGGTCTCACCAGTCTGTGCTTGTTTGCCGGGCCCAGATTCAGCGTTCCATTATATTAACCTGCCCCACTTCTGCCATGATATCTCAATTGCCACATACCATCATTTCAGGGAATTCTGTGTCCATGTCCTCCTGACAATTATCTTCGTTTTGGTGTCTCCTCACCAGATTCTGCACATACTGTAGGATAATGTGCAAGGTATTTACAATGCTCACAACTACCCCACTCCTTGTCCCCTGACTGCTCCCTCCTGGGACCCCTGCCCCTGACTTCCCCCCAGGGCCCCACCCCCTATCTAAGCCCCCCTGGGGCCAGTCCCTCCGCGGCACCCGACTTTTGGGGCTGGTCCACCGCCGTGCCCCATAGGTGGTCTCACGCATCCCATTTTGCCAACCACTGAGTTAGATAATTCCTTGTTGTCATAACTTTTCAGTCCTTTTTATGAACTGTATGTCTAAGCAATAGGGGTATTCACATCTTCAGCAATGTTCCTATTAACTTTAAGATTTAGAACCAAGGGCTAAGCCTGTAGTTCAGGCAGTATGCTGGCAGTACATCACTTATTACCCAGTACCATTTGGACTATTTTTTTGAAGACCCATATTAGTGTTTCTATTACAAGCATCTAATCTTAGGGATTTATAATTTGGCTATAAAAACTCATTCTGGACTGATACAAGGACTTTTATCATTAGGAGCTGATATTAGAATGAAAATCCATTTCACAGCAATCAGGAGTTAATTTTGTTGGTCATTATAACCTCTGCCTTGCATGGTGACAGGTTTCAGAGTGGTAGCCATGTTAGTCTGTATCAACAAAAACAACAAGGAGTCCTTGTGGCATCTTAGAAACGAACAAATTTATTTGAACATAAGATTTCGTGGGCTAGAACCCACTTTGTCAGATGCATGGAGTGGAAGATACAGGAACACCTATAAATACATGAAACGATGTGAGTTTCCTTACCAAGTGACTTTTCACTAATATCGTTTCATGTATTTATACGTGCTCCTGTATTTTCTACTCCATGCATCTGACGAAGTGGGTTCTAGCCCACGAAAGTTTATGCCTAAATAAATTTGTTCGTCTTTAAGGTGCCACAAGGACTCATAGTTGTTTTTAATATAATATCTGTCAGTATGAAAAATCTAGCGAGCTGTGCTGAATTATAGCCTATGCAAGCAGCAACCTAAGTACTTCAGCGGAGTATGTATGCTGGTTTTGTCCTTTTTGTTAGGTTCATAGAAGGCACCGGAAACAGCACAACATGAAGTACCAACTTCCCTAGAATAGGACTTGGGGACAGACATGCTGACTGTTCTTGGAAACTTCTGGGTGTAGCAATGCAGAATAGAGAGAGCGATGCACTCATGGGCACAGTGCAATTTGAACACCGCACTTACAGCAAGCTGTAGTGTAGGGTGGGAGGCTGTCTATCCAGTGCCAGCTAAGGACAGCTCTGCAGGCTAATTCACTCATATGCTAATAGAGTGTCAAAGAAGTGTCAAAAGTATTGTAGTGTAATCAGGCCAATACTTTTGTGTTAGCTTAGTTCAAAAGAAATGTTAATGGTATTGTCTTCACTTATCTGTAACCTGTTTATTGCTATTGCATTTCATTATACATATCCCTGTAACTAACTTGACATTAAGTGTGTGTGCTAGTGTTACGATGAAGAATGTACTTGATGTGTAAACTTCACAAAAACTAATGAAAGATTATTTACTATTGCATTGTGTATATCCTTGTAATTAAATTACCCATCAAATGCAGTTGGAGCCTTGGAAATCTAAATGAAAAAAAAATCCACTAACTTCAAATTGAGGGCCATTGTGTTCAACAATGGAAATGCACAAATACTCAGATTTTCCTACTCCTCAAACCCATTTGGGTGAAGACACTGTTTAGCTTTTCTGGAGAAGAAGCTATAAATATTGATTTAAGCCTAAGGAATGGTCCTGTATCTCTGACTGTTTTGGACTCTTACGGGAAAGATACCAAATGCAAAGTGGATATTCCCAGAAACATCTGGGTTCCCTGAAAAGTTTTTGGGAACTGAGAGATTACTACATCTCTGCTATCATTTTTGACTTACAACTTTGATTCACCTGTCTAATGTATTTTACCTGTTTTAACCTCTCAATAACTCATTTCTTGTTTTAGCTGATAAATCTCTAGTTAATTTACTAGAGAATTGGCTGTCAGCATTGTCTTTGGTGTGAGCAGAGCCATCCTTAGGATTTGTGGTGCCCTATGCAGTATTATTAAACTGGTGCCCCTATGCCTGACTTACTCTTAGCAACATAAACATAAGTTTACAGTGTTGGAAAATTTGCCACATGCACTTTATTAAAATCAGTTTAAACAAATTAAGCACACTATAATGCTGATGGGATATACTTGCACTAAAGAAAGTAGCGCTGTAGAAAAAATTCTGATTTTTTTGACAGAATGATGCAAATATAATTTTTTAAATTTGTCAGTATTTTGTTGGAAATTTCTATGAAGAGGTATTGAAACAATGATTTGTTTTTAATTAAAAGCAATCTTTCTGGCTTTTTTGGTTGCAGCATCAGTAATCATGCCATCATATGACAAAGACAAAGTGATGTCTTGTTCAACTAAAAGAATAGCAAGACCAGTTAAGCATTCCTGACTTATTGTAGAGTGGAGAGAGTTTTTTTTAATGAGCTTTAGTTTTCAGAAAATCTGTTCTCCTGATGCTACTGTTACAGGAATTGTCAGTAGAACATGAGTGGCAATGTACACATTAGGATATATGTCAACAAGTTTGGTGGTATGAATAAAATGTACGTCTGTTATCGACTTTGCATGTGGCAACACGGACTGTACAAAGAATTGAATAGATTGTCATCAAAGTCCATTTAAATCAAAACTATCACCATGCTTCAGGAGGCTCTCTAGGTTCTTGCACTTTGTTATTAGTTGCTCTTGTTTTCCTATTTTGTTGAATCTAGTTATGTGCTACAAAAATCCAAACTGCTCGTGGTGTGTTCGTACAGTATTAAACCTTTCATCAATGGCAGATACTGCTTTATCCATCACAACATTAAAAAATTCAACCTCAGATTTCTTTTGTGGATCTTCTGTGGGCTATTCTGCTCCTTCATATTTCACTTGCCATTTTCTCTCAAAACTATTATCACGTTCGGACATGGAAACTCTCTCTTGCTGTACCCTGTGCTGCTTTGACTTCATTTTCTATGTATTTCACGAAAAAGTCTTGTATGGTGTTTAGTAAGCTAAGTGTTGAATCAAGCTACATTGCTGGACTCTGCATTAATTTTCTTACACTTGAGATTTTAACAAGAATGTCATACCAGTTTACGACAGATGTTAGAAACTTGAAGATAGATAATCACTGTGCTTCGCTTTTGGATTTCTGGCTTCTTCCAAAATAGCAACCAGTGCTTCATAAACTTCCTCAGATTATATCTCAACGTTTTTGCACATTCTACTCTGCTTTCCCAGTGTGTCTAAGATAGAGGCTTAACAGTAATATCACTGGCATGTGCTTTGAATATTTGCCATTGTTGCATGGAAGCTGAAACGAGCTAGTAAATGCACTGCAGCAAAACAGAAAAAGAAATAGCTTCTACAGAAGACTTGGCCATATCACACAAAATCAGATTAAGACTGTGGCATGCACATGGAACAAGAAGGCTCGTGAATTTTCTGCCAACAGTCTAGTTTGCACGCCACAAATGCATCGTCTCATATTGGTGCCATTATCATAGTCTTGTCTTCTAATGTTCATTACGGACAATCCCATTCATTTTAGCTCATCAAGGAGAGCGTGAAGTTCAAAACCTGTAGTGTCTTCTACTTCTAAAAATGTGATAAATGATTCCTTAACTCTAATCTGTGCTGAATCATTAGTGTCGACAAATCTCACTACTAACGACATCTGTTCTTTATGACTTGCATCCAGAGTACAATCTAGAATTATGGCAAAATATTTTGCAAAAGAAACCAATGAAACAATTTTGTCTCTCACTTTACCACTCATTAGCATGATCAGTTCATTTTGAATTCTTGTTCCCAAATAGTGCTCATATATTTTATTTTCAGTTACTCTTTGGAGATATTCATTCATCACTGTGTCATTTCCCAGTAGTTGTACAAGGCCCCCCCAAAATTGCCATTTTTGGGTTGCTATAATTTCTCAGTGCTTCCTCTAAAAGCAAGATTGTTCGTCGATAGATATTCAACAATAGATAAGAGATGTTGAAGAACACAATGCCAATGCTGCTTCTCTGACTCCGGAAGTCTTTGATTTTGGGCATCAAATGTTACCTGATTTTTTAATTTTTTTTAACCTTCTATTCAGCTCACACCATTCATGCATACTTTCAGTGTGGTGTTATGTCTTTTCATGTTGCAGTAATGTATGACCTAAGATTTTTGCCAATCATTAATTCCCACAGTTGCTATGTTAAACTTGCAACTGTTGAAAATCTTGATGGGAAACAAAATACAGCATCCTTGCATTTAGGGTACACAAGCCACCATCTGTTGACAATTTCACCATTAGAAAGTCTTTTGTAGTAATTGTTTTATGTGAATTTCCTACCTCTAATGTCTTTAGGATATTCAAGACCTTCTATTCTCACGAAGCCTTTCTCAAGTATAATGGCGTGTAATTCGTTGTTTAAAGATTGTGGCCATGCGCCAATGTCATCTATATCCCAAGCTAGTACAGTTTCAGCTGTTATAATTTCTTGTTTTGTGTCTGCATCTGTTTCAAATGATTGTTTCATGTTTTGTTGAGTTTCTTGAGCTTCATCTGCATAAAAATGTTCTTCCACAGTTACTTGAAGATCTTGATCAACTTTGTTGTTTTCATGATCTGCAAACTTCTGTGCTTGTATAGCTAATTCTATTTCATCTTTCTGTTTTCCTTTTTTGTGACCTGGAAAGTTGTTTTCGATATGACATAATTTATAAGAGTGTTTTTTTAAAGAAGAAATAACTATTAAAATTACTGTCAGATTATCAGAAATATTTAAAATAATTAATATAGGATAGCCATGAGTCTGGACCTTGAGCTAGTTTGGAGACACCTCACACGGCGCTACACCCTGACTGAGACACAATAGAGTTGGAAACCTATGTCATTTTTACAAAGTTTCTTTTTAGTTTTAAATGTGTAGTGTGGGCATTGTTTACAACTCTATACCAACCTTATACTATAAATAGATCAGTGCATCATTATTGAGTTTAATAAGTTGGGTTTCCAAGTAGTGGGAAAATAGAACCCTAGTTTTATTCCTAGGTAAAGCACACAGTGACCAAAATGAAGCCAGCACAGAATCATTTTATCTGGATTAAGGGAGGACAGAAATGTTACAGAAGTCCTATCCACTAAAATTAGTGCAGCATAGACGGAGACAAGCTAATTCCTTTTTCCAACCTAATGTGCCCTGGTTACAGAAGATCCTTTCCAGATTTTGTCACTCATCCTTTCTGATAAACAGTGTCAATTATGATGCTGAACTTCCATCACCAGTTCATTTTACTTAGACAATTGAGTAATCAGATGATAACTTCTGATCACTTGCCATCTTGACTGGATATCAAGAGCTTATTCAGAAAAAAAAATTCTTTGAGATATTTCTGTTACATCCACACCTTTAAGCTCTGCCTATTCATATGTCTGACCTTAAAATTATTCAGTCCTTAAATTGTGCCTTATTTTAGTTTAGAAAATATGTTAGGAATGGCAGCATATTTTGGGCACTGCTAGAAATACATGATAAATCACTGCCTCTAAAGTTCCATCATAAACTGACATTTTCACAGCTCTAGCATGATCTGCTGCACGTAGTCTTCACAAGGAAGTGTCCCTGGCCTTTTTACATGGTTAATATCAGTTATTTACTGTATGAAAGTTGGACAAAACACTGTGAAAATTTAAGACATTGGCTGCCCAACCTCTGGGCTGGCAAAAACTATACTGACTCACTGGGAAAAAAAAAGCAAGAGAATCTTAGTACAACGTGGTCACTCTAGACTAGTGAGGAGATAAGCATATTATAGTTGTTAGAGGGCTCTATTTAGCAGTAACAGGGCTATAGGAAAGCCTGTCAACATTTTTTGTTTCTCTGGTGAAAACTGGCCCACTCCCTCCCCCAAGCCAAACTTTTCACAATTAATTGTCAACAACTTAATTTTCTGTTTTTGGCTAAGATATTGATTTTTTTGTAATAAAAAAATACTGAAGTTGGATTCAGGATTGTTGGCAAACAAAGTTATTAAATTACAATGTAACATGATTTTGATAAAGATATTTAAAATGTCATTAAGACTGGCAAAAAAAGGGAAAACTGGTCCATTTTGAACCCTGCACCAAATATAAGATTGAAAAAAAAATGTTCAAAGCTGATCAATGGCAACACAGTACTGCTTTCATGCTTGTCTCACTCCCGGCCTGCTGGTCCAACAGCTGCAGTAGAGGAGGAGATAGGTAGAAAGCTGTGAGACCCCAAAATCCACTTCTTGGGATGCAGAGTGGCAACAGCAGCTGCAAACCCTCAGGTCACACCGCTGGGCCTCGCCACCAGCACCACGGACCATCGTTAAGTGAGACATCTCGGAGACAGGGAACCCACAGGCCTGCGACAACTCCTCCTGCCCCATGCGCCTCGCCTCCCCCCCCCCCCCCCCCCCCGCCCCGGGATCGGATGGGTTGCTGCCAGGCTGGGTAAGAGATGCGCTCCCCAGCCCAGGCAGCTGTGTGCATTCTAGTCTGTGCGGTCTCTTGGAGCGGAGACGCTCAGACTGGCTGCTGAGGAAGTAAGTCACTTCCTCAGCATGCAGCCAGCCAGCCTGAGCATTTGCACCCTGCTCAGCCCCGCTGGGAAGCTGCACTCAGCGCTGGGGCTGGAGAGATGGACACTCCATTTTGTGAGGGGGGGAAAGAAGTAGAACGCAGGGGGGCAGCAATACGATACTGCTGGAGTTGGCACCGCCTGGCCTGCCTTACCTCATGGTGGCGGGGAGAGAGTCACACTGGTGAGTTCCCCTGCCCCTTCCCAGAGACCCTGGCAGCCAGTACCCTACCTCAGAATGCACCAGTGCATTCGGCTCTACGACTCAACACCGCTTTTACCTGCTTGCTGTCCCGCCCTGGCGGTAGTGCCCCTAATTTAGTGGTGCCCTATGCAGCCACATATGCCTAAACATGGCTCTGGATGTGAGATCTGAAGTACCAGTTGATCTGGGGTAAGAGATTGATCCTTCTGGAGTGGGAGTAATTTGACGTGGTTTGTATGACCATTATCAGCAGACCAATTTGTCCATGCGGCAGTATAGGCTGGAGTGCCTAAAGGGACTATCTGTGACTCTATGGTAGGACTGGTATAGGGATTAAGGAGCACACAATTATTACTGACTTGGTGAAATCTATTTATAGAATATATACCACCAGTTCGGGGTGTCTGCTTTGTTTTCTGATAGTCTGAGTTGTGATTAGCACTCTGTTATGAGTCAATCCAGACAGCGTGACTTATGCATAGAACAAAAGCGTGTTCCAGGGGTTACAGCTGCTCATTGAAAGCATAGATTCAGTCAATATGCAGGATTGTCTCCAACTCTGTGACTCTGTTGAAGGCCAGAAGGGACCACTAGATCATCTAGTTTGACCTCCTCTAGGCTGCCAACACCACCACACAGTAAGCCCACAATGGAAGTGAGACCAAAGTAAATGAGATCCGCGGGAGACTAGACGATTAGTGTCACAGAGAACAGCTGTTTGACAGCGTTCTGGAGGTTGGATAGGTGTATGCTGACATATGGTAACTTGCACTTATAAAATGATCATACTATAGGTTGGGGATGATAACCTCATGAGTCATTGTTTGACTTTGTCATTCTGGTGCAGTGTTTTGAAGGAATGGATATCTGGAACAATAGAGGTGCCCTGATGTGTATTACAGCCAGTTGGAGTCCAGATAAAGTGTAATGGAAAGGGAATGTGTTCCAGTGCAGAGGCAAGGAAGGACTAGTGCAGAACTCACAGACTGAGGTGAAGCAAGAGCCAGCTTGCATGCATGAACAGATGGTGCTGGATAGTTGGACAGAGAAAAGCATGTAGCAGTACGACTGTGACCCACACAATTCTGCTGGGGTAAGGTGCTTAACTTTTAGGTTAGTGAAGAGACTTATGCCAATCTGTATCAATGCCCTGCACACACAGTGTGCAATTTATACTAGTTGAGGATGTGCGTGGCAAGTAATGGCAGGGACTTGCATCAATATGGTATGTGAACACTATTGCATCTAGAAGCAACTGGTCTATAAACTATCATAGATGCATATAGGTCAATATTGCTGTTTTTTGGGTGCAACTAGATGATGCATCACCTAACACTTTGTCGTGCCTTGGAACTGTTCTCTTGTGATGGCTCTTTAATGTCCTCTCTCCATTGTGTCAATTGTGTTTGACTGGTTAGTGCTGGTGGAAACTACGTTACACAGTTGTTATCTGCGGGTGGTTTTTATAGTGGATGATGGTGTATAAATTGAGGTATGTAACACAACCCCCACCCGTGTCATGTTGTAGCTGGCTGTGCACTTGCAGCTTCTGAGTGTTTCCAGAAGTGCATGTCAGACACAGTGTGTAGTTTCCTCAATGTGTTCTCCTTTGTATGCCTGTAAAACAGGGGTAGGCAACATATGGCACAGGTGCCGAAGGCGGCACGCGAGCTGATTTTTAGTGGCACTCACACTGCCCAGGTCCTGGCCACTGGTCTTTTAAACGAAGCTTCTTAAACATTTTAAAAACTGTATTTACTTTACATACAACAATAGTTTAATTCTATATATAGACTTATAGAAAGAGACCTTCTAAAAACGTTAAAATGTATCACCGGCATGCGAAACCTTAAATTAGAGTGGATAGATGAAGACTCGGCACACCACTTCTGAAAGGTTGCCGATCCCTGCTGTAAAAGAACTTTGTGTTGCTCTGAGCATGCATACGGCACCTGGCACTGGAAGGGCCTGTGTTGTACATATGAGGGATCTTATAAGTTTTCCCCAGCCCGGAAATCCTGACCCACTCAATATTTCTTCTCGTGTGAGTCCATATCCCAGAATTCATTCAGATATTGCAGCTAAAAGAGCAAATACTGTTTAATTTTGCTCATTATACCAAAGTCAAAATAGAAAGAATTGCCTACATTTCTAGAAGTTTGATTTTTAAAATGCGTACTTTTTTTCCTAAGTAAAACAATGAAGATACCAGCCTCATACTTCAGGGCAAAAGGCAGCTGCTAACGGATGGGGATTAAGAAGAAACTCACCTTATGGCCAGTTATTCCATAAATGGGTACCACAAAGTTTCTGGCACATTTTTCTGAAGTTGTCAGATAGGATACTGAACTAGGAAGGCCACTGTTCTGATCTGGTATGGCTGTTTCTGTATTCCTAGGAATACTATATACACAATTTTCACTTTAAATATCATGGAATTTATGCTCCTTACACATTTGTTCAATAATATGCTGTATAAGCAATGCTTCTAATTACTGCAGCAATTTATATTCTAAAGGTTGTCTTTTAAACCAGAAGCCTTTTTTGTAAATGAGTTAATAGATTCTGCTGAAAATGTGACTGTGTGGAAAAAAGTGTTAGCACTCCCAAGTTAGAAGTGGTTGCTTTACATGATATATTGAACACATAATACAATGCTTTCTATTTTGTAAAATGTTTTACTGTTTATCCATTATTGTTAGAAGGAAAATATGCTTTAGACTGTTATGACGGGGGAATAAAAATGATTGAGCTACTTAGTTAAAATGTTGTTTTTACATTCAATTGTTTTTGTAAAACCGGTTAGTAGAATCTTGGATGTGAACTTAATTGTACATCATGATGCCTGGGCATAGTGGTGGGTCCTGGCATGCCAAAATTCAGTAGCTGTACACTTGTCTTGGATAAGTATTACTACCTGTTGTAAAAGTGATAGATAGGGAATAGGGTCAGAATTCTGTGCTAAAGCAGAACACCTGCTTTGCCCATTTGCACATCAGCACTTGGAATGCCCTTCCCACTCTGTTAACTTTGGGATCTTACCAAAATCTTTTAACACCACTGTATGTGCTCAGAGTTCTTTTCTACAGTGTGTCTGCAATTAACTAAAATTAAAATTCCAGTAACTTAACCATAGTACAGTGTGTACAGATCCAAAAGGTGTGTTGGGCAGTATTAAGTTTTCAGTTGATATGTTTACTTATCTGGGTAGGGCTTTACACTATTGTGCTCTTCTAAGCCCATCCTGGTGTTTCTGATTCATTGTAAGCTGGAAAATCTTTTTCTGTCTGAGGGGGCGACTGCCTCTGTGCTGAGCGAGGCCTTTTGCCCCATCCAGGGAGCCCATCTTTTTTCTGCTTTTGGTTCATTGGATATCTTAGAGTGAGAACACAGGAACAGCCATACTGGGTCAGACCAGTGGTCCACTGAGCCCAGTATCTTGTCACGTGACAGTGGCAAATGCCAGATGTTGCACAGGGAGTAAATAGAAGAGGGCAATTTACTGAGTGATCTACTTTCTGTCGTCCAGCCTCAGCTCCCGGCAGTCAGAGGTCTAAGGATATCCAGAGCATGGGGTTGTGACCCTGACCATCTTGGCTAATAGCCATTGATGGACCTATAATCCATGAATTTATCTAATTATTTTCTGAACCCACTTATAATTTTGGAATTCACAACATCCCCTGGCAACGAGTTCCATAGGTTGACTGTGTTATGTGGAGAAGTACTTATGTTTGTTTTAAACCTTCTGTCTATTAATTTCATTGGGTGACCTCTGGTTCTTGTGTTAGATGAATGGGTAAATAACACTTCCATATTCACAAATGGTGTAAAAAACATGATTTTATAAACCTCTATCATATCTCCCCTCAGTCATCTCTTTCCTAAGCTGAACAGTTTCTTCTCATATGGAAGCTGTTCCATACCCCTAATCATTTTTGTTGCCCTTCTCCTGCCTTGGAGCTGCTCCTGAGAGCCTCCTGCTTGCTTTGTGTGTGTGTGGGGGGGGGGGGGGAAGCAAAGGGCGATTAATGTCAGGATGTCCCCTCCCCCCTGCTCTTGCACCCCACTTACCCCAAGGAAGTGTGGGGGATGCCACATGACAGGGCTCACGACAGGGCCCAGGATGGAGGGAGCTTCCTGGTAGCGGCAGCTGCTATGTCAACTTGCTGATCTACTTAAAAAGACAGTTTACTTAGAGTGTGGTCAGCGTACTTAAAGGGGCAACGTGCCTCTCTCTCTCTCACACACATGGTGTGTGTCTCTGTCTGCCATGCTGTCTCCCCTCCCTCCATTCGTGGTGCCTTGTAGAGTGTGAGGCTATATTAATAACAATGGGTTACCCCTGAGGGCTCAGCCAAAAGCTAGTTCATCATTTAGCATATCCCACCCTTTGACTTTACCACCTCAGCCAAGCTTCACAGTCATCGTTGCTGTGTATGGTATTAAATTGTTAGTTTAAAAGTGCGTGTGTGTGTGTGTGTGTGTGTGAAAAGTTCCCTGGAACCTAACCCCCACATTTACATTAATTCTTATGGGGAAATTGGGTTCACTTAACATCGTTTCGCTTAAAATCACATTTTTCAGGAACATAAGTACAATGTTAAGTGAGGAGTTACTGTAGTTCAGTATCGTCTGCATACTTTGCCAGCTCACTGTTTACCCCTTTTTCTAGATCATTTATGAATATGTTGAACAGCCCTGGTCCCAGTCCAGACCAGAGCGCCTGGTAACTTTTACTCTGTGTGAGGTGGTGTCAGGAAATAAATCAGGGGAGATGGCCATCCAACCGATAGATGTGTTGTCCTGTTTGCGCCAGCCAACAGTGCTTTCACTTAAAGCTAAACTTTACTTGGTCTCAAGCACTTACACACGTCCACAACAGGTTAGTAAAACACCCCCAACCCTTGATAATTACCAAAGCTGAGCGTGGCTCTTGAGTGGTACAGTGGCAGCCCGTCTGCCGCTGGGGACTGCAAGATGTATCAGAGGGAGAGTCCAGAAAAGTCCAACTACCTCAAACTTTTCTCCCTTATTTATACATTAGTAATAGAAGGACATGTCCTTAAAGAAAACTTGTTAAGCAAGCAGTTCCAGTCGTCAAGCAAGAGGCTTCTGTCTGATTATTGATTCATCAGGTGTGGGTTTCCCCCAGAGTTTGCAGCCTTGAGACTCTGTTAGACACATTCCTGAGGGCACATCCTGCTCTTCTAAGATGCATGTATCAGCAACTTCAAGACAATTCTTATCAGGAAGGAAGTGGGGTCAATTTGCCCTTTCTGGGGCACCCAAAAGCCCCTCCTCTCCTGCCTTTGTCAAGCTTAGGCTGTGACATGGCCAATTTACAGCCGGCTGACTTGGCTGCTTTTAGCAATAAGCCATAGTGGTTTCAGGCACTTTACTTGTTTGCTGACATCTCCCTTACAGAGCGACCCCGCTACTTCTCTCCATCGTGTAAATTGACCACTTATTCCTCTTCTTTGTTTCATTTTTTTTAACAGCTACTGATCCATGAGACAACCTTCCAACTTATCCCATGACTGCTTACTTTGCTTAAGAGCCTTTGGTGAGAGACTTTGTCAGACCTTTCTCAAAGTCCTCGTATATTATCTCAACTGGCTAACCCTTGTCCATATGTTTTGGACCCTCCTCAAAAAATTCTAATAGATTGGTGAGGCATGATTTCCTTTTACAAAAGCAATGTTGACTCTTTGCCAACAGATCATGTTCATTTATGTGTCTGATAATTCTGTTCTTTACTATAGTTTTAGCCAATTTGCCTGGTACTGAAGTTAGACTTTATGGGCTGTAATTGCCAGGGTTGCCTCTGGAGTCTTTTTATTAAAAATCAGTGTTACATTAACTAACTTCCAGTAATCTGGTACACAGGGTGATTTAAATTAGGTTACCAACCACAGTTAGCAGTTCTGCAATTTTGTATTTGAGTTCCTTCAAAACTCTTTGGTGAATACCAGCTGGTTCTGGTGACTTATTACTGTTTAACTTCTCCATTTGTTCTAAAATCTCCTTTATTAGCACCTCAGTCTGGACAGTTCCTCCAATTTGTCACCTAAAAAGAATGGCTCCGGTGCGGGCATCTCTCTCTCATTCTCTGCAGTGAAGACTGATGTAAGGAATTAATATAGCTTCTCTGCAACAGTCTTGTCTACCTTGAGTTCTCTTTTAGCATCTCAATTGTTCAATGGCCCCATTGATTGTTTGGCAGGCTTCCTGCTTCTGAAGTGATTTAAAAATATGTTGCTGTTAATTTTTGTGTCTTTTGCTACTTGCTCTTCAGATTGCTTTTTGACCTGCCTAATTATATTTGACTTGCAAGAATTTATGTTCCTTTATTTCCTCAGTAGCATTTGACTTCCAGTTTTTAAAAGATGTCTTTTTGTCTCTGCCTCTTTTATTCTGTTTTATGTCATAGTGACTTTTTTTTTCTCCTCTGACTGTTTTTGTGTGTTTTTAAATTTGGGGTATATGTGTAGTTTGAACCTCTGTTATGGTGTTTTTATTGTGGTTTGTGGATTGGCTTGAAACTCAGCTCTTCCTTCTAAAGAAGGATGTTTTATTGGGTTAATACATGCATATTGTATTAGGAGCCCACTGAGGAGAGTGGGATGCCTTTAGTTCTGTTTGTACTTATAGTAGTGGTAACATATTTGGAAAGAAAATTTTTGGTCCCTGGCTCATTACTGGTAGGAGCTTAAATGTGTGTCTCTGCTAGGATAGTCTCTGCCCTCTCCCACTTGGTTCATACCAAGTACTCCATTTAGCACTGTTATCGTAACTAACAGATAGCAAAACTTAAGGCAGAAAGGGACCTCTGGGGAGTGGAGACAACTTACTTCCTCCTATACTTAACAGTTGGGTTGTGGGAAAAGGTAATGAGGAAAAATGCCTCATATTTGGATCTCCTCAAATTTTTTTAAATCTGTCTTTGCAGTGAGCACCTCTATGGCGAGGAAGGAAGATTAGGGAGTGATTTAACTTACCTTACTTCCCCTCCAAATAAAAATGTCTACATTTTGGAAGTATTTACACCTTTACACTTATTTGTATTATAGTAGTGTCTACAGACCCCATCACAGTCAGAACCTCATTGGCCTAAACATTTTACCCTCTGAGTTTAAAAAACCCCAAAAAACCCCACCATCCTATGAAGTAGAGTTACTGTGTAGTTAAACATCCCATTTGTACATGGACTGACAAAACCCAGACGACTCAAAGTTGGTTTGACACTTGATCCTTTACTCATACTATTGTTCCATAATATTTTTTCCTCCATTACATCATGAACGATGAAAGTGCCAACTTTTTTTTAAAAAAAACTGCCTGGACTGTGTTTTTATCATGCCACAACCTTTTTACTTAAAAATAACTTTTGTATTCAGTATATATTTAGAGAGGAAACTTCTCTTTAATGTGAAAATGTTGAACATCTGTGGTTTTACCCACAATATATACTAAGCATTTGGCGTATGCATTTATCTGTAGGGACACAATGACATTTTTCTCGGCAGTTGTAACCATGACAACAACTGGGAATGTCTGTGCTGCTTAACTTTTCAGAAGAATATAAATTTTTACCTTCCTATTAGAACGTTTGATAGAAAAGTTTTTGCAAGTTGCTAAAGCATATTCAGTTTCTTCAACCAGTAAATATTAAGTTCTGTGAAATTTATAATGTTTCATTTTTAGTAGCAGAAAGTTTTAAAAGTAAGAGTAGAGTTTAAGTGAAATATTGGAGGTATATTGGTGTCTCAGCATATGTTTAAGAAACATCAATGCATTTGAGAGGCTAAAAGTACAAAAGTTTAGTCCTATTCCGTAATCATGTTACAGGTTTAAGTGTAAGTGCAGAAAAACTAGGATGTTAAAGAAGTTGATTTTATCTTCTTGGAGTAACTTCATTGTTGACATTTGTACGAAGTAAGTAATATAAACATTTATTCTATTAGGTCCAGAGATGTTAAGGAGCAGAGTGTAATTACATAATTCACTTCTCTTATATAACATCACTAAAGTTTCTATGGATACAAAAAAAATTGCAGATTATTTCTTAGTAAAGAAGTACTGTAGTTTCTTTGTTTAAATGTCTTTGTAAAATAAAATAGCCCTAGAAAACTAAGTTTTACAAGACATTATACTTAGTGCAATGCAAGTTTATATAGCATTTTTCACAAACTGTACCAACATCCTAAATGTAGTGCATAGTAGGTGGTATAGCAAATAGCGGTTCAAATAAATATCAGACAGATTATCAGAGCTGCTCAGCACCCAGCAACTCCTATTTGGTGACATTTTGGTGCCTAAATGGGAGTGGATAGAGCTAAGCTCTCTTGAAAATCTGGCCTATGTTGTTTAAAACATTCAGTTGTTGTAAATTTAACAGTGGAAGGAGTAAGATGAAGAGACATGGAAAATTGAGAGAAGGTAAATATCTGAATCCAAGGACAAGTTCATCAGATGCATCCTGCAAATGTATAGGCTGTTAAACAGCAAAAATCTCCTAGTGGAACTAACAGAGAAGTTATCTGGTATGATGATCAAGTTCCCAAGACTTATTGTTCTGGGAGACTTCAACATTCATATTGACAACACCTTTGCTACAGTGACCTAAAACCTACTATCCACGCTTTCCACCCTTTTTCTCACAGGTACATTCACCTCCACACATATCAAGTCACACCCTGAACCTGATTTGCAGAGTTCATATTGCTTACATCAATCTTGAATTTACCATCCCCTCTTTCAGGCTAAGAGCAGAAGTCTTCCAGTTTCTAGTTAAAATGTCGCAACCATAATAATCCAGGAAGATAATGAATTCCAGTTAAATTCTAAAACATCTTTTCCAGGTGAATGCACACCACCAAAATGCCATGGAATAGAAGAGCTAATCCTGAGGGCATTCTGCGCCAAAAAAATTAAAAATTCTGCACACAGTATTTTAAAATTGTGCAAATTTTATTTGTCAAATAAATGTGGAGGCTCCAGCATGGCTTTGGGGAGCACAAGTCACTGGCTGTGCAGAGGGGGGAGATCACTGTGTAGTTGCCCAGACCAGGGCATGGACTCAGCAGTGAGGCTGTACCCAACCCTGACGTAGCGTTGAGGACCGGGCGTGCCTCAGAAACATCCCCAGGGACCTTCCCCCCTGTGTCAGGTGCACCAGGTATGAGCAGGCACGCTCAGCAAGGCAGGATCCAAGTGTGGAGGGGCTTAATGTGCGGGGATCCAGATGTGTGTTGAGAGGGCTCTTTGTGGGGAAATCTGGGTGCAGGTGGCTCAGTGTGGGATCCGGGTGTGGGGCAGATCTGGGGCTTGTTGGGGAGTTCTGGGTGCAATGGTAATGGGACTCGGCTTCCCGCAGCCCCCATTGGACCAGGATGGCGAACCGCGGCCAGTGGGAGCTGCGATTGGCGAACTGGCAAGTAAAGAAACCGGCGAGGCCCCCGGCCCACTAAGGGTGCTTACCCTGCAGTGCTGCGTGCCAAGGTTGCTGATAACTGATCTAGTGAATCAGTGGCCAGTCATTAACTACAGCTATTACACAGAGAGTCCACCTCCTCCTCATTAACACACAGAATTCTTTGGGTATCTGGTAACTTGTGAAAGAAGAAGCCTGCAGCAGGAAGGAAGGAAATTTTAACAGTGGTGATTGGGAGGGTAGATGGGGGGAGGAAGAGGAACAGTCAAATGGAAATGGTATTCGGCACACAGAATTCTTGTGAACATATGACCTGGGCATGGGAGAAACAAAGGAGAGCTCACTTCTGCTTGATCATAATAGCTGCTAACTCATACCTGTTGAAGTGCTGCAGAGAGAGGAGATTTAGAGAGTTCTTGAGAGTGGGAAAGCGAAGATGTGCCAGTATTTCTGCAGTCTCTTACTGAAGGATTGATTGGAAGTGAAACTGATCTTCCTCAATGGTACAAATCATGGAGCTTTCATCCTTGTTCATAAAAACTCCCATTGACTTCAATGAATGATGTAAATGGGAGTTCTTTCTAGACAAAACGTGCACAAAAGACTTAAAGATTTTGCCTGGAACCATTAGTTAGAAGTTAGTGTAGATAAAGGGGATGTGACCTCTTTATCTTGGCTAGGTTTCTGAGGATTGCCCCAGGCTACAGTTTTTAAAACAACAACACTTTATTGAAATGAGTATGCAAAGTATATCACAGATCTCTGCTACATCTAGCAGAATTTTGATTTCATGAACAGGGAATAGAATGAAATAGCCTATTTTATACCATTTAATCTAGACCAAGCATTCAATATCTTTTTTTGAAAGTTATTTTTCAGCCTAAAACAGTCCTTCATTTGTGAAATTTCTGAAATCAATTCACATATGTTTTGGGGCCTTTTTTGAGTTCCATTGCCCTCTGACACACACACAGAACTGAACAAAAACCAACAAACCAATGGAAAAAGAAAAATCAGAAATGCCTGTTTGAGAATAGCTGTCAATAACTGTCCCTGGATGCCGTAGAGAATTTTCATTTCAGTAGTTCAATGGATTGTATATTTTCCTAGTATTTTTGTAGTTTTACACTATTCTTCTGTTCATGGTGATGAAGGAATGTCAGTCAGCTTTTTCTTTGTTGCATCTCAAAATATATGGTCTATGATTTCATAACCTTTTTTGAATTGCATTCCTACTCTGCACCAAAACAATCAACACATGCTGTGTAGATTCAAAACTTCCTGGGTTTTGACTCATTAACAAATTAACTAGACAAATGCCAGCGTATGACATGTCCTAGGGTTTATCTTTAGGACTGCTCAGCCCCAGACTCCCAGCTTTTTTCTGGCTCAGAGGGGCTTCTTCTACCTCCCTTGTGTCCAGGGTAGGTTAAGGAGCTGCACGTGCCCCAGTGAGTTAGCAGGCTGAATTCCAACACCTGCTAATAGTGTGTTTCAACAGAAGAACCCAGCTATGGTTTTGCGGTGTCAAAAATAATGAATCAAAAAATAAATATTGTACTTTGTTTTGTATTTACTGCTGTATTTTGGGTTGATACACTAGAATTCTTCCCGTAGTATGAGAGTCCATGTATGTTTCCTCACTTGTGCTTTCAAATCTTTTATACATTACAAGTAATGAGTTTTGTTAGATCAGGTACATTTAGCATAAAGCAGATTTTGGTTTTTAATCCTTAATCTTCTATTCCAAATAACAGTACACACTGGCAAATAGTTGTGTGCAGCTTTTTGCAAGGTACACACCAATGTGAACTGAGATAGGATAGAACCCTAAAATTATAAAGGGTTATAATTATAAAGGGTTATAATTATAAAATTATAAGTATGATCTTACAGTAAGATTTTGATGTTTTAATATTTATAGTCTATTCAAATTCTGTTTTTTATGGTGGTGGTTATTGAACAGAGTTTGAACAGTTGCTACATATCAGTTCTCAGAAGAATTGCATATACCTGTAATTTAGTGATCCACAGTAATTCTGCTTGTCTGCAAGAGCAACAGCAATGTAGTGAATTAACTTATCAGTAGAACAGACTATCTGATATGAAAGATCTAAAAGAAGGATAATTAAGTCTGACTGATTTTTGTCTCTGTCTTTTGTCTGATTGACTCTGGAAACAACTTAATAGATGATCAGATGTTTAAAATTTCATTATCTGAAACTGCTTTCCTAAATTGTATTAATTTTATGTGCTGTAACACTGAGTTAGTGTATATTTTGTTCATAGCTGCTAATGAACACATCCCATTTACATTGTTACTCCTGGGTCTGCCTAATTAAAACTCCAAACTAATAAACTTCAAAAGTGAGATATAGCAGATGCATCTGGACAAGTGTCTGGTAATAATTAGGCTTTGAAGGATTAGATTTTTATCAGTAAATGTCAGTAAATACCAATTTTACTTTACACAAATGGACAAAAAATATTTCTGTAGGCGGTAATCTGCTTACAGGTAGGCAAAATAAGAAAAATGATACTTGAGAATTTATTAGAATTTGATTTAAGGATATATTCTTTGTATATTTTGAGGTGAGGTTGACCATTTGTTTTCAAGGTTATAAAGCTTTAACTTTTTGAATCTAGGGGCTGGTCTTCACTAGGGCTGGGGATCGGCTGTAGATACGCAACTTCAGCTACGTTAATAATGTAGCTGAAGTCGACGTCTCTACAGCCGACTTACCTACCGTCCTCACGGCGGCGGGCGGCGGCGCGCTCCCGCTCCCCTGTCGACTCCAGCTTACGCCTTTCGGCGAGCTGGAGTTCCGGAGTCAATGGGGGCAGCGCTGGCGATCGATTTATCACGTCCTGATGAGACGCGATAAATCAGTCGCCAAAAGACCGATTGCTACCGCACGTAGTGAAGACAAGCCCTCAGTGTCTGCAGTCATTAAGTAGTTATTGTCTGACTGCACTCCTCCCCCCATTTCCTACAACTGTGAAAATATGTCAGTACAAATGGAGAAAAATGCTTTAAAAACCATTAATTCAGTTGAGAATAGTAATAATGGACAGGTTTTTGTCTATTTAATTACGAAGAACATGGAAAAATATTTGAAGCAGCTGCTGAAATAATTTTTTGCTTTTAGGTATCAAATCTATTTTCTCCAGGTTTTTCAGCATGAACAACTTCAGCTGTAGCAGGTCAGATCAATTATGTTTCACACCCACATAGCATTTCACCATGAATCACTGGACAATTGTTCTAAATCTCTCAATGTTACATTAAATATGGTGTGTGCTGACTGGTTCATATTAACTTCTCTTTTTAAGAAAGAATTCATACTCCTGTTAAGGTATTCAATGTAAAGGTTTTAAAAAAAATCAGCTTCTGTGCCTTTAAGAAACCTCATATGATACAAGCAAATATATTAGATGTCTTGTCTGAAGCTTATTTTTAAACCTTTCATGCTGGGAATTCCTGTCGGTGTAAAAACAGAATGAGTCTGAAAAGTATTTCCTTTATATATTGGTTACAAAATTACTTTGATTAACATAATCAATTCATATTGCTGGAAATATATGTAAACATGTCTGCAGGTATCATTATGAAGATAGGCGAAAATCTAGCATTCATATTGTGAAGTGGCTTAAGTTTTATCCAAGTGCACACACTTGATTGATGTTCATAACTTTCCCTTTCATGGTGTGTTTATTGTTAACTTAAATTAAGAGCAAAACATAAACCACAGCATAAAGTTTGACATAGGGTACACTGGATTTCTTTGATGGTTTGGTTTAAGAATTTATCAAGACTCCATGAACCTCATCATGCTGCATTCCTTTCTCAACCCCAAGCACCCAAATACTCCGTGCTTTGTCCTGGCCTTCCAAAGTCTTCAATTTCCTGTAGCTGTGAACTCCACGCCCAATTACTTCACCAGTTTTTTTCCCATATATATATGTACTTTATCACTTAGTTTTATCTAGGTAGATCTCTGCTTTAAACACTTGACTTTCAAGTGTGGATAACTTTCCTTGACACAGAGCTTGATTATCTGTTGCAAGGAGTACAGATTTGGGGTCTTACTCTCAGCTATCTTCTATAAATGCTAGAGATTTTTGTAGCATTGCCACTTTTTTACCCTGTAATTTAGTTCTCATGCTTGCTAGAGATTCTGAGGGACATTCTACCCTTCATGTGTAATGTGGCAGAATTGTGCTGGGGTGGCCTGGGTCACCCAGTTACCTGGCATTTAAAAAAAGAAAGAGAGAAAATATGTACTGCTTGACTTGCTTCAAATCTTTCCCATCTTTTAAAATAATCTGATAATGATAATCATTATAGAATATCAGGTTGAATAAGAACCCGAGCAAGATAGCTATCTGATTGAATAATAAGAAAACTATTTATCCATGAACACCTTTGTCCAATGTTCATAAGATCAGGTTTCAGCCACTGTCCAAACCAGAGCTGGCCTGCAGTGTTCTCTGCCCCTCCCCTTGCTGATGGTAGTTTCCACCCTGTGAGAAGCTGTTGTTAATAGGGCAGTTTTACCAGTTTAAAAACTTGTCAGGTAAAAGAACAAAATGTGACTGATTTGCTCAGTTAATGGCTTTATTGAAAGTATGGATCCAAATAACTAAGGACCTGGAGTGGTAATTCACTAAGTAAATTATCAGAGGATTGAATTTACACAAGATTTCAGTGTGGGGCTAAATTTCACATTAGGTTAAATGGCTTTTATATATTATTTAAAAAGCAGTTTAATTTGATGCCCGCAAATAGGGGAAGAGTTCATTATCTTAATGTAATTGGATGCTTGAGATGTTTTAACTTTAATTGCTATTTGTAATAAATCAGAGTAATTTTGTTAGAGTAAAGGCTGTCGCAGTTCCTTGACTAATTGCTGAAAAGAGATAATACAACAAATTATATTTTATTAGGAAATTATTTAGTCAATGGACTTGTCTAGGCTAGGATGAATGGTGTGTTTTTTAAAATGTATTGGCAAAAATATTTGAGGACTCTAGTGGAGACAAGGCAAGTTACCATATGTTAGCTGCTTGATGTGAACTCTTAATCTCTCTCTGGGAGGCAGGGACCTTTAGTTTCCTTTAGGGGTCTGAGAATGTCTCCTCTTGTCCTAGTTTGTATCTTCCAATTTCCCCCTATGATTCTTCCCTGCTTGTTTCAGTGCCTTCCCATTTTTGTCTCCCCTTATTAGGGTAACCAGATGTCCCGATTTTATAGGGACAGTCCTGATTTTGGGGTCTTTTTCTTATATTGGCTCCTATTACCCCCCACTCCCTGTCCCGATTTTTCACACTTGCTGTCTGGTCACCCTACCCCTTATCACTGTATCCATACTCTTCTCTGTTCACCCATGTCCTCCTGTGTCCTCCATGTCCCAGTCCTGAAATGAGCTACAGGAGAGAATTGGACAGCCCCAGATAACTCACTGCAACAGGCATTAAGGTGGATACAGGCTAGTGTTATACTGGGAGAGGGGAGGCAGCATTGGGTACTGTTTGCTACCCTCTCTTTATTCAGAGCCCCTACTTCTTCCCTGGCTCTCCGAGGGCAAGGAGAACAGCTGAGATGGGAAAGCAGGAGGTGTACAGTGAGCGGCTGCACTGGTTGTCCATGCTCGATTCTGCCTCTCAGTTCTTAGTCTGAAATTAACCAAAAGCAGTTAGAACCTCATGATGCTAGTAGGCAGGTGCAGATGTTTAAAAATACAATAAACACCACAAAAAATTTGTAATTCAATATTCACTGTTAAGTAGTGGATGTTTTTCCCCCAACAGGTTGTACACTCGTGAGGTATCTTAAACTTGAAGCTCAAAATATTGCTTTATTAAGAAACACTTTGTTAGTCCAGCTGTTCAGTGTAACCAATCAGATGTATTCTACCTACATTAGATTATGATGAAGCAATAAATATAACTGGGGGTAGGGAAATTTAGAATCTAGTGAGAGTGAAACTACACTATAAATTTAAGGTCTCTTTTTTTTTATCACATGTTCGTAAGGTTTGTCCAGGGCAGTGTTGCTGAGATTTATCTGTGATCCTGTAAAAGACTGGGTTAGTGAGCTCTGCAACTTCTGAAGTGAAGAAGTAGGTACTGTATAAAATGTTACACAGCTTAATGAATTAAGCCACGTTTTTTGTGTAAAACCATTTAAGATATGTATGGTGGTGTTTATCCTGAATTTTTGAAATAGAGATTTCTTCAGGAAAAATCATGATCAACTTAGACTGTTATGCATTTTAAAATAATAGCACGCCTTTAATTGTGTTAAATATATGCAACTCAATTTATGTTCAGTAAGATCACTTGTTCAAGACAATTACCACCTTTTTCAGTTTCTTTTCTATAACTGTTTTTCTTTTCCGATACTGTTGCCTGCTGTTTTTTTCTATTGTTTAGTGATCACTTTCAGGGGAAAATAAAGCTATTCTTTTTTCAATATTTGTCTTCTTTTTGGTCTTGCATTGGTTAATATTTTTGTTTTTAGTCTTTTGGATTTTATACCTATTTTAAAATATAATTTTAAAATATTTTAAATCCACTGCTATATTAATATTGGTTTAGTTCATCAAAGTGCCTGATAGAATTTTAGTATTTTTCCCTTAGCCTCTCATCTTTTTTCCTTTTATTTCTGGCTTTATTTTTTTCTGTTCGGGTATAGAGGTTTCAGTTACTCAACGTGGCTTTCATATTTTGTTTTTCATCCTCCCCCCCCAAACATTAATGTTTTTCTCCCTGGTTTTATTACTGTTCCTTTTGGCTTGCTCATTTTTTCATCTCACTGTCCTCCTTTTTGTTGTTTAAGTGTCTGATTGGTTTTGCAGCACTAAAACTCATTCACTGCATTGTCACTCTTAGCATTAAAATTATGCTGCTCTACAGAAGTTCTGCTTTTTTTCCCCCCTCTCTTCATGACAAATCCACCAGTTGTAAGATCTGCTATGGAGAGTTTCAGCAGCTTGTTGGTGTGAGCACTGGGTCTGTCAGTATTGTAAAGGATGCAGAGTATACTTGTGGAGGAATTATATTTGTGATCCTCTGTTGGTGATGGAGATGCTCAGATGCTGTAGGGATGCGGGCCGAATAAGAACCTTAAATAGATAGTAAAAAATAATTTGGTGGATGAATGCAATGTGAAATGTATGATGAAACCTAGCTCAGCAATTTGCACTGGTCTTTCTATAGGTTCATTTTCTCAATTATGGTATGAGATTTTTTAAAAAGTGATCAGTTAGTTCTTGTGAGAAGTTTACTTCTGAGATCTAAATCCAGTTTGAAGTCATTGATTCCAAAGACTGAGGAGTTGGTACCTTCTATGCAAATAAAACTTTGTGCTTGATCTACTTTGAATACCAGTTCTTTTGCTCAGTATCAGAGAGGCAATTACTTTAATGTGTCTCTAGATGGTTAGTTATATGCAGTGCTAATTAGATTAATTAGTAAATACATGTTCAACACTTTGTTTTCAAAGCACTATATATGTGCTAAGTTGCTAATGGCTGCTGCTTGAATTCATATTTGCTTTCTTCCATTCTACTTTATTATGTATATTATTTATTCTTTGAAATGTAACTGGATTCTGAAAAAAAGACATTCTAACATAATGTATTTATGTCTTCAATACCTTGTATTCTTGACTTACTGACATTTTTTATTATACTCTGCAGAACAAGGTCTATTTTAAATTTGTTTTGCATATCACCACCATTTAAAATATAATAATAATAAGAAGAAGAAAGTCTCATTTGGACAGAGAACAAGCTTAATAAATTTGCATTCTAAGTATGATTTTAGCGGAAAGTTATAAATGTCTGGAAAAAACAGAGGCACAGAAGCACAGAATTGGTTGAATACTCAATCATAACTATGTAACTTTGCTACTGAAGTGTTATTGTCACAGTCTTGGTTGAGCTTCTCCTGCTGGATGCTCACCAGGCTGCAGTGTTTGGACCCACATGTTGAGCTCATGTGCCCTTAAACTTCCTTTCGTCGCTGGGTTGCTCCAGGATAGTTCTTGGGCACCAGCTCTGTCTGATATCCCTTCTAGAAGTGGGATCCCACAGGCATCTCCCTTAGCACCCAGAGCTAGTACTGACCCTCATGATACCCCAGTAGTTTAAGCACACCTTTCCCACAGCTTCACCCTTTTGGGCATCTGGTTTGTTTTATTCCTTCAGAGACATAGCATAATCGACATAGACATTGCAGAAGGGTTTCTAAAATATTCTTTATTTTAGATGGCAGAAGAGATACACTAATCTAGGCAAAAAAATATTCCCTTCCCCAGGTTTCCTCACCACTCTTGAGTGTCCTTTCAGATTTGGGTCAATGTGTTTTCAGAGTGCAGGAGGGGGCTCTGGGCTGGGGCAGAGGGTTGGGGTAGGGTGTGGGGGGGTGAGGGCACTGGCTGGGGGTGTGGGCTGTGGGGTGCAGGAGGGTGAGACCGAGGGGTTGGAGGATGGGAAAGGTTCAGAGGGTGGCCAATGGGAGCTGCGGGGATGGTGCTTGGGGCAGGGACAGTGTGTGGATCCCTCTGTCTTCCCCTGTGCATAGGAGCTGAAGGGGGGACATGCTACTGCTTCCCGGAGCCACGCGGAGCCACAGCACACATGGAGTGGGGCAAGCCCAGGACCCCATGCCCCGGCAGGAACTTGAGGGCCAGATTAAATCTTATGAAGGGCCTGATGCGGCACCCTGGGCCGTAGTTTCCCACCCCTGTTCTAGAAGATAAGGGCGGCATAAGAGGAATATCTAGCGCTCATGTTAGACAAGTGCAGAAGTCTGGTATTTAAGGATGGGTGATCAAAATAAGAGGGTCAAACACTGTGCGGAAGTGAGTAGTGAAAGGAGAAGAACTGCATCTGAAAGGAGATGGGCAAAAAAGGTATGCATGTCTGTTTGCAATATATGGGCTTAGGAGCATATCCCTTGACAGTAAGATCTTATTAAGATCTAGGTTTTGTACTGATGTAAATACAACAAATAAACTTAGAGCTTGATGCCTGGATAATTGATGCAATTTCCAGTATTTTAGGAATTAAGATTTTTATAGTCAGCATATATAATGTGTCTTACAGGCTACACAACTTTTTGGTTTTATTAAATCTCATATGTGCACCAAATAAGCTGGTCCTAATAAACTGCTTTGGTCTTATATATCTCCTGTCCTGTCCATAGCCTTAGTTTCACTAGCAGAAAAAGTGTGTTCTTATCTTGTGTTAGCTAACACACTTATCTTGTTAGTTGTTATCTTGTTAGTGTTGTTACACTTATCACTGCATGCATCCCACGAAGTGGGTATTAACCCACGAAAGCTTATGCTCTAAAATTTTAGTTAGTCTTTAAGGTGCCACAGGACTCTTTGTCACTTCTGCAATTCCAGACTAACATGGCTACTCCTCTGATTCTTGACACTTATCTTGACCACCTAACACATGTGAAGACTACAAACTTTCCTTCACTAGAATTTTATCTTGTGTGAGCCTTGTATTAATACAAGCTAAGAACACACATTTTTCCTAGTGTGGATGCATCTCTATAAGGACAAAGTTCCTGTACTCATCTTTCATTTAAACCTAGGTTTTGCAAGCCCTTTCTTGGTATGCAGTTATGTCCCTGGACATTTGAATCAGATATGTTTGTGTGCTTTATTGTACAGACGCTCCCTGACTTATGCAAGCGTTCTGTTCCGGAACGCCCTGCATAACTTGAATTTGCGTAAGTTGGAAATGTATTTCCAACCATTACTTGCAAAAAAAAACAAAAAAACCACCCACAAAACCCCACCCTGCTATGTGTAGTTTATGGAACTTTTTCCACAAGGTCGGATTTGTGTAAGTCGGGTTTACGTAGTTCGTAGAGCATCTGTAGTATTTTGGCATAAAACTTCCTATACTACCATCAAATTGTTTACTCCCCAAGTCTCATCTTTTTGATTCTTATGTGTTTTTCTGTCTGTTTTCCTTTTTCTCTCTCTGTTTTGTTACGTGTAAATTTTTTTAATTTCTCATCCTCTATTCTTTCCATTCTCCCCTCTCTCCCTCCCTTCCTCCCCCCTTTAGGCTTGATCCAAAGCCTATTGAAGTCAATAGACTGAGTTACACTCTGAATCTCCATTTTCTTTCACTTCAATCTTTCCTCACTCATTTGCCCTACATTTTACCACATTATCTCTTCTAATTTTAATATCCCACCCATTTGTGCTGTACAAGGAAAAGGGGTTATTTTATACCAAGTCTGTTTTTCAAGGAAGATAACTGGAGACTGTTGTTTTTTCAGATGAATACTTGATCGCCAGCGGTTGTGTGAGCTTTCAGGAAGTGACAAGCTATTCTGAAATGACTGTTTAAAATCTTGATCATTTGAATTTAATCAACTAAACTTTCGCCCTGCTAACACTAGATTTCAACCACTTCAATCCAGTAAACTAAGTTTTATCTCTCTCCCTCTTGTTCTTCCTGTAGTGTTTCTTTTTCTTTCCTTATTGTTTGCTCCAGAGTGGCCAAAAATATTTTTTTGAACCCTGATCTCTGTATTAATTTGAGAACTTATTGTTAAATTCACATCAAAATTGTTAGGAAAAATTCTGCCCTTTACCTGGATCAATTTTGACTCTAGTTTTTATTTATTTCAATTATAGTGAAGAGGAACCAGAATAAGTTTTATGCTAGAAATTCAGTGGCAAGCTTAATTAGAGTGGCTGCTGCCACTTCATAATTCTCAACAGCCTGTCTCTAAAACTCAGTAAGTTAGTTTCGTATTAAAAAACCAGCAAGAGTAGCAAATCTTAATAAAAATAAGCAGATAAAGACACATGGTTTTGCTTTGTGAAGTTGTTTTTCAAAATTTCTGAACTATAGCTGATCCTATTTAATGGGCATGCAGTTTTAAGATAGTAATCCATATGAAATGGAGAATATGCTTTGTTTTAATCTGTGATCCCTAAGATTGTAGCTACATGTAGATAAACATCCAGATTGCTATTTAAGGAAGTAAACTTTAAACTATGGCAAAACAGCTAAAAATAGTAACAAGTAACTCACACGTTTTCAACCAAATAAAGCTTACAGAAAACTTCCTCTGAGCATGCTGCAGGTTTGTTTTGTTGCACTAAATTGGAGGACAGATGCCATTTTTAAAAATACAAACCAAAGGTGTAAATTGAGGAAAACAGAGCAGTCAAACTCCAAAATTGGAGGGGACTTTAGGGAAGGAGAAGTAAGGAGAAAGGGGCATGAACAAAGTGTAGAATAACAGAGAAAGCTGCTAACACAGAAATGAACTACACACAGCCTGGAGCAGAGCAATCGTTTGGATTTGTTGAGAAAATACACCTAAATCACTTGATTCTTACTGGCAGAATACAGGATTTGGGATTAGACGTGAGTAATAATATCATAGTTGGGCAATTTATTCTCTATGGTTCTCAAGTGTCCCCCAGGTCCTTTGAGAACAGCTGGTAACTTAATGCGATAGGTTAATGATTTTACAGACAAAGCCAACTGAAGGGATATGGGCATATGTCTTCTGCCAGCTGTGTGGAAGAAACCTAGAGCAAATGTTACTTATATAATAAAATCAAAATAACATGAATATTTTTAAAAGTGCCTAATTTAAGATGTGCATGAAACAAGGTTGTATTCTATCTCTGCTGTTGTTTGGCATTATCATAAACTGGATAAAGGAGGAGTGTATTACCAACACAAACATTGGCATAGTATGGTTTGAGGGAAAATGTCTAGAAGATTGGACTTTGCCAGTGATATAGCACAACTGAGTGATAGCCCCAAAAAGTTGTACACAAAGACAGGCACCTTGACAAAAACAGCTGGCCAAGGCAAGGCTCCAAATCAGTCATGCCAAAACAAACATCCTTGAAAACCAGACATCAAGGAGTAACATCATATAAGAAGGCAAAAACACCAAGAAAGTAGAACAATTCATTTGTCTGGTTAGTACCTTTTTAGCCAACAGTGACATCAAGAAAGATGTGACATCAAAAGAGAGGAAAGACATCCACAGCGTTCACTAAACTCAACAATGTATGGAAATTAAAGATGCACTGTACCAAACAAAACTGAAAATTTCCTTAAGGCTGCGAGATCTGGATATCTGTAAAAGTATTAAAAAACTAGATGCCTTTGAAAATAAGTGCCTGTGAAAGACTCTGGCATTGCTTGGAGAGACTTTGTCACCAACAAAAGAGATTCAAGTAATGACTAACCAACAGCTTGTCCCCACTAGAATTAGACAGACTTGTTGGATGTATTTGGAGCATGTATACCAGATGCCAGCGCGCACACTTCCACATTAAGCTGTCTGTAAGGCCCAATTGATCTAGAATTTGGGCCTGCAGAGCTGGTAGTTAGCTGACATTGCCATGGTGTCACTTAGTAGCAGCTGTAACAAGCTTGCGCTCCCCTGCCCGTAACCCGTTTTGGAAACAGACCATGGGAATGCTCATCTCAGGTGATCCGACAGGCAGCAGCCCTATGGCCCCTAATTGGCTCCCTGTTCTATTTAAACCTATGGGACTTTCCAGGAAGCACCGAGACAACAGTGTATCGCAGCCACAACCATTCCTTGCTCTTGGACTGCTGGCTTTGGCCTCGGCTTGATTTGGACTTTGCATTCTGATTTGGACCCTAAAACCTGACTCTGACCCCTGGTGTTGACCTACTTATGCACTGCTTCACTACTCCCTGCCTCAGGTTTGCCCCAGCTCTGAGCCTTGGTTCTGACTGCCTCTGATGGAATCCTGACACTGTCAAGTGGAAACCAACTGGTGTGAGGCAATGATGGCACTCAAGAGAAACCTTAAGAACCCTTAACAGGAAGGGCAGAACAGTCGATCTCAACACCACAAAGCAGATGGAAACAGCAGCTATTGACAGAAGGGGATGGAAGAGACTGGTTTCCACCCTGTGTGTCAACAGTGGTGTGAGAAGAATGGAATAATGACTAACTTAAGATGTAGATCTCTTTTCATATCTTAGAAATTGACAGTTCCTCAGCACAAAACCAGAAAATGACTATCGAGAAACACAATAAAAACCAGATCAACACTTCTTCACTGCAAATAGCAACATTTACCATGTCCTCTCCCGCAAAAGCTGGGGTCAATAGACGGACCTTGCAGCATATCCATAACATCAACAAATTTGGGCTAAACCTGATCAGAGTGGTGCAGTAGAACCTCAAAGATACGAACACCAGAGTTATCGACTTACCGGACACCCTGTGGAACCAGAAGCCCTCAGTCAGGCAGCAGTGCAAACCAAAAAAGAAAAAAAAGCAATACTATACTGCCTCGGGGCTAAAGGTTGTGGTCCCAAGGGCTTGGGGCTGCAGCTGCAGAGTGGGAGTGCTCGGTCTTGGGGCTTTAGCCTTTTGGTAGGTGATGGGTCTCAGGGCTTCAGCCCTGCGGCTCCTTTGTTGGTTTCAGCCCTGTGGGGGTGCTGGAGCTCAGGGCTTTAGGTATGAGGGAGCACCAGATTCAGCCCCAGCTCTCCCCCTGTAGCTAAGGTCTTGAGCCCTGGCACCCCCTGAGAGGCTGAAACCAGGAGCGGAGCCACAGGGCTGAAGCCCCGAGCCCCAGCACTCCCTGACCTCCTACTCCCCCCGGTCTAAAGTGCTGAGTCCCAGTAATCCCGCAGGGCAGAAGCCTTGAGCCCCCTGCCCAAAGCTGACTGTTTTTTGCAGCCTCACCATTGGAGAGACATGGGAACAGTGCATGGTTTCATCAGCCACTCTGAGACCTGGCAAACTTAGACCAGAGTGAAGATGTTTAGAGGATTCTTTTCAGCTGCCTTTCTGGTCACAGGCTTACAGTGGTGTTGCAAACAAGATGGCTTTGGCTGTCTAAGCCAGACTCTTATAAAACAGAAGACAAAAATAGATAGAGAAAAGAGAAAAAGGATGGGAAAAAGGAAAGGACTCTATCAGGAACCCACATCTTGCATCTTTGGTAGTATTTAAGATTTAGCCAGACCCAGTAGAGGTGGTGATGTCATCTGTGTCCCTTTCCTTGTGATCTGTTTTGGTCAGGACATATCTCAGAGTCAGGGCAATGAAAGCCAAATGGGGAGGGGAGTCATGCTGGATCCGGGGGTCCCAGGAGATGGTGAGGAAGCAGTTCACCCATTTCTGAACCAGCCATCTAATTAACTAATGTAATGATTTCTCCCTAAACTCTCTCTTTACAGACCTCAAAATACCTCATCCTCTTATTGTTTTGTCTACCAATTACTCTTAATTTCTAACATACCAATTTTGGTCCATAATTTTAGTCCCCCACTTCTTTTATTTACCAGACATGGTAAATAAACACAGTCCTTGAGTTATAGGAGTAGGCTTTTTTGTTTGGGCTAATTCCATGTGTGTCCCTTTTGCACCTTTTCCCATTAACGTAGGTGATTGGATACATGTTTATAAAATGTTCCACTTTCCCTACAGTTGAGCTCAGAATTGGGGTAGGCCTATTAGGTGCCAACTATTACAACAGTCCTTTCCTGACGACAGCTGTAGCAATATCCTAGAGAGGCAGTTTCTCAGGTGGCAGATCTCAGCCCAACTAATATCTTAAATTTAACCTATCCAATTCCATGACTTTTGTAAGCATGAGGGAAATTTGAGATTTCCAGATAGCATTGCAAATACTTATGCAAGCCTAAATATTCGCTAGTTAGTCTGGGAGCATAATGTAATAAAATCTTCTATTGTGGTTGAATTAGTGATAGAAAGGTAATGGTGGTGCCATTTGGCTTGTAATAATGTACAGAATCATAATTTCAATGGTGTCATCCTGTGAGGCATGGCAGCGGGGACTCACTGCCCCCCAGCTCCATGTTCTCTTATTGATGGAAATTTACTATAGTTGAATTAACTGCTGCTTTGCTGAAAACTGGACTTCTTGGCTTCCATATTTTTGGACATTGGTAGGAAAGTAAGTGAGCCATGAAATCAGAAAGCTCCTTCAAGGAGGGGTTTTTTGCTGATCCAGACAGCACTTGAGGCTGGGACTGGTCCCCGTTAATTTGCCCGACAGGCGATCATAACAGTAGTATGAAAAATACCTTTGCCATCTACTGCATCTTCAAGGAAGTTGAAGTTCGCAGCAACAAAATATATAAACCTGCCTTTGACACACTCCTTCCACTTATAATAATGGTAACATTTAAAAAATGAATCAGGTATGTTGTTCTGAGCTTGAACATACAACACAGTGCTGTCGGTTGAGGGTCACTATTTGACTTTGTGAGGGCTGCATGTTTGACAGACCCATGTTAAAGTATAATTTAAAAAGATGATGTTTACACATTTCCTTTCATATATACATAATTGTTCTAAGTTTGTCATATTTGAAACCACTGTGTTTGTGGGAGAAAGGGCTTTTGAATGATATCCACAACCCATTTCCGATGAAATTCTATTATTCACCGACTGGAGGACTGGGAGCTGGAGGGACCAGCGAGTCCCCCTGTCGCACCGCAGAGGCTGACATTTAGATATGTATGAATCAATTGACACCACCCTTACCTTTCTACCATTAACCTGCCCACAGAATTACACGTGCTTCCAGATTAAGTCTTTTACTTTTCACATGTTCTTGAGAACAAAAACATTTTAGTTCTTGGTCCAAATGCTTGCAGCTATGTTTTGCTGTGTTTACTCAGTTCTAGTAGAGTTCCTTCTTTTAGATTTTTTTTCAATCAGATAGAAGAGCTCTTATTGAGACAAAGTAAGTTATTTGAACATTGGATCATAGAGAAAAAAAGGTTGAAGTCTCCAGCAAAAAATATAAATAATAAAAATAATCCAGATCCATTTTGTTGAAGGGAAGGGAAGGTGGTATGGGTATGTGAGAGAGAATAGAGTGATCTGATATAACAATGTTGGTTGTTATAGCTGAACAAGTTCTGACAGATATGCAGTATACCAGGAAGTTAAAAATAAACAATAATTTCTAGAAGATTAATTGTATGGGGGGGGGGAGAGTACAATCTTTCTGCTTTGTTGATTCCAAAGATTGAAATCTTTACAGAAAGCATGGTTTAACTTGCTCTCCTTTGTATTACTCAAGTAATAACGAGGTTAAAATCTCCACCCAAAATAATATGGAAATCTGGGGAGTGGAATAACTTTAGCAATAACAGAATTCAAGATATTGGAAACACATATGTGTTATTTAAATGTACTTCCTTATTTCCAGTATCTTCACAATATAATCACTCAGTGCTTCTGGAGTCTGTATGAATCTTTTGTGTGAGTAAAAACTCAGAAAACTGTTTTTCTGAGGTACTTCAAAAAAACAACAATCTTTCAACAAATGTTAAAATTCACTTCTATATTCTCCAGAAGCCTGTTTTGAGCAATTCTCATTATTTATGATGGAATAGAGTATGTGCCCTTCATGTTCTGCAAATCACTTCCAACTTGTACGTGTCAGATTTAAAACATTTTGCAAAAGTTAACTCCTATGTTATAGAAAAACTCCAATAACATAATGAAAGACTATGTATTGTGTAGGATATGTTCATTGGGATATATTATATCTAATAGGATTTCTTTAAAATTTAAACTGTAAGTACCCGGATTATCAAAACTATTTGCTTATTCATTCAGAGCATGAACATAGCTGTATAGTCTAGTATCACCTCCTATAAATTTATACTGCATTCACATTCTCCACTTGATTATGTTCTGAGAAGAATAAGTAAAATAGGTGCCAGTTCTTATCAACCTTAAAATCAATGAACATAAAACACACACACTAATAGACCAGATAACACTTGTGACAGAATTGGGAGTGTTAAAAATTGTGCAATACCACAAAGCTTTCAATAAACTGACTGTTCTGACGAACACTGTAATTTACAGGAAATCTGATAGGTCAGATTGGGGCCAAGAAGTTCTTACTGTTTGCTGTAACTATTTTAAATTCATAACTATCTTGTGTTAGTATTGATTCAGGAAACAAATGTCAAAGTGATGAGAGATGGTCTGTGGCTAAGACCCAGGAGATCTGGGTTCAATTTCTATTTGTGCCACAGATTTCCTGTGTAACTTTCATTAATCATTTAGGCCCAGATCCAAACCATGTTGAAGTCAGTGGGAGCCTTTAAGTTGGTGTAGCAGAGCAATGACTCACTGTGCGGTACCTCCCGCTGGTACATCCGGGGAATTAGCTCGCCAGCTCCCAGAGCACTCTCTGCAGGCTGTAGTCCCGCTTGCTACTGGCCCCCATGTCCCTTCTGGACCCTGGTGCCCTCTTTCCTGGGGTGTTGCACCCCGGCAGTACCCCCACAGTCTCAGGGTCTCCCCTTCTGCTGGGGAATCCCCACCCACTATCCTCACCTTGCCTCAGTCTAGGCAACTGCCAGTCACCACTTACCCCTATTTACTGGGGTAGACTGCAGTATAATTGCCACTCATCACCAGCAAGGAGGGTTTGGCCCCCTGCAACCCCTGTATCCCTAGTTGGGCCAGTCCCCTAGGCCCTGCAGCCTGGGGGTCTCCATGCCAGAGCTCCCCCAGCTTCTCTTGCCTCCCCGCAGCTCTGCTCTACTCTGGGTACCTTAAGCTTCCCCTGCAGCCAGGCCTGTCTGCCTCTGTAGCCAGAGGAGACTGTCTCTCTCTGCACCAAACTCTGGGCCTTTTTATCAGGGCCAGCTGGGCCCTAATTGATGCAGCCACACCTGTGGCTGCCTTCCCAATCAGGCTGGAGCTTGCTTGCTCCCAGCCACAAGCCTCTTCTTGGGCTGTTTTAAGCCTCTTTTAGCGGGAGTGGGGCAGCTGCCCCACTACAGTTGGCTTCTTGAACGCATCTGTAAATTCAGGATAAAAAACCCCAAAAAACTTCCCTATCCTATAGTGGTGTGGTGAAAATAAGTACATTAATGCTTGTCAAGTGCTTAGATACCATTGCGATGGAGAGCTGTAGAAGCATATGGGTTGACATGACCTGATTCTGTATTATTTTTCCTTGCTTGCTTTCTTCTCTTCCTTTATTCATACACTTTCCTGAGCCTGATGAAGTTCCTGGTGAAGAAATCTAGGTGGATAGTGTTCAGGTAGCTGAAATAAAACCAGCATATTTGCATGAGACAGAGGTCTTTGAAGAAAAAGAAGGGAGTGTAAAGGAAATGTAGCACCAGAGAGCTTTGTTCTCACAGTTCATAAGTGATTTTCAGTTTGAATTTCTATTGCTGGGATTGGCAACCTCGGCACGCAGGACCGCAGGGTAAGCACCCTTAGTGGGGCCCGCCGCTTTGTTTATCTGGCGTTTCGCCGATTGCGGCTCCCACTGGCCGTGGTTCACCGTCCTGGTCCAGTGGGGGCTGTGGGAAGTGGCGGCCAGCATCGTGTCGCTTCCCACAGCCCCCAGTGGACCAGGATGGAGAACTGCGGCCAGTGGGAGCCACGATCGGCGAAACGCCAGGTAAACAAAGGGGCGGGCCCTGCTAAGGGTGCTTACCCTGCGGTCCTGTGTGCCAATGTTGCTGATCCCTGTTCTATTGTATTGTAATTGTTCCTATAGGTACCTTTTGATACCTTCTCTGTCTAACTGCGGATTGAATAAATGGGATGCAGGAGTTTGGGGAGAATCTTGAATGGTGTAGAGGTGCCAGTGAACAACATGTAAAATTTAAAGTAGATTATGTGACTTGAAATTCTTAACTGTGAGGTGGTGATTCTTGTTTGAGATTCAATATTCTATATTGGAAGTTCCCAAGTTGTGATCTGTGAACCATTCATTGGTCATTGGCGCACTTATTGGCGGGAGGCAGAGTACTGGGTCTCCTTTTTTCCAGGCTCATCATTTCAGAGAAGGGGAATGTATAGACAAATGGGGAAAAGGCATGATGTGTATATTGGTTGGGGATTATAATGACATATGGCCCCATACAGCTAGTAACAGGCTTTGATTTTTTTTTTTAATTGCTCTGTTATTCTAAACATGACATGGGAATGCACCATGGTCAGTATCTGGACAACGAGGATTAGTATCTGTTAACAACCAACAAATCCTCTTAAGTGATTAATACAAATTGTGTTATTCTCAGCTAAAAGGACAGTGGACATAATATTGTTCTCAGACAGTGTATGAAGTCTTTAAAGCTGATACACTGATACATACAAAATCTGCTATGATTTGTGGGGTGTGGTTGCCTGGCAGGAGGAGCAGCTATACACAATTTTTTTCACCTGTTAGCACAAAAATATTTGTTTTTTTTTTTTTGAAAACGTAGCGTGATCCACGTGTCAGCTTCAAAAAAGGGAAAAAATAACACTGTTTGACCCTGAATGTTAATTCTAAAGGCCCTGTCCACACTGAAACTTTTACATAACTTTGTCACAAGTTAGTGGATATGGTTTATGTCTCTGTACAAGCTGGTCAATACTCTTAGTAACCATGGCAGCTAGCAGTAATATTGTTCCTGCCAGCAATCTAGACTGGAATTTGTTTGCCTTCCTGTAATCCTTTTCCAACACCTGCACCTTCTTTGGTTGGGATCCTGTAACTGGCCGGTCCCTCTTCCTCTCAGCTTTCTAATCTTGCTGTAGGTGTCTGATGTTTGAACACTCTCTCCTTTGCCGAGACACTATGGGATAACAACCGATTTCCCCCCTGAGAATGCATTGATATATGTAAGTGTGGGTTCCATCTGGGTACACAGATGTGGTCAACACATCACTGTGTTGTGGAAAATAAAAATCTACTGAGCAACTACAACTAAACCATGTTTGTTGTAAGCAGGTAAAATGAACTAACCGGTAACTGAACAAAGCTGAATTCGTAGCACAGATAGCACACTGTAGCACAATGACAATTCTGTATTAAAGATGGAGCTTTACATAAGGGTAAACTTTATTAGAGACCATTTATTATTAAAAGACAATATATCCTATTGTCACTGCTAATTACTGAAGTACAGTATGGAACCTCAAGCTGACTTTTCCTCTGGATTCTGCTGTGAAGTCATAAACACAGAATTAAGACTCCACAAGGTATTACTGTAGAAACATCAATTGATGTACAGATGGAGTATAAAAGTAACAGACTTTTATGCTTGCTCATGCAGTGCCCTTGCTTAAACAGAATTCATAAACACCTATAAAAGTTCCATCAAGAGAATTGAGGAGTTAGAGGAACAGTAATATTGGTGAACGTATTTTACTTTGATGTGGAGACATGTATCTCAACATTTAAAAATCGAATATTAAAAAAGATTAAAATCTTTAATATAGCATCTCCATTAGTTCGTTACTGGACTGTCTGACAAGAACAACATGGTCAAAGCCATTCTCAAAATGCACCTGCCTAAAGTCTAAAATGCCATAATTTTCAAATCTGAATTCTTTAAATAGGAATGTTTATTGCCCTCTCAATTTTTGTAAATGCGGAATTATCTTATAATACATTCAGTGCAATGTTTGAATATAATAGTTTGTTTTTCAGAGTGGTTTTTCTAATTGCGTGTAATTCAGCAGAAAATGTTACACAGATAACTTCTAGAAAAAATAAAGAATCAATTTTAAAAAGCAAACAGCTTGATCATTTTTTTCATTATATCTTGCCAATTTCATAAGGGTATTGTGAGGACCAATCAGTTATTGTTTCTGTAGCTAGTCTTGATAAAGCAGTGTTTAAATCTTTAGTAGCGGTAGTCATCATCACAGATTTTTCTCCACGTTATTGCAACCTTTCACCCATCCCATACTTAGCCTTGGGATTCAGCTGGAAAACTAATGGCATTCCATAACTCCAGGTCACTTCATAAAATTTAAGCAAGATGTGACAGGGTACTATCAGCAATACTCTGATCACTGACACTACTGCAGCCTAGAGAAGGCTGCAGGCCCAGCTGAGGGCAGTTATGTACTTTCTGGTGGGGCATTGTGAACACCTGGGTGACAATCACTGGGTTAATGTAATTGGGGAGACTACAAGGGGAGGAAACAGGAAGCAAGGGCCAGTTCAAGAAGAGCTCAGAAGGCAGCTTAGAGTGAGTCTGGGCTGGGGTCTGTAAGGAAGCCTTTCCTTGCTGTAAGCTTGTGTTGCGTGGTATTATTATGTAAGAGGGAAATAAATGCACAGCTTGGTGAAAGATAAACAGCCCGGTGTGCATTTGTGACTGCAAAACCATCTGAACTGGCCAGGCAGCAAGTTTCACCAGGTAGCAACGGAGGCACCGTGTGACACAAGAGAATTTTTTAGTCACCACGGTTGCAATTCAAACACTCTTTGTTTGTCTCTGCTAATGTGGAGCAAAGAGATTCACCTTCAGTTCTGGAACCTATGCATCTTCAAGGTATTCTGAGTTCTTCACCTAAATATATTTACACTTTGTACAAGATATGAAGCACAGAGAACCCAAAAATAAAAGTAGACTTGCACTGAAAAAGCATTGCTGAAAACAACTTGCATGGTTTTGGTGGTAGAGCAGAAAAAAGAAGTAAAATTAACTATTAAAACCTGCAGTTATTTCTGTTTGAGACCTCCAAAGATCTGCCTCTCTCGTAGAAAAGTCATCAAGGCCCAGAGAGGAAGGAAGCACATGGTTTTCCTTCTTGAAATTTCTAGATATCCAGAGAAAGGAGGGATGAAAAGGATAAGTGACAAACAAGACGGATGAAACTAGTCATCAGGTTTAATTTTAACTCATTTCACTTTAGTGTTGGGAGTAACTTAATTATTTTGAAAGCCAGTTTCTCCATTCTCTATTGGAAGTCAAAACCAGGCTCTTATATGACAACTGCTGTATAATTACCCTTATTCATTGAAGTTGATGTGGCTTGAACATTCCATATACTAAGCTTTTATACATTTGTCAGTACAAGCTGACGCCTAAATTTTCAGAAGTGTCCACTAATTTTGTGTATCTAAGTTTTTGGGTGCTCCCCTTGGTGCAATTACTGCTTGATTATTCTCCCTCCCAGCTACTGATTACACCCAGTTTCACCATAAATTGATGGGATCTGTGGGTATGCAACACGCATGAAAATCAGGCTTGAAAGGTCTCATATTAGGCACTCCAAAGCTGAAATGCACAAAGTTAGTATACTTAGAAAATTCTGGCCTGAACTCATTCCTGTTTCAGATTCAGATTTTGAATCTTACATGTATACTACATTCAAATGACATTGTTTTCTCCAGGTTGAAAACAACCTTTTAGCACAACACTTAAGGGTTCTGTTTCTTAGTGTTCTACTACATAGTGTGTTGTGTCTGTCTTCCTTTTTTGGTGGACTGTTTGTATAGAGACAGATGATGTTGCTTAGCAACCAGTAGCATAGTGGAAGAAGGTAATTAATGCAGTATGAATGTTAATTTCTCTTAGGAAAAGTATAACTTAAATTATACTATTTATCATGCCCAACAAATCTATTAAAATAGTTTTTTTTAGTCCTTCCTCTTCCTGTCATTTCTGCTCAGTAATGCTGCCAGGTCATCTTGTTTTTTAGCTATCAGCTCTGATATACATGGTATAAAATAACAAATGTCAGCTTGTTGTTTGGGTATAGAATCTGCTTGTTATAAACATGGGGTGATATGAAAATGTAAATCCTAGAATGATAAATATGACTATTTTTAAAGTTCTGCTTTAATATTTCAGTGATTTATTTTAAGGCACAAACAGAACATTTTAAACATCCTGTTATATTTGATTTTCCCAATTTAACAACTGTTTTTTGCTGCTATACATATTTACTAACCTCTCTTTCACATTGGACATCAGGATATCTCATCTTTCTGTCACATAACCATGTGTCCAGTATATAGCTTGTGAGGGTTATTTGAAGGTTGAGGTATCTTATGGACATGCCTTGGGTGAACTGAAACACATGATTAAAGGCTATCTGTCTCTGGCAGAAGGAGCATCTGATATTCTGAAGAGCATTACACTTATTATAGTAATATTCTACCATTTTGTAATGGGTTCTAAATTATATGGATGTAGTTTCACAATTAACAGATTGGAATCTTCACCAACCTCTGAGTGATCTCTCCACTCATTTTATAATTAAACAGAAAAAAATAGAACACTACGACCTATTCTTTCCTATAGTTGATCAAATTTTACTTGATATTTCCAATAGTTCGTCTGAATCTGTTAACTGTAAGCCTTTTGACAGTGTTAGGAAGCTCTGACTTAAAAAAAAAAAATCTTAAAAACATTATAATAACCTGAGCATGTAAAATATAAAACACCTGTCTGAGAATACAGGTACAGTTTAGTCCCCTTAATAGCTATGTTCTGTATCTTGTGAACCCAGGATGAGCTTTTGGCTGCATGTCGTAATGATCAGTGGACCACTATAGCACTGTCTTATTGGAAAGATATGAACTTCCTGTGGTTAAAATGCAGCTGCAGGTGTAAATAGTTTAGCAGGATCTGAATGATATGTGCAGTACTTCAACTGCTTACAAGGATGTTTAACACTTGAGAAACATTTGTAAAATAATTTCCCTAGAATCTGAGTATGAGGAATAGTTGGTTTGGATTTTATGGTCTTGACTTAGAATAAGTACTGACTTTTTGGATTTTGAACTAGTGAGACTTGTTAATGCTGCTTTTAAACTAGGTAGGGAAAGGGGAACTTTCACTTAATTAAATGTAGCAAGACATAAAATGGATTAATTCTGAATGAGGAATAAGTTGATGTACTCAAGTGTATATAGTGTGACGGAGTCAGACCAGAAGGATATAGGAGAGTGCTGGAAGGCAGGTATATCAGCCTCAGGATGTGCAGGTCCTTATTTCCTGGATAGCCAAACAAAGGCTACTCCAGACCAATCAAGACACCTGGGGCCAATTAAGAACCTTCTAGAAAGGAGTAGAAACAGCTAGCCTAATTGGGACACCTGAAGCCAATCAGGGACTGGCTGGATCCAGATAATAACCTCCCAGTTAGTCAGGTGGGCTGTGGGTGTCAAGAGCTGTGGAAGGAGGTTGTGCTGTTGGTGAACAACATATCATCCAGACGGAAGGAGGCCCTGAGGTAAGGGTGAAGTGGAGTTTGAAGAAGCAGGGACTGCTGTGGGGAAGTAGCCCAGGGAATTGTATTGTGTTTTGTGGATAAAAGGTCAGCCATCTTAGCTGATACTATTAAGGTCCCTGGGCTGGAGCCCGGAGCAGAGGGCGGGCCCGGGCTCCCCCCTTTTTACACCTTCCATACTGGCCTGTGATGAAGGTAACTCACTAGGTGGTGACTCTTGCCAATTATACTGAGAAAGGGAGGTCACTCTGGGGCCTAGATGAGTTTCTGAGGCCCCTAAATCTGCAAGGAAGCGCAAGACCCACGAGTACAAACTTGGAGCTTTGTCACAATAGAAAAGTGCAAGGAGTATGAAAAATAACCCTGAACAACTAAAGTGCGTTTTAGCAACTGATAAAACGCAGAAGCTTTTATTCAAGCTCTTTGAATGTTAGGAAGAATTTTGAATTTCCAGTCTCTGGATCTGATACAAAATCAGGCCTATTTTTCAGTTCAGATGCACACAAAATCTTGCAAGAACAGTTGATATAATGTGCTTTCCAACATTCAAGATGAAATTTCAGCAAGGTCTTGGTCACAACTCAAACCCTGGTTTCATTCTCTGACCTAAAATCTAACTCAAATCCAATACAGATCCAAACACTGCCTTCTCAGACCATGTTTCTCATTAAGCTATGAATCAGAGAGGTAGTCATGTTAGTCTGGATCTTCAGAAGCAACAAAGAGTCCTGTGGCACATTAAAGACTAACAAAAGTATTGAAGCAGAAGCTTTTGTGGGCTAATACCCACTTTGTCGGATGCATGCAATACTTTTGTTGGTCTTTAAGATGCCACACGACTCTGTTGCTTGCACTAAACTATGGCGATTCTCTTCTAGGGACTGATACTGAAAACTGGTGGTGGTGATCCCCACAAGAATGTCAGTAGCGAGAGGTACAATCAGTACAGGAGAGACAAGAAGAGAAAAAGGAGGGAAGAGATATTGATGTAAAAAGTATTTACAATGCCAGAAAGTTAAGAGTAGAGAAGTGTGCTGGTGAAATCTTTGGGTTGAAAGACAAATCAGAAATGATGGTTGGTTTTGGTTAGAACCCTCTGTGGCTCATGGAAAGTATGAATGAAAACTCTGAAGATACTGGGAAACCAAGAATCATATTGTATTCATAAGGGATTTTAACTCTGGGTAACAAAAGCAAAATATGTACAATCACAGATATTCCAGTTACACAGAATATATCTTTATGATCTACAAAACAGAGATTCCAGTTAGAGAAGAAGCCATGTTCTAGCTGTTTTACAAGTAGGGAAGAACTGATTAAGGCAATGACAGAAGTCAGAAACAGATTCTTCCAACTTCATCTTTTAGTAGACTTCACTTCTTTCTTCCAGAGGAGAGACTGGCCACAGTCATCTGTGTGTTTGTTCTTCAGGGTTAGCCTAGCCTGGGGATGAGTAACCACACTGCAAAGCCATACCTGAGTTACTGTGTCCTCACTGGTGCCGCATTCACCTGTGTGTGTCACAGGGATTTCAGAGGTGTAGCTCGTGGTTTTTAGTGCTGCAGTAGGCTGAGTCACTCCATGACTTTTCCAGTGAATTGTGGGAGAAGTTTTATCCTTCTGGGTATATGGGTGTGTAGCAGAGCCTTTCAATGCTCTTGCCATAAATTAGCCGGAGACCGCTTCTGAGTGCAAAAACCAGTCCCCTTTTATTTGCAGTTTCAGTGCCCACCACCAGCTATATACAGTTTGTTCAACCCAGCTCCCTGGGGGAACAGCTCACTTCCCCAGCCAGCAGGGATCTACAGCCACAGGCTCCTCCTTTTCCTGTCCCACCCCCCCTTGCTTCCTTCCTGCCTGGCAGCTTTAAATAGCGTCCTGGCTAATAAGGCCCGCAGGTGCTTCTCCTTAAGCCATTAGGCGTGGTGCACTCAGCCCCAATTAATATCCCTTAATTGGAGCTGGGCTAACAGGAGCCTGGCTCAGGACCTCCTGGCCACACCTTGTTACAGGGGGGAATTGTGGGACGCACTGGTGCATTATCAGCACTTGAGTGGTTTAGTTTGCATTCTCCTTGCAGGTTACCCACCTGAGTGAAAGCAGCATGTGGGCTTTAGTCTATACCTGAAGATGGACCAGCTACCTTGGATTGAAAGCACCACCAGCAAATCAGGAAGGATTGCATGAGAATATAAACAAGGGTTTCTTGGTCAAAGGAATTGGTTTTTGGCATACGCTACCAGAGGAGATTGGACTGAGCCAAGATTTTGAAGCGACTGCTTGACTCATCTTTTTTGCTAACACCGTTGCAGAAGTGCTTTTTTAAAAACCAAAGCAAACAGTAACTCTGCAGTCCTACCAGAGCTTTTTAGAACTGGAAGAAAGAGATGAGGAGTCTACTCTAGCTGTTGGCATGCAGCCTAGTCAGTGCTTTTACCTACACTGATGGTTGTTACAGAAAAACCTAATAAAGATTAAATTGAATTCTCACAGCAAAGTACAGTTAATCCATGGATTTAACCCTTCCCCCCAAAAACTACCTATTGAATACATTAAATATAAAATATTGAGGAAATCTCAATCTGTTTGTGGCTATTTAATGCGTATTAAGAGACGAATATACTGAATTTATTTACTCATTTGAAGAAATTAGGATTCCAAGTAGTCCAAATGTGTAGACATCTGTTTGGGCAGGCGTTGAAGATGATTGAGGTTTGTGTCAGGTATGTGTTTTGAGAAGCTCACTGGGGATATTTGAGAGTTGTAAACTATGGGAAGAAATGTTCTTTTGGAGTCATTGTCCCTCCCCCACAGTGTGTAAAGCTGCATAAAAGGACTTTCTTCCTGGAAATCCTCACAAAGATTCCCTTGCAAAGTTTATCTCCATGTATTATTGGGGTAAAGGCAGCGGCTGCCTCTGGGAGTAAAGGCTGTGGGAGTCTGCCTCCATACCAGTTCTGACCCCTGGCGGCTCCCTCTTGCTTCTGGGCAATGGCTGCCCTAGGTGAGGGGCCCTGTGGCAAAGGGAATGCAGCCTCATGGTATATTATTTTAATTGGATAAGGTCTGTGGAAGTGGAGGAGGACTGAAGTGGGTGCTGCATAGGTGCTAGAGCACCCAATTCACTGTGATGGGATTGAGATCTGTGCATTGTCTGGCCTTTGGCGCTGCTGCTGCCACCTCCTGATGTTGAACGACATTTTTGATTTGTCAAGGGCACCAAGAGCCTTGGATAGTTATTCTTTTATTATAGGCGCAGCTAGTAGCAACTCTGATATTCAGTTTGCCTAACTCTTTTCATTATAAAAGAATCATATATAATGTGTTTTTTTTTTTGTTCTTTTTTAAACTCAGTCAACTCCATTATTTGCAGCAGGCCTTTGCAATTCAGCAGGGAGAAAGGCGGGGCCAGAGAATTGTCGTTGTCTTGTCCCATGCAATTCTACTCTGGTTTAGCTGAGATATAAACTATTGAAAATTGACATTTTCCTTCTTTCATGTATGTTGTCAGCAACATTCTGGCAGCGTGTCAAAATTATGAGTAAACATGCACTTTCTTACCTCTGGGAGGAGGGAGCCCAAAAGCTGGGGAGCAGAATATGGCTGAGGTGTGGAAAGCCAGGCTGCACTCCCCCCAACAGCCATCTCTCTGGCTCACTAAACGGGCCCAGTGGCCCTTCAGTCCTCTGGGATAACAAAGATGGATGCTATTTTGGGAATAAATTATAGTTGTGTAGTCATTGAGGCTCTTGTCTGGAAAACCTTTGCTTCCTTCATTGTAGAGAATGAGGGAGGGGATTACAGGAAGGAAATGTATGTTCTTGTGGACAAGGCAGATGAACGCCATGCAGAGAACTCAGTTTGTTCCTGCCTTTGCCAGAGGCTTCCTGTGTGATGCTGAACCAGTCACTTAAAGTAACATTTTGGTAAGGAGGCACTAATCGTATGTCCTTTATTTTCTTGGTGCCCAATATGAGACACCTGCAGCTTCATCTGAGCACTTGCAGCTTCAGCGAAAGTCAGTGGGAACAGCGAATGCTCGGCTGCTCTGGCAGTAAGGCCTGTGTTCCAGAAGAATGAGTACAAGGATGGGCACCCAGAGATTAGATCTTGAGGTCTAGTCCTGGCACTATCACTGATTTACTGAGAGACCTCAGGCAAATCTATTTATCCTCATCTGTAAAATGGAAAGAATAATACCTCACAGGGGAGATGTGCAGATAAAATGAGTGTTTGTAAGCCACTCAGATTCTGTAGTGATGGGCACCTTAGAATGGATTATTAGGAAATGAACAATTCTGTGTTCAGTACAAGGTTAAGATGATGTGCAGTAAATAAGGCACATTGAATAAATATTGAACAGCTGCCTCATTGGTGGAGCAGCAGCCATCTTGTGCACTGAATGAGGAGTGGGTCCAGCGGAGAAATAGTACAGTAGAACCTCAGAGTTACAGACACCTTGGGAATGGAGGCTTTTCCGTAACTCTGAACAAAGTGCGGTTCGGGCTCCAGATCTAGCAGCTGACTCTCCAGGCCTGGTTTCAGCAGCAATGGATCTTCATACTTAGCACAGGCATGAGTTTGTAATCAGCGTGTCCCCCTTGCTGGGGAGAGAAGGGGTGAAAGCAGCACAGACCCCAGCGCTGCTTCTGCTCTGCTGACTTTGGCTGCCTTGGGCCAGCAGCCCCAGTGTCTTGCTGTAAGTGCCTGCCCCGCACATGGGGGTGAGGTGGGGACTGACGGCCCACATGTGATACAGGCACAGTCCAGTCTCCCCGGTGGGGGGGGGGGGTGGGGTGGTTACTGTTGCCTGATTGGTTACTTGCAATTTCACATGGTGTCTGGTTGATCAGTCAGTCTGTAACTCTGGTGTTAATATCTTTGAGGTTCTGCTGTATGTGATTATGTAATTAAAAGGTTGCATGAGCATTCTGAAGTAGAGTGACCAGGCAGCAAGTGAAAAGTCGGAACAGGGGCTGGGGGTAATAGGAGCCTATATTAGAAAAAGACACAAAAATTGGGACTGTCCCTATAAAAGCAGGTCACCCTATTCTGAAGTCTGGTATTTCCTAACGTCACGTTGCGAAGGCAAGTACTCAAAATACCATTCATTTAATTTAGTTGTTTTGGTATGTAACAGTATATAGGTAGAAGTAAATAAATAAAGCCAAAATAAGCGAACATTTGTGTTTGGTTTTGCCCCTGTTTCTTTGTGTTTCAAAAGTGTTTAGCCTATCTTGGGTGTTACTGTATAACAGTAATACTTGCATGAATGATGCTGATCATTAGCTAGGACTTCTGGTTTCCAGTATCTATGTGTGTGGAAAAAGTGGTCACATTTTTTAAATGGAATACAGTATAGCCTAATTAAAAATGTTGCTTTATATGACTTTTATGGTCAATCTTGTATCATATCACACTTCTTCTAGTCAGTTTTACATTAAGCCTAGAAGTTGAGTTCAGCTACATGAGACTTAGCTGCTTGTTTCAGCTAAAACTTTACCATAAATCCTGGAAATAACTCTATTAGAAAAAAAACCCACCCTATTTATAACTCTGCTCTCTGTGTGTACTCTTGTATTTTTGTTGTTGTTCCTAGAGAGCTTTAGGAACAAAGGAAAGTTCATGTGCGTTTACCACAGTATCCCTTATGCAAGTTGATATAACAAGGTATGTACAATATGGTGAATATTTAATCGGTTCTCTTATCTTTTTTTTATTTGGAGAACAAGACATCACCGGTTTTAGGAAAAAACACAACAGAAATAGCATAAAAGGCTTTTGCTAGCTCAGAATTGAAATTGGGATGAGAATTCACAAAGCAATTCCCAATTATAAACTGATGACCTGGTTACTTTTATCTTTGTGGAGATTTAGAGTAATTATCAGTTTAATCTCTTTAAGAGAATGCCTTTTATTGTAGGAGTCTATATCATGCCTTTGCAAGAGGGATGGTATTTGATGATCTAGTTAGTTTTTTTTTCCTGTATTTTTAATCCATTTCTAAAAAATACTGCCTTTAGGAAAATAACAAAAATAACGAATCATTTACCTCATTAATATAAATGTCATAACCTTTAATTTAAATTGTGCTTTAATATTTCACTTAGGCTCTGATCCTGCAATCAGATTTCTGCATTTGGATCTTGGAAGCTGCATGGAACCCCACTGAAATCAATGCGGCTCTCCATCAGTGCTGAGATTTGCCCGTACAGACCCAATTGCAGAATTGGGGCCCTTGAGTGGCACCTTATTTTTGTTGTCAGAAAGACTAAAATGTGTGAGGTGTTGTTAGGGTGACCAGACAGCAAATGTGAAAAATCGGGATGAGGGGTGGGCAGTAATAGGAGCCTACATAAGAAGAAACCCAAAATAGGGACTGTCCCCATAAAATCGAGACATCTGGTCAAACTAGCTCGGGGATCGGCAATCTTGGCATGCGGCCCCAGGAGGTAAGCATGCTTGGCGGGCCTGGCTGGTTTGTTTACCTGCCGCATCCACAGGTTCGGCCTATCGAGGCTCTCACTGGCCGCGGTTCGCCACTTCGGTCCAATGGGGGCTGCAGGAAGCCAGCAGGAGCTGCGATTGGCTGAACCTGTGGATGCGTCAGGTACACAGACTGGCCAGGCCCACCAAGGGTGTTTACCCTGCGGTGCCGCGTGCCAAGGTTGCCGATCCCTGTCCTAGCTGTTGCAAGCACAGTGGATTGATTATTATAATAGAGATCATTCAATATCCTCAAACTGCATTGATGGAAGAATGCTCTCTTCATGTGTCTGGGTTTCCTTAAGGATTTTGGGCTTTTTTGTTGCTTACTTTAAATCTGTCTTAAAATTTTAATACAACTTGATCAGGGCATTTTTTATCAAATAATATAATAGTTCCTCATTATGGGAGGAATCGAGAGAATCATTCACCTCTTCTCCTTCAAGTCCTTTTGCTGTCCCCTCCCCCATCACTGCTGTCTCTGACCTACTTTCATTTTCCTGGTTGCTGTAATCCTTTCTTTCAGTGAAAATTTGGTCACTAAAAGGGACGCAGCAGATTACAAAAATGTAAATGTGGGAAAGGAGACAAGAAAACAAGGGAATAAAATAGTTCAAAATCTTGCAGCGCAGTGACCAGATTAATATAAATTCATTCACAGCCAATGCTATTTATAAAGGAACCCCTGCTAATGTAATACTCGAAGAAAAAAAAAAGATGTTAGCGGAATACATATCCTCTACACATACCAAGGTTATGCCCTAGAGATTTCCTTTGTCTAGAGAGATTCTTCATTTCCATTCCTTCCTCATTATTATCCCTATGTAACAGGCTGTTGCAGAAAAAAATTAGCTGGTCGCAGTCTGTTCCATTAACTTTCTTTTCAAATGTGTGAGTGTGTTTTTTTTTTAATCATTGATACAGACTATTGCAGTCTCTCTTTTAAAATGAATTAATGGAAAATTTTCTAATAGAAAATGTATTGCTCTGAAATTGGTTGACAAGACAGCAGTATATAATGGGAGACAAAGTAAAGGAACATTGCTTAGACGTGATATTTGCAGTTCTGCCTAGAGCAGTGGTGGGCAAAAGTTTGGCCCAAGGGCCACATGGGGGTTGCAAAACTGTATGGAGGGCTGGGTAGGGAAGGCTGTGCCTCCCCAAACAGCCTGGCCCCTGCTCCCTATCCGCCCCCTCCCACTTTCTGCCACCTGACTGCCCCCTTAGAATCCCCGACCCATCAACCCCCCTGCTCTTTGTCTCCTGACCACCCCCTCCCAGGAACGCCCACCCCATCCAATCCCCCCGTCCCCTGACTGCCCTGACCCCTATCCACACCCCACCCCATCCCACGACAGGCTTAGACTTTCTAATGTTTATCAGAGGTGTAAATGCCAGTAGGTAGAAGCTTTGTAGAGCAGCTTGAAATGAAACACTAAATTCTTTCTGCTTATGATGCTTACATTGCTCTGGGTGTGGGTTCTCATTTGGAACTGGACGTACGCAATCAGGCAGCAGCAGAGAGACAAAAAAAAAGCAAAAAGCAAATACAGTAGAGAACAGTATTGTGTTCAGTGTAGACTACAAAAAAAAAGGGATTTTTTTTTTAAAAAAGAAAACTTTCATTTAAATTAAGATGGTTAAAAGCAGAAGTTTTCTTCTGCATAGAGAAGTTTCAAAGCTGTATTAAGTCATTGTTCAACTGTAAACTTTTGAAAGAGCAACCACAACTGTTCAGAGTTACAAACATTTCAGAGTGACAATCTCCATTTCCAAGATGTTCATAACTCTTAGGCTCTACTGTACTACAATAAAGAAGGAAACCATTCTTAAGTGTTAATTTCTTCTGATCTGTCTCTTTCAGTGTTTTCCAATTTTGTGTTAGCTTTCTACTTCTGCATGTGTGTATAATAATAGAAATGTAAGTAGTTACAATAGTTTAGTTTACGGTGATTTTAATGCTTGTTTGTAACATGATCTATTCTATCAGTAAATTTAGGGCGTGAGGGGGCATGGTCTGTACCTTTACTACCCTCGATTGGCAATTTTGTGTTGCCCCCTTTCTCTAGTGAGAAACAGCCCACTACTCCTTGGAGAAAACAAGTTAACAGCTAATAAATTGTACCTTTGGTGTGGTTTATACATTATGATGCTAATTTATCTTTCTAAATTACTTACTGCAAGTGAAAAGATGACACACAAACTGGAAAGGTCTCGTTTTGCTAGTAGCAGTCTATTAGTAACAGTTATTAAAATGGCAGCATAAATACAAGCAGGGATAGGATTAAAATGTTAGTGATTTAATGGTCAAACCATTTCAGAAATAAGTCATATTTCAAAAATAACATCTTAATGATCCTGCGGTAACCTTAAGGTTATGAGCTCGTGTGCCTATGTCTTTATAGTCTGGAAATCAGTGTCAGTGGAGATAGCAAGTGAGGGCCATAATTATTAGTTTGTATCAGGATGTTCAGTGCTAAAATAATTGGGTGTCACTGAAGAGGTTAGATTAACTGTTACAGTTGACAAGGTATAATTGCTTATGAACAGCTCTGCTTTAACAATGAAAATTTTGTTACTAAAGGCTTTTTCTTTTTAGTATAGTGTCTGGCTGGAGAACTGATTTTAATTAGAGGTTGACATTGCTGAGAAGTAATGCTCATTTATTTTTAGCTAGGATAAATATCGCTAAAATAGTTTCACTCAGAAGTATATGTTTAAAGAGTAATGACAGCTAAATATTTGAAAATGGAGATGTTAGTAGTTTAATTGAATTCGAAACAAATAATTTCAAATCCACAAACTGGCTATAAGTTGACTGATACACTCTCTTTTAATTAGTTTCACTTGGGCACTGCTAAACCTTGAAATTTTCATATTCCCGTACCGTAAGTGTTTGAGTTGTGGCAAGATGTAGCCTCAAGCAGACCTCACTAATAGTGTTGTCTTGAAATGGCGAAGGCATGGATAATGTTCTGCAAGTAACGGTCACAATTGTCTTGCCAGATACAGATGGAAAAAATGCGCTTGAAAATCCAGGGATGGTCCTGGATGCTAACAAGGTTCCTAAATTGTAATATTGTAATGTAAATAGTAAATGGCAGCTGAACACCCAAGCCAAGGGTACCAAGGTAATTCCACCAGTTCTTTCAAGCCAGGATTTCAAGAGTAATTAGTGATTTTGGTATCAGAGGGGTAGCTGGGTTAGCCTGGATCTGCAAAAGCGACAAAGAGTCTTATAGCACCTTATAGACTAAGATATGTTTGGAATCATAAGCTTTCGTGGGCTAAGACCCAGGTACCTCATCTTTTATGTAAGAACATAAAAGTGGCCATACTGGGTCAGACAAAAGGTCCATCCAGCCCAGTATCCTGTCTACCGACTGTGGCCAATGCCAGGTGCCCCGGAGTGAGTGAACCTAACAGGTAATGATCAAAATGTGTTCATTGTATATCACATTGAAGGGGCCTGATTTTCAGAAAGTGTTGAGAAGTCACCCTATGAAAATTGAGTCCCTTTAAGGTAGTTCAGGTTGGGTATCCACAATCAGTAAGTAGCTCCTGAAATTGTTGGCCTCAGTTGCTTTCCACAGAGAGTACTTTGGACTTATCTTGATTGAGCTTCATTCTTGTAGACACTTGACATTTTCTCCCATTCAGGGTTAGAGGGAAGAGCTACATAAAGCTGAGTATTCTCAGCATATTAAAGAGGTATTGGTCTGTTTTTTCCTATTAGCTCTCTTAGGCCATGTCCACATGGGGAAATTGACCAGCATAGCTAATCTGCAATAGCTATTCCAGAGTAGCTCCCCATGTTGACACTATTCTAGAATAAAAGTGATGTTGATTCTGGAATAATTACTCTGCTTTGTGAGCATAATAATAACCCCTTAATTCTCAGAACACTTACTGCAGTATCCAGCACCATCACAGGACTCACAGTAACTATCAGTTCAACTGTCCCCCCAAAGAGACAGTGTACACACAACTTGACTGATGCAACTCAGGATCAGGTTCTATATAACATTACAGCAATAAATATATTTAAAGGGAAATCAACAAAAAGTTTATTTTCAAAGATTAAGATAAACTATGGAACTCTTTGCCAGAGAATGTTGTAAAGGTCTAAGGATACCTTCCTGCAATCTCACTGCAAACACCAGTTTGTGCCAGACACTACTCTATCTCCACTGGACTCAACAGAGGTGTTGGTGGATGTTCTAAGGTGTACTCCTTGGGGAATTCTGCACAAAAAAATTAAATTCTTCCTGTCACAGGGTCCGGGCCGCCCTGCGTTCTCTGTACTCTCAATAAAGGTCTTCACACCGTTCTCCAGTGTTTCACCCAAGTGTCCTTTATTTACAGTACAAGTGCGTGGCTCCCAAGTGGTAAACAGTGCTCCTCCAATCCCCAGACAGTTACCCCACTGTCTTGGTTCCCAGGCCTCCAGACCCTTGAGGCACCTTGCACGCAGCCAGGAGTCAGAGCTACTGCCTCCTCGTCCCCGCCTGGCCTTCCTCTAACTGACCATGAGTCAGGGCTTTTGTAGCCTGGTCAGCTTTCTGCCTCAGCTGTGGTCCATCAGCCCCAGCTAACTCCATAAGCCTATGCTCCTTAGGGCCTCCAGCTGGGCTCCCTGCCGGATACTACCAGCTCCTGCTCCTCGGCCTCCTGCCAGGAAGCAGGGTTTAAGTTGCAGAGGCAGGGCATTTCAGGGGTTTTTACCCCTGCCCTGCCACACTTCCACACAATACTTCAAAATTCAGCAAATTTTATTTGTCAAAATAACACTATATAATTACACTAGTTTCAATTATTTTGGTAATTTATTTAAAAATATCTGACAGCAAGTGTATGTGTAACAGTATATACACATATAAAAATTCCCCCAGGAGTAGAGTTAAAGAAACTCTTATGATAACCCAATTCTTGTTTCTCTTCCCTCTCCCTCCACAGACCCCAGCCAGGGTCCAGACACAGGCCTACCCCCAGAGCTCAGTCACGCCCCATCTCCCCAGCCCAGACACTCACATCCTTTACCTCCCAGAGGCTAGCTGAGGGCCCCCCGCGCCCAGACACTCACACCCTCTACCCCAGGGGTGGGCAAATTATGGCCCACGGGACCATTCTGTCTGGCCCCTGAGCTCCCAGCTGGGGAGGCTACTCCTGTCCCATTCCCCGCTTTCCTCCCTACCCCCTAACCCCTCCCCTGAAGCCACCCTCCCATGCAGACAGCGCTCTGGTACGCTGTTACTACCGGACAGCACTGCAGTGGTGTGGCTGGTTCCAGTAGGGCCTGAGCTCCTGCTGCTCTGAGCAGCATGGTAAGGGGGTGGGGCTGTGAGCTCTTGTGGGGCAGCATGTCTGGCTCTGGTGGGCCGCGTGGCTGCCAGATACACTGCTCTGAGTGGCATGGTAAGGGGGCGGGAAGTGGGGGTGTTGGATAAGAGATAGGGAGTCCCAGGGGGATGTCAGGGTGTCACAGGGAGCAGGGGTGTTTGGATGGGACGGAGGTTCGGGGGCGATGGTCGGAGGATGAGGAATGGAAGGTTGGATAGGTGTGGGAGTCCTCCGAGTCTATCAGGGTGTGTGTGTGTGGATAGGGGTCGGAGCAGACAGGGAGCGGGGGATGTCGGGGGGGGCAGTTAGGGTGGGAGTTCTCAGGAGGGGCGGTCAGGGGGACAAGGAGCGGGGGGGTTGGATAAGGGTCAGGGTCCCAGGAGGGGTGATTAGGGATGGGGGGGGGTCTCTGGAGGGGTCGGTCAGGGAACTAGGAGTGGGGGGGAGGAGGTTGGATGGGTTGGGAGTCCTGAGGGGGGGCAGTCAGGGGGTAGGAAATGGGTGGGGGTTGGATAGGGAGCAGGGCCAGGCTGTTTGGGGAGGCACAGCCTTCCTTACTCAGCCCTCCATACAATTTTGCAACCCCAATGTGGTCCTCAGGCCAAAAAGTTTGCCCACGCCTGCTCTACCCCCTAAGGATCCAAAGGGAGAATCAGCCTGGTGGTAGGTCCTGGGATTTTATAGAGTTTCCTGCGTGCTGCTGTCTCCTTCCTTCAGGGCTTGCTGGGAACTACAGCTGCTGGGAACTCTTCATTTCCCTTCCCATCCCCCAAGCCTTGTCTGCTATTTATGAGCTGGGCTCTGTGGGCCAACATTGGCGGCCAACATTTCTGCAGCCAATTTCTGTGGGGGTTAAAAGGGAAATTCTGCAGTGTACATTAAATTCTGAATAATTCTGCATTGCGCAGTGGCGCAGAATTCTCCCAGGAGTATAGCTAGTGAGCCTGTACCCATTCTTCTCCAGGTTGGGCATTTGCACCCTTAGCTTACAGGGTGTGGGAGCTCCTGAGATAGAACCCAGTTACACAGAGTTTGTAACCATTTATGTAAAAGAATATTAGGCAAGGGAATAAGTTTAGACAGGTCTGCAATAGGGATGGGAAACTAAGGGAATGCAATAGGAACAGTGAGACAGTGAACCAGTAGTACAATTCCTTCTCCTACCTCCAGAGGTGCCCAAAACCTTTGTCCTCAACCTGAGGCCTTTAATGCCACCAGAGGTACACATAAAACGGTGTAGTTCTAGGCTGCTGAAGTTCATTGCTCCTTTGGTGGCTGCTCATTCTGGACCTCCAGCCTGGTGGGGTGCTGTTCTTCAGCTTCTTGGCTTTCACCTGCCCTTGGGACACATGCAAGCCTGAGATCAAAAGGCTTACCACAAGTCCCAGACTAGCAGTGTTCATCACTGTCCTCTTCCTTGGGCTCATGCACATCTGCACTCAGGGAAACAGTCTTTCTTCTTTCCACAGAGACACCATGCGCGCACACACACTCCTGCTCCCTGGTTCCTCCTGGCTGTCATGAAGTCCTCTGGCTTCTTGTCCGTCCAGGCAGTTGATCCACCAGGACTTAGCTGCTTACATTTAGGTGCCATCTGCTGGCTTTTTACAATATTTAAAGCTTCTTTGAAATTCAATCCATACTGGCCTCCCTATTCTTAAAGTGAGAAATTATCTTTTTAACTTAACTGTTTAATTATAGCTGGTTGCCATATATTTACAATGTTCCAGTTGTTTCCAATAAAAAGTAAACATTTGGCAACAGAAACCAGAAATATAGTGTGTGAAACAGATGCCACGTAAAATTATAAAAGCACCTTAGAAATACCATTCATAGCTTACACTACTTGAAAGCTTAATTGGTGGTAGATCTTTCTTAGTTGAAATTTAAGGGTCACAATTTTACTGAAAACTAGCGAAAGGTATTTTATTCAACTAACAGAATAGACAAGTCGTAACAAGGCCTCACCTGACACACAGGAGTTGTGCTCATTTGACCTCTCTAATCCCAGTCCAAATGCTAAGATCTTAGCCCAATTTTTTCCCTCCCCTTTATAGGGGGGCCCAGGTTTAAGCAGAAAACTGCTTCTCTTGCCTGCTAAAAGTCACAGACCCATCAATTGAGGAGGAATGAATTTATTTGCAGCATCATGCAGCAAATCTACCAAGTAGACATTGACCCTACATTCCACAACTATAAATCCACTCTGCTATTTGAAGGAGCCCAGGATAGAAAAAGAAGAAGAGCTTTGGTTGTTCTATGCTGAAGAAGGGGTAAACTATTAATGATATTTTATATGCAATGGATCTTTTTCATACTGTATTTAAATTCTTCCGAAATAAAATGTTCGTGGGTGCAAGTTTACAGACCTTCTTTGTTCTTTCATGTTTTACTGAATGTTGCTGATTATATGGAAAACAATTTCTATAGACACGCATGATGAAGAGAAAGGAAAGGCCATGCACTTCTATTTTTGGCAAGAAACACCATGGTCCAATAAATGGCCCTCTGCCACAGATACTATAGGCAATGGGTTTAATGTTTTATAGGATGAAGCATATAAACTGCTACCAAGTAGTGTTTTGAACAGCATATTTTCTGCCCCATTCAGACCATGTCACCCTTTTTAAAAATCCCTTCATAGTCTTCCACTTCTACACCATATTAAATACAAGCTTCTAATCCATACCTTCAAGGCCTTTTATAACTTAGTCCTGCCAAGGGATGGAAGTAACTTATAGGACTTACCAGTATGTTAGAGTCCTGAGCAGGGGGCAGGGCCTCAACTGGAAGAGGAGGGCCCTTTAAATTCCCAAGCCCTTGAAATCAAGATTTAAAGGATTTGGGGCTCTGGCTGCCAGCCCGGCTGCTGGGAGCCCTGGGCCCTTTAAATCACCCCCAGAGTGACCAGTTGCAGAGGCAGCTGGGAACCCTGGAGCTCGGGGCTCTGGTGGAGATTTAAGGGGCTCAGGGCTCCACTGTGGGTAGCGATGGTTGGGAGCCCCTTGGCCCTTTAAATCACCACTGGAAGCCTGGGCCACCACCACTACCCTGGGGCTCTGGAGATGGGGCTCTAGTGGTGATTTAAAGGCCAGGTGCTCCTGCAGTGGCCGGGACCCTCGGGCCCTTTAAATCACTGCCTGAGCCCCGGGGGTAGCAGGAGCAGCTGGGGGGCTCCAGCAGTGATTTAAAGGGCCTTTAAATCATTGCTTGAGCTGCCTTTGCCACCCAGGGGTTCTGGCAGAGGGACTCTGATGGCAATTTTAAAGAGCCTGAGGCTGCTGGGAGCCCCAGGCCTTTTAAATCACTGACCTGGGAAGCCATTCCGGTACACTGAACTGACTTGCTTTCACTTCTGGTCCTGCCCTTCTTTTCTGCTTTCAGTCTACGCCATCAGTGATGCTGTCCTCCAATGTTTACTTGTGTACTTCTCCTAACAGAACCTTTAAGTTCTCTTTGACATGGAATACGCTCTCAGAACTAGTCAACGAAACTGTGATAGGGTTTTCTGTGTGTGACCTAGTGGCTCCATTGCTGGTCTCTAAGCCGGTAGGCCAGAAGGGGCAATAGGGGACCCGGGCCCTCCCTCTCCACTGGTTCCCAGCCCAGGGTCCTGTGTAGGTTGTGGGAGATGGGTCTCCCTCCTAGCAAGGGGGAACAACACCTGCTTTCCTGTGGCTACTTGCTACAAATCTCTTTAGTTTGGGGTGTAGCCCCGCTAGTCCAGTTGCCCTGTACCTAGGGATTATTTGTGTTTCCATTTTCCTTACTCACTATCTCTTGAATCATTGATAATAAACGTTTTGTTGTTTTCACTATAAATATATTTCAGTGCCCTGGTGTTATACAAGGAGCTGATACTGAGTTGATTTAAATCAGCTGGTGTGTGCACTGTTCCCTTGGGGACAGCATACCTGGTATTTCTGTGAGTGTTCAGTAGATAAAGGGCTGGACACTATACGGCAGGGGTGGGCAAACTTTTTGGCCCGAGGGCCACATTGGAATTAAAAATGGTGCAGAGGGCCGGGTAGGGAAGCCTGACCCCGCCCCTTATCCAACCCCCACCCACTTCCTGCCGGCTAACTGCCCCCTCAGAACTCACGACCCATCCAACCCCCCTCCCCTGCTCCTTGTCCTGTGATCGTCCCCTCCAGAGACACCCCCCACTTTAAGTGCCGCCTCGGAACCCCACCCCCTATCTAAGCCCCCCTGTTCTTTGTTCCCTGACTGCCCCCTCCCAAGATTCCTCTCACCCTAACTACCCCCCTACACCCTACCTCTCACCCCCGACTTTGTTCCCTTACTACCCCTCCTGATATCCCCCCACCCTAACCACCATCCCCCGGGACCCCACCACCTAACCCCCCCTCACCCCCGCATACCTTAATCAGCTGGGTGCTCCTCCACCTGGGCTCGGCCAGGGAGCGCAGGGCCCTGCGGCTCCCCGCACTGGACCCAGCCCCCAGACCCGCGTCTCCCCGCACTCGACTCGGCCCCAGGCCCAGGAGCGCGGAGCCCCGCGGCTCCCGTGCTCCACCCGGACCCTGGCCAGAGAGCACGGGGCTGACCCAGCCCAGGAGCGCGGCTCCCGCGCTCCACCTGGCCCCCAGCGGGGAGCGCGAGGTCCCGCAGCGCCCTGCGCGCGACCCGGCCCGGCTGGGAGCATAGGGACTCACGGCTGACCGGCCGGCTGGCCAGGCCCTTGGACTGGGAGCGCGGGGCCTCTGGCCCAGGGAGGGGAATGTTTCAAAGGTGATCGGGGACTGGGGTCCACCTATGGTAAATCTGTAAGGCAATGTAAGGGCTGGCAGAGCCCTGAGAAGAGTGTTTGGGTGGCTAACTGGCTGGTAGAGTCAGGGAGATGACACCTAGTTAATCACAAGCAAGTCCCCCTCTTGTTGGAGGCAGGAGGGTAACAGGATGACTCACAGTAAGAACTGTTAGAGGAAGCAAGCCCCAAATCTTTACATTAGAGTGTTCTTACCCCTCCCTTTTTGTCCCACACCCAGACCTGCTTCTCCTACTGCCCCGGAAGGGGTTGCCTCTTTCACCCTACTCCTTACTACTACCTGTTGGCTCAAGCCCTGTCCCCTCCCTTTCTGCCCCACATCCACCCCTGTTTCCTCTCTCCCCTCCTCCCCTGCCCCTGCCGGTCCCCAGAGGAATGTTACCTCTACATTCCTTACCTGTCACCCCAATGAAAGATTTTCTCTAAAAAGGGGTGGTAGATCCAGAGGCCATTACACTATCCTAAGATCAGGTGGGCTACCATATCACCTGTGAGCTTCTGTTGCTTAGGTGCAATAATTGCCCATCCTAAATTTTCATATGTCAGTCACCACAAAATAAGAAAGTGAATAATTTAAGAGTGCACTGAAGACAGAGAGGAAAACAAACATGAAACCATAAAAAACTAGCTCATACTACACCAAACTGCCCCCATCAACTCTACAAACGTGGTAAGAGAGTGTGACATTAATAGCAGCCCAAGGCCAGATGTTAGTAGGCTCTCTGGTATCTAACAGTGAGTTTCAGCTGGCATGACCAATGTACTCCGACTCATTGGTATCATGTTCTGTATCTAAAGGACTCCTGGTACCACTGGAAAACTAATGACACAGTGATGACTAATACCTAAATTTACCCTAATATTTTTGTGTACACAGCGTTTGTTATCATAAGCAGAATTCTGAGCAATGACTCTCAGATGTATGGGCCCAGAAATTTTGTACCATTGATTAAGGAAATGTGATGTAGAAGCTCTGTGTTCTCACTTGCAACTGATTGTGCATTAATTTAGAAGACGTTTTTGAAAATTTAATTCTTTGTTTAAGGCTAATAATGCAAAATGTCAATACTTGAGATTTTTAATGGCATCTTGGATCTGAAGTGCTTCTTGTGAGGATAATTTTTCCATGAAGGTGTCAATTTTAGGGCTGTCAAGCAATTACAAAATTAATGGTGCAACGAATTGCACTGTCTAACAATAATATACCATTTATTTAAATATTTTTGGATGTTTTATGCATTTGCAAATATATTTATTTCAATTACAACACAGAATACAAAGTGTACAATACTCACTTTATATTTTTTTTATAAATATTTGCACTGTAAAAAAACAAAAATAGTATGTTTCAGTTCACCTCATACAAGTATTGTAGTGCAATCTCTTTATCATGAAAGTTAAACTTACAAATGTAGAGTTACGTACAAAAAAATTCAAAAATAAAACAATGTAAAATTTTAGAGCCTAAAAGTCCACTCAGTCCTATTTCTTTTTCAGCCAATAGCTCAGACAAACAAGTTTGTTTAGAATGTGCAGGAGATAATGCTGCCCGCTTTTTGTTCACAGATGTTCTCATGGCACTGTTTTAGCTGGCATTGCAAAATATTTACATGCCAGATGCATTAAAGATTCATATGTCTCATGTGAACACCTATTCTCACTTTATGGTGACATTGTAAATAAGAAGTGGGCAACGTTATCTCTTGTAAATGTAAACAAACTTGGCTGAACAAGAAGTAGGATTGAGTGAACTTGTTTTGTTTTTGAGTGCAGTTATGTAACAAACAAACCCTATGTTTGTAAAGAATCAGAGGGGTAGCCGTGTTAGTCTGGAATTGCAGAAGTGACAAAGAGTCCTGTGGCACCTTAAAGACTAACTAAAGTATTAGAGCATAAGCTTTCGTGGGCTAGTACCCCCTTCGTCGGATGCATGCAGTGGAAGTGCACTGCGTGCATCCGACGAACTGGGTATTAGCCCACGAAAGCTTATGCTCTAATACTTTAGTTAGTCTTTAGGGTGCCACAGGACTCTTTGTCACTTCTACGTTTGTAAGTTGCACTTTCATGACAGAAATTGCACTATACTTGTATGTGGTGAACTGTGTTGCACTATACTTGAATGTGGTGTACTTGTACGAAGTGAACTGAAAAATACCATTTCTCTTATTTTTATAATGCAAATACTTGTAATAAAAATAATATAAAGTGAGCACTGTACACTTTGTATTCTATGTCGTAATTGAAATAAATATATTTGAAAAACCTCCAAAATGTTTAATAAATTTCAGTTGGTATTCTATTGTCTAACAGTGAGATTAAAATTGCAATTAATTGCAATTTTTTAATCATGATTAATTTTCGAGTTAATCTCGTGAGTTAATGGTGATTAATTGACAGCCCAAGTCAATTTATTTATATTTTGTGTAAATGAAAGCCAAAACTATGCACAGTATTAAAAGGTACTATTTATAGTTCAGTGCTGTGGACTTCCTTTCTTTTTTTTTTTCTCATGACCAAAGTGTTTACCCACTATATCATTACACGGTTATAATGCTGATATATAATCTCCTTAATGTTTGGCATTTTATTATGAGGATGACTCTTAAAAAGGGAATTTTTATATCCTCTTATATCTGTCTCAGTAGAAATGAGTATTTCTAAATAACCAATGCCATAGCTGTAAGTTGCTATTACTTACATGATACTGTTGGGTTTTTGCATTCATTTATTTTAAGAAAGCAGAATAAATAGGACACAAACTTAGCATTTTTAAATTAAAACTTCTTGGTTGGTCTAATGTACGATACCTCCTCTTTTGTTAGACCCTGTAGAATGCAACACTTTAATGTGAATCCCAAGTCAGTATTTTGCCAAAGAAAACATGCTGGTAATGTTCTCTGAGTCAGCAATGCCGAGCCTAAAATACTGTAGAAGGATATATATTTTTTATTCTGTGATACTGTTTTTCATAATAAAAAAAGCAGTTTGACTTCAGATGATGGGGAAATGAGATGTGCCAAACCACGTTTCTGGACTGATCTAACATATGGTAGGAAACAGATGTCAAGTAAATGACAATTCACTCTTTAAGTGTATCTGTGTTAGCATAAAGTTCTGGAGTACTCTGAAATTTGCATCCAAGTCATATGTGCCCACTATTTGTTTGGAAGCATGAACAGAAAAGGCTTTTTGCTTTTATAGTTCAAGTAAGAATGAAAAAAGAAAAGAAAAACAAAACAAAAAGCCACCATCCTCATAGTGCCTGGAATGAAAAGAGTTGCTTTTGAGAATGGCTGAATTGTTAGCTCTTTGTTGGGAGCCCAATCCTACTCCCACTGAAGTCACTGAGAGAGTTGTCAGTGGGAACTGGATTGGGCCCTTACACAGTAAACTGCTGTACTTATTTTTAGGAGAACTACATGAATATAAAAAGAAAGAAAAGGCTGCTGCTTCTTGAGAACTCAAGCTAGGAAGAATATCCTTTTAAAGGCTTTGGAGATCTACTCAGGATTGTTTATCTGTATGGGTTTTTATACTATGCTCATCACCATGGTATCTGGGTGATAATGCATCTTTATCCTCTAAATATAACACAACCCGTTATCTGCTTGTAGGTGCTTTGGTCGCTATTGGAAGCATGTATTATCCAAAGTTTTGATATTGGAATATTATCCTTGTAGAAAGTTATTTTTTTATTTTGTTGTAGTTTTTTTTAACCTAACCTCCTCTTTCCAGAACTTCAACCACCCAAATTATTTTAAATCTCAAATAGGCTTAAACATTTTGTGGGCTGTGGAGCGTTTAAACTAAGAGTACTAGTTTAGCTTACTATAGAAAGCCAGCAAATGTTGAATACAGCATTTCAAGCCAAGAACAATGATTTAAAAAGCTATTTTTGCTTTTAGTGCTGCTGCTTGATGGTATTTGGTTAAGTGATGGAGTCAGACAGATTAGTGGTGAGTGACTCCTCAAAATTAGTGATCCCCACAGCAGCTGTTTGAAGTGCTTAGGAGAGTCCCACATAAAGGAGAAGTGCAGGATTTGTTGCAAGAACTTTTGCCCGAGAACCCAGAAAGAGTGGGACATCCGCCTGAAAGCCCTCCTCATGGAGGCTGCACTTCACCCGATGTCAGAGCCTTCCCAGTTGGTCTGCACACCCAGTATGCCCCACAGGCACTGGGTTCCCCCTTGACGGTGACCAAAAATCAGACAAAGAAACAAAGAAGTTCCCTGTTGCCGTCCAAGGAGGGGAAGAGGGCTCTGGGCAAAGGACCCAGTTCAGGCCATGTGCCCATTGGAGCTGCAAGGGGGTGCCGCTTTAGTCAGACCCCCTAGCCCAATCAGGGATCCGCCTTCGACTCCTGGGAGCAGTAGGGGACCCTGGCTCCTGCTGCGGCCTTTGATGCCTGAGGACGCCCAGATGTCTAAAGAGCTGATGGGCCTGCTGGTGCCGCATACTCTGCAGCCGGTGCTGGATGTGGCTAAGGGCAAGCCAGTCATGGGACTACCCCAAAGGGTGGTGGAGCACTGCTGGTTTCCAGAACACAGACGTAATTCTACATTCCCACAACCTAGGACCCTGTCATAGAATCACAGAATATCAGGGTTGGAAGGGACCTCAGGAAGTCATCTAGTTCAACCCCCTACTCAAAGCAAGACCAAACCCCAACTAAATCATCCCAGCCAGGGCTTTGTCAAGCCTGACCTTAAAAGCCTCTAAGGTGGGAGATTCCACCACCTCTGTAGGTAACTCATTCCAGTGCTTCATCACCTTCCTAGTGAAATAGTATTTCCCAAAATACAACCTAAATCGCCCCCACTGCAACTTGAGACCATTACTCCTTTTTCTGTCAACTGGTACCACTGAGAACAGTTTAGATCCATCCTCTTTGGAACCCCCTTTCAGGTAATTGACAGCAGCTATCAAATCCCCCCTTATTCTTCTCTTTTGCAGACTAAACAGTCTCAGTTCCCTCAGTCTCTCCTCATAAGTCATGTGCTCCAGCCCCCTAATCATTTTTGTTGCCCTCTGCTGGACTCTTTCCAATTTTTCCACATCTTTCTTGTAGTGACGGGCCCAAAACTGGACACAGTACTCCAGATGAGGCCTCACCAATGCCGAATAGAGAGGAATGATCACATCCCTTGATCTGCTGGCAATGCCTCTACTTATATAACCCAAAATGCCATTAGCCTTCTTGGCAACAAGGGCACACTGTTGACTCATATCCAGCTTCTCGTCCACTATAACCCTTAAGTCCTTTTCTGCAGAACTGCTGCATAGTCATTCAGTCCCTAGTCTGTAGCAGTGGAATGTTCTCTTACGGATCAGAATTTTGCCACCGAGGAGGTAGAGCTGCATTTTAATTAAGGTTTGGTTTTATTTTGGAATATTTATAAATATTACACTCTTTTTGTAGTAACAATGTGATTATGATCCATTTTACTGGACCATGTTGTCTTCATGCTTGTGTACTCGCATACATACATGGAGAAGTGGGAGCTAAGAGCAGCACAGAAGCTGTGATCATCGGGGAGGTTTTATTGAAAATGTTGGGTCAGGAGTCATGAGTCCTGGGTTCTGTTCCTGACTGCCAGGCTTCCTCTATGACCTTGTGCAAGGCACACACTGTAGGCTTCAGTATCCTCATTTGTAAAATGCAGTAGGCTAATACTTTTCAATTTTACGAGCTCATTGTAACTAATTCCATAAATGCTCTAAAGGGCTTTCAGTTCTACTGACGGTAGGTGCTGTATTAAGTATTAGAGATTTTTAATTGTTATAAAATTCATGCTGTCTCTCAGCAGGTGTTTGGGAGGCAATGAGAGAAATATTGTTTCCAAGAAATCTACAGTTAAGCCTTCGCTCAATCATTAATGGAATGAACAATGTTTCCTTGGTATTGTTTACAAGATGTTGTTGAGTAACAAAGTTCAATGGAGAAAAGTTGTTCTCTCTTGCAACAGAGGGCAGGACAAGAGGCAATGAGTTCAAATTATACCATAGCAGATTTAGATAAAATCTTGGGAAAAAACTTTCTAATTGTAAGAACGGTAGAACAATGGAACAGACTACCGAGGGAGGTCATGGAAGCCCTCACTGGAATTTTTCAAAAGGAGGCTGGATAGCTATCAGTCTTGGATGGTGTAGACACAACAAATCCTGCATCTTGGCAGGGGGTTAGACTAGATAACCCCTGCCGTCCCTTCTAACCCTATAGTTTTACGATTCTATGAAAACTAGGTCTCACTTCTAACTGATATGCTGAAAGAATGTGTGTGAAAGAGCTGCATACAATCTCATTCATGTAAGCGTGACGCGAGAGGAAAATACAAGAGGTTATTTTTTCCTTACTAAATAAGTATCATCTGATCCCCATTCTTAGCAATATTTTTTAAAAGACAAAATTTGTTCCACATAAAGCCTGAGATTAATCATATTAATCATCGGCGTCACATTGTAACCTTAACCCCTATTTCCTGTGACAATGATTCTTAGAGATGTAAGGTTCTATCAATTTAACATAGCCCTGTATTTCTGGCTATCATCCAGAAATATTTTTTAAAAAATATTTTTTTCTAAAAATAACCAGCCTCTGAGTTTTTTCCACACAGAGATGTGACAGATCAGTCCAGCTCAGGCTGGACTGTAGCAGTCTGCTGAATACTTTGAACTCACATTATCATAATTACTGTAATAATGAAGCTGTATTCTGTTGCGTTGTGAACTAATTAGGTTTCTTTGCTTTTATCCTTTAAAATTTACCATATTAACTTTTGGAACAGAATCCTGATAGTCAAGCTTTTCCTGACGTTAAAAAGGCAAAATGTTAGATTGAATCTTGAATTGAACACTGTTAAACACTAATACATGATATTCACAAGCGTTTTGGCAGCCCGATTAGAAATGTTGTATGGTGCCCTTTAAATTGTCTATATTCTGTGTACAAAAGTTCACTTCCCACCACGGAGTAGATTATAGAGCCTTGCCAGTTAGAAATCTTAAGGGAAAAACACTGTTTAGAAAATGATGCTGAATTGAGAATACTAGAACTTGTTCTAAAAATAAACTTAATTGAAAAGGTTTGTTTTGTTTTCTAATGTGGTTTACGTCACTGTTTTAATATTTAAATAGAAAAATGTTGTAACCCAGAGTACAAGAATACTTTTTGTGTGCAGAACTCCCACCAGAATCTTGGAAACCTTACATGAAAAATTATTATGTTTATTTTGCCACTGACAATTTTCTTGGTTTAATGTTACAAAAGAGGATAAAACTGTGTGCTTCAGAAATGAAAAACAGATGCTAAGTGGGTTAAAATTTTTTAATGAATTTTGCCAAGTAATTATGCTTAGTCAGGAATAATATTTTATTTGCATATTCATGAGACTATTAAAACAATCTGTTAAGGCAATATATTTTTGAGGTCCTGATTTTCAGAAACATGGTGTTAGTCTAGTTCATCTCTTTGTGCCTGTAGTTTTGTGGGCATAAATGACTGCATACACGGTTTTTCCTCACTCTTGCATGTACTGGCAAAAAGGAAACCTTGGGTTGAGGAATCTGGCCCTAAATCTATTCTACGTGTATTCTTAAATTTTACGTTAGAGCATATTTTATTTTTAAATTAACAAAGGAAACCAATTATATCTGTAGTAAATAAAGATGAATAGAATTGTGATATTTTTTGATTAGGCTCTGCCACAACAGCCCCTTCAAGCCCCAAACAAAGCTGAACTCTATATAAATGTGTTACAGCCAAATTTCCCCAAAAAGATAGTTTTCTTGTGTAGAGGGAACAGGAAGTTAAAGAATTTCCATTACAGTTTCCTTTACATTTTTCTGGGTTTGAGGGAAGAGGGATTACATTTTCCCCTCCTTCTTCCCTTCCCAAACCTCACTGAAATGGAAGATAGGTATGCACTGCACATTTCATTAGGGTGTGCACAAAGGGAAGGCTGTGTCTCCTCAAACAGCCTGGCCCCACCCCATCCAACCCCCACCCACTTCCCACACCTTCAGAGCCCCCGACCCATCCAACCAACCTTTCCCCCTGCTCCTTGTCCCCTCATTGCCCCCTCCGGAGATCTCCCCACCCTAACTGCCCCCCAGGACACCACCCCCTATCTAAGCACCCCTGCTCTTTGTCTCCTGACTGCCCCCTCCCGAGACCCCCCACCCTAACCAACCCCCTGGGACTCCACCCCCATCTAAACCCCACCCGCTCCTTGTCCCCTGACTACCTCCTCCAGAGACCCCCTGCCCCTAGCCACCACCCAAGACCCCACCCCCTACCTAAGCCCCCTGCTCCTTGTCCCCGATTGCCTCTTTCAGAGCCCCCTCCCCCATCACCTCTCAGGACCCCTATCCAACCCCCCTGCCCCCTGACTGCCCCGACCCCTACTCCCTGACTGGCCCCCTGGGACTCCCACGCCCTATCCAACGCCCCTGTTCCCCGTCCCCTGACGGCCCTCCGAGACCCTCTGGCCCTTATCCAACCCCCAGCCAGGCCCCAGCCCCCTCACCACATCGCTGCTCGGAGCGAGACACGCTACCGCGATGATCTCCTGGAGCGCACTGTGTGTCTGTCCCAGAGCCAGACATGCTGTCACTCAGCCTCGCCCCCCAGAGCACTACTCGTGTGGCGTGCTGAGGCTGTGGGGGAAGGGAACAGCGGGGAAGGGGAGAGGAGCAGCCTCACTAGCCGGGGCTGCTGACCCACCATGCATTAGAGTGTGCCTGGGCACATCCCGTGTGCATGCCTTTGAAATGGAAGGGGATTCATCCTACAAAACTCCCATCTCCCCTGAGATTCATAGGAGGCCAAGGCAGTGATGTACTGTTGGTATTTTAGCAACAAGGACCCACAAAAACTTTCTCTGTCCTATGTGTTTGCAGAGAGGATGTGGGAAGGGACTGAGGCATCTACTGATTAGTTTTCCTATTTGAAAACAAATACTTTTCATAAGCATACCCAAAGAAGGAGGCAATGCCACTTGTCAAACAAACTCACATTGGGTACCACCAGAAACCCTGGGTTATCTGAATAATAAAGCTGACAACTCAGTTACTTATTGGCTGATGAACAAGCTGTGGATGTGCACTTAAAAATCTTGGATCATTGACCGAGCAACTTACCTGATACAAGTCTAAAATTGAAAAAAACTCTCCTCTTTTCTTTGTGAATGCTACCTATTGGCATAAGTAATGGAGATTTTTTTGCAGTCTGCCACTATACGAGCTTTCACTCGGCCCTGTGCTACCCATGGAGAAGAATTCATGGGGCTAATTATGTGCTCAGCCTTTCCAAAGGCTTTATTACCATTTAGTGGTATTTGTAAAGAAACTAGGATGAGAGGCTGTTTTATTATTTTCAGCCTCAATTTGGATTCACCAGTTCATCAGTGTATCCAGGCGCTGACTCCCAAGAAGCCAGAGGCAGTATATGTTTGTCAGACAACCTCATTATAAATCAGTACTGTATTTGGTTTTGCACGTTTCTTTTATAGTTAAAAGACCCAATAAAAATTCTATGCAACCTGCAGTTCACCTTTAATTAAGGAATACCGAACAAACCCTATTACCATGATAAGAAATGTACTGAATTTGGCTTGAGAGACAAGCTGAAATGTAAGTGAATTGTAGTTATATGTTGAAGTTATTCCACTGAGGTTAGGTATAAATTGCTTGGCTTTATATTTATTTCCAAATGTCTTAATTCTCCCTGTAAAGTGCTTTTCCTTGGTATGACTTGAAGTAGGCTTATTGGAGAACAGTAACTTAATATTTGCATTGGCAACTGAAAGCTGATTAACCGTGGGTGGGTGAATGTGTATTGATTTTCTTTTCTTTTCTTTTTTTTAATGTCCTCACTTAACCGTCAAGGATGATTGAAGGCTGTGTTAATTATAGCCATGCTTATGACAAAAATAGATTCTTTTTCAACAGGGCCGCCCACACCATTTTGTCAACTGAGGCGGAATGCTCAAATGATGCCCCATTGCCCCCTCACTTGGGACAAAACTTTGAAAAGTCTCAATACTTCTTTGAGTGATTGCTCATGTGCATTCTAAGCAGGTGTGTGCGTGCACGCCATTCGGAAGGTTTTTCCCCTACCAGTATCCATAGGGTTGGCTCAGGCGCTCCCTGGAGCGGTGCCACTATGACACCCAATATATGGCTCTGCTGACCCCTCAGTTCCTTCTTACCGCCTCTGATGGCTAGCTGGAACTTTGCTGGCTCCTGCGAAGCAGCCTTAGCAGTGTTCTCGTTGTATATATATAGTTCGTTTTAAGTTAAGGGCCTGACTGGCTCCTGCTACTTCAGTTGACTGCCTGTTCTCCTCAAATGAGTTCAGGGAAGCAGCAGCAAACAGGAAGCTCCCTGAGAAGCTGGTGTTAATCAGTCCAGGCTCCTGTGGGTGCTAGAGAGGTACATAAGAGGCTCCTCCTCCTCCTCCTCTCTCCCTGCAGCTCCTGCTACTTTCTGTTATTTCCTCTTACCTTTTCTCCTGCCTGCCTGTTATGTCTCTTTTGCACTCCTTCTTCCATCACACCATCTCTGTGTATCTAGAGCAGAGAGAATACATATACACCAGCAGTAGACACAATTTTCTGCACTCTGGGTCCTAGTGGCGCCCACCAACAGTCTGGCACCTGAGATGGCTGCCTCATTTCGCCTCATGGTAAGGCAAGCCCTGTTTTTTAAAGAATGAAATGAATGTAGGTTTTATTTAACACAGTTATGAATAGCCAAGCAGTGAACAAGTTTGTAACATGTATGCTTGATCCTGAAAAATGTGTGTGGATGTGCTAAGCAACATGGGTCTAGACCAGGGATTGGCAACGTTGGCACATGGGACCACAGGGTAAGCACCCTTAGTTGGCCCCGCCGCTTTGTTTACTTGGCGTTTCGCCTACCGCGGCTCCCACTGGCCGCAGTTTGCCGTCCTGGTCCAATGGGGGCTGCGGGAAGTGGTGGCCAGCGCTGCTTCCCACAGCCCCCATTGGACCGGGATGACGAACGGCGGCCAGTGGGAGCTGCGGTTGGTGAAACGCCAGGTAAACAAAGTGGCAGGGCCCACTAAGGGTGCTTACCCTGTGGTCCCGCGTGCCAACGTTGCCGATCCCTGGTCTAGATTGTTCTCAGTGGTAGCAGATGACAGAACAAGGAGTAATGGTCTCAAGTTGCAGTGGGGAAGGTTTAGGTTGGATATTTGGAAAAACTTTTTCACTAGAAGGGTGGTGAAGCACTGGAATGGGTTACCTAGGGCAGTGGTCTTCAAACTGGAGTGCGCAAGACTCCGGCGCCGCCGCCGAGCCCGCCCGGGAGACTGCCGAACTCCCGGGCGGGCTATTTTCATCCCGCTGAAATGCCGCCATGGAAAGCAGAAGCTTCCACTTTCTGCGGCGGCATTTCAGTGGACATACCCCCCAGGGACTGCCAGACTTTTTCCTCTGCGAAAAAGTGTCGCGGGGGAAAAGTTTGAAGACCCCTGACCTAGGGAGGTGGCAGAATCTCCTTCCTTAGAGCTTTTTAAGGTCAGGCTTGACAAAGCTCTGGCCAGAATGATTTAGTTGGGGTTAGTCCTGCTTTGAGCAGAGAGTTGGACTAGATGACCTCTTGAAGTCCCTTCCAACCCTGATAGTCTATGATTCTATGGGTGCAGCCACTGACCAGAATACTCTGTCTTTGTTTAGTTCTATAGTGACAGTTAAGTAGGAGGGGAAGAAGGGGTATCCTTACAACAGTTAGTACTCTGTGGGTGTGGAAATATATTGCTTTTACTAATAACTAAACATCATTGTTACCTTTAAAGTTGTTATTTGTTAATGAACATCTGATCATTCAGCGTTAAAGACTAGAGATTTTCTTTTAAAGAATTTTGTGTCTAAACGGAATGATAAAAACAGAGTAAAATTGGCAAGGTAAAAAGGATTGATTAATGCCAAAGGAAATAACATCTGTTACAGGTTTAAAACTAACTCGTCATGAAATATGATTAAATGAAATGGTTGGAGGCCCCATGTATTCACTACAGTTTCAGTCATGGATTGTTGCCTCTAATATTTAGAGTGATGTTTACTGTGGTTCTAAAGATGAACCTGTAATGGGTATATTCTCTTATCACCCTTCAGTTGTAATTCCATTCATGCTAATAGAAGTGGCATATGTTTACAGATGGGGAGCCCAGATGTGTTTATAGTCTCACCAGTCACCTTATGACGCTAAAGTTTCCAACTGCTGAGAAGAAAAGTGATGAAATTGAAGCTCCCCTTCATTGTGTGACTTCATAACATCTGAAGGGTTTAAATGAGTTTAAAAATCTGATTTTCAGTTCTTCAGGAGCCAAATATTTTAGCACATAACATAGGTAATATGATCTACCAGCAGATAGAGACAGGAAGCAAGCTAAAACTTGGTGAGGTCAATTTTCAGTGCCTTTCCATTCTCAGCTGGTGAAGGTTGCAGATGGGTTGAGCTAGGGTTTTAATTTGGCTCTTTTGTCAGATACTTTATAATCCTTTACTGTGGTAAGATTACTTAGCTAGTCTAGGCACTCCATTGTGAGAGGTTAGTACTGCTATTCTCTTTCTTTCCTTTCTTCTCTCACACTGTCTGGAGCAACCCATTATCTGTGATTTTTCCAGTTTCTTTTTTAAAGAAAGAATGTTTGTGCTGGAACTTTCTAGGTCTTCCCCCCATCTACTCCTTTCTCCAAATGTTCTTTCACTCCACCTCTGGTAAACAGACTGGACTCTCTTTGTGTGTGATCCATATATCCTTCTATGTCCCTCATGGCTTGTTTGTACTTTGAATTAACAGCTGAAAATTTTCTACCCAGAGCTTATTGCCTTATTTGGTTTTGCTGTGAACATACCAATTCCATAAGAAGATAAGTCCCATTGTGAGGAGCTGGTCCTTTGGCATGATATGCTACCCTTTTGTTGGTCAGATCTCATCTAGAAAAGGGAAGTTGCTGCAATTGGTACTGTTCCAAAATCCCAAGGTATATGCATGTCATTACTGCACACACATACCAGGAACCGTTTTTTTCCCCTCATAGTTAACAAAATAGGAAGTGTGCCCATTGGCTGTTCACTTTTGTGTATATGAGAGACTGTATGTTTTTTCATTTTGATATAAATATTTAAAACTACCAGGATTTCTGTAGGAAGTAATTCAAAATACTCATTTTAAAGGGTTTACATTTCAAAAGTACTGTTAAGTTTTAATTAAATCCCATAAACCACATCTGTTGTATGTAGATATTATTTTTAAAGCGACCTACTTTGGAACCAACCTGTGACTGTTTTGGCTAATATTTAAAAAATCTGAACTGAAAGATATGCCTAAAATTGTGATCAACTGACAATTCTACTTTTAGTATTTTGCTGATTTAATATAGTTCATGTTTCAAAAGTAGAAGGGCAAAATACTTACAGTAAAATATTTTTGTCAGGATTTGACTCCATCATTCTGACAAAATTAGAGCCATATTCTGAAATTTCAGAAATTTTCAACTCACTTTTATACTAATGTTGGTTTGCTGCTTAGATAACTGAAAATTCAGTGGCATATTTGTGTGCATTGCATTAAAATAGTTCAAACTGGATTGATTGATTGATTGTGACTTGTTAAATCCCATAAAATTGTTTCTAGTTTTCTGATTGGCTAAGTTTACCCTATGCAGTGAAGAACCGTGGGAGAAGTTATTCTGACTGCGAGAGAGTGGTTGCAATTTGGGTATTCTCTGAATTAGGGAGAAGAAAAATTGTTAGTAACAGTGGGAGGTGGCTCTGTACTGCTCCTTGTGGAGTTTGGAGGAGCAGACTTACTTATATCAATCCATCACCTGCTCTCAAAGACCATCTTAATTTAGAGGGGCTATTGGCTTTGCCTGGCATCTTCACAAAGACCTTGCAGCTAATGGAGACTCATTGGCTGAATTGAAATGCTCTGGTTGGGATTTGGTGGTTGCACACAGCAGGACACGTGCATATTTATTTATTACCTATTTATCTTTTCTCTCTTTCCTAAACCTGAGAGGGTGAATAGATTCATGGACAGTCTATTTTGCATTACATTGTGATTTTAATAGGCACCCAGAGTACAGATGATTGCCTGTAGTTCCATTTTAGAACTCTGAAAGCAAGCGAGAACGAAAGAATATGCTGGAGAGATACGATACACAGAGCTTCAGATGCCAGGTCATATAAACATCAAGAGGTTGTGATTGCTTTAACATGTACATTGTTATGTGGTGGTAACTATATCCTTGGCTAAGGCTATGTAGGGGCCAGGGGAATCGTCGTTATGACTGAGTTAGCACAGAGTATCTCCAAGAAGCTGGTATATTTCAGTATGCTGTTCCTTACTCTTTTCCCTGTCTCTTCTCTCAGTCCTATGACTGCACTTCTCAGTCCTATGTGCTGCTTACTCAGGATTATCCCCCACACCCACAAGTAAATTACTTGTTTAAAATAAATTAAAAGCTTCCCTTCTCTCCTTTTTTTCTGAAAGTGAACTGTGAGAGTACTGCCCCCTTCCCTTGTTCCTTACCTGCCAGTCAACTCTGCTCTTATTTACAATAAAGAACGATGAGCAGCTTTAAAAATAAATACAGATAATTATTAAAAATTACTCTTTGAAGAGTTAATTGAGCTTTCATCAAAAGCAAGAAGCAACACAAGTAGATAGGGTTAGGAGGAGCTGGGCTATATGGAGTGACTGATGTTAGGCAGGGAGATCAAACTGATGCATCTTTATTTGTTGTGGACATCCAAAGGTAGTAAACAGCTCAGTGAATTTTCATACAGCACTGTTAGAGAAATAGCCATACATCAATGCAAATCACTGTGCTGTAAGTGTCATTAGCATCTTTACTGGGATTATTGAGAAATAATAGTGCAAATCAAACTTCCTCAGTCAATCAGAGCTCAGGGATTTTATTGTAAGTGAGATTATGATGACACAGTTGGAAGTCATTAATGACTGTGCTACATCTCTAAACTCTGCTGAAATCATTGCACTTCAGAATAAACAATTATAAAATGTTTTGTAATGTCATCAGAACTGCAGTGCTTCTATGCTTCTATCAGAGTTTGTGCTTTCCAGTGTGAACAATGCCAGCTTTTAGGACATTTGTTCATCTTGGATTCAGAATGCCCATTATGAATGCTGTGGTAGTTGAGGATCTCAAACATATAGTTAAAGGATAACCCGCTAAATGTCATTTGTCAGAGTACGCAGTGTAGTTATATCCAGGTGAATTCCAGGTTACTAGAGACAAAGTGGGTGAGGTAATAACTTTTACTGGATCAACTTCCGTTGCTGAGAGAGAACGTCACCTCAACCACCTTGTCCCTTTAAATTTATCAGAATAGAGTTATTTTGAGGGAATTACATCTGTTACATTGCTGTAATATCAGGCTTTTATATTGGCTCCAATTAAGCAAAAAGTAACTTTTCTGGCTGAGTGAGACTTTGTGAACATCTTTTTATATGAGTTACAGTATGTATTATATGAAAATACACACACCAACCCTTCAGGATATTTGGTTATACATTTGATGGTATTTTTTCTGGATGGAGCTATACTGTTTTGTACATCCATAGCATGTTCTGTCTGAAGATCTCAAAATGTTTGACAAATACTAGTGAATCACATCCTCACCTCTTTGATGTATTAGGTATTATCCCCATTTTATAGCTTAGGAAAATGGCACACACAAAGATTTTCCAGGGTTGCACAGTAAACCAGAGGGAAAGAGCATGTGTTAGAATGCTCTTGATTGTTAGTCCTGTAGTTTCATTAGCAATCCTTTTTATTCCTGAGTGAAATACCTGGACATGTGAATTTTAAGACTTGCATCAAAGTCACATCACTTCTACCAGCAAAATAATACACAGATCAGCATTCACATTAATGCTCAAATGGCATTTTGTGCTTGGGTTATTTTAAAATTCAAACAGACTTCTGTTTGCCAAAGGAGCAGAGCAATTCAGACTACTTTATTAAAAAAAATTAATCTTTAATGCACCTAAACATCTGCTCAGTTTCCAGAGAGATTCTGTACAGTTTAGTAGATCTACTTGCAGTTGTGGTGTTTGTTTCTGTTTGTTACATTTTGGTATCTACTCTGAATGCATTTTCCTGCAATCTATATGTCAGAGTACATCATGAAAAGATGAAGTCAGTGATATGATATTACTGCATTGGTTTTCTTTCCTCAAATTAAGTATATATTGGACTTGTGAAAGAGGTGTGGAGAGTTGCTATTTCAACTGTTCTGGTGCAAATTAATTTTTAAGTTTAGATATCAACAAGAATTAGTTAAAACCCATCAATCTGTCAGCTTTAAAACTGTGCAGTGGTTGGAGGAAATGATCAGCTCTTCTCTTTCATACATGTAAAAGAAATTTCAGGGCTAGATCCCCCTTTTTGAAATTCTGTGACTCCTGTGGGATTTGGTATAGGTGGAAAATCTTGCAGAATTCATTCAACAAACTTTTGCATATCTGCTTGGAGGTACATTGCCAGATCTACACTAGAATCTTTTGCAATATAGTGTCAGGGGGTTTTATGCATTTTTATAGTGGCAAAAGCCTGAATGTAGATGCAGTTATACTGACAAAAGCACGCTTTTGCTGGTAGTAGCTGCCTCTGTACTTGAAGAGTTTGCTAGTATAGCTATGTCGGCAAACATTTCCGCAGTATCTCAAATGGGAATACTCCTTCTAATTTTACTTTGTGTTTTGGTTGGTATGTCAGTGGCTGTCAGTTTCCTGTTCCTGCTCCCTTCTTCACCTCAGTGTTCCTTGTCCTCTGGGTTTTCTTGCATGTTGGAGTCCATTCTTTCCAGACATCACCAGAAGTGCTTAGCCACTATAACCTCATACTCTAACACTTTGAAGATGCAAAATCTTTTGCAAACTATAACTCATAAAATCATATAACATTCTGATAAGGTATAGGTAGTTTCAGCAGTTTTAAACCTTTGGGTTATTTCCCCTAAGAGAGTTGATGTGAGTATAGGGTGACAGCAAATTTGAAAAATCAGGACTGGGGGTGAGGGGTAATAGGAGCCTAAGTAAGAAAAAGACCTAAAAAATGGGACTGTCCCTATAATATTAGGACATCTGGTCACCCTACATGAGTAGCATTAGAGAAGGGAAATGGGTGTGGGATTGGGCGGAGAAGGTGAATGGAGTGTCTCATAACTACTCCTATTCCTTGGGACTGTTTCACTTAATTGGATTTGGATAGCTACACTCAAACTAGATCTTTCTCACACATGAATGTATCAATGTATTTGAATATCTATTGGGTCCAGGACAAGGGATTCTGGGGAACATCTGAGAAGACACTGGTTGCTAGGTTTGGAGAAAGTTGCCTTAGTTAAGTTAAGTTAGTTAAGGTCATATATTTTAGACCTTTAATCATTTTTGTTGCTCTTCTCTTGACTTTCTCCAATTTGTCCACATCTTACCTGAAATGTGGCACCCAGAACTGGACACAATACTCCAACTGAGGCCTAATCAGCGCTGAGTAAAGCGGAAGAATTACTCTTGTGTCTTGCTTACAGCACTCCTACTAATACATCCCAGAATGATGTTTGCCTGGAGTTAGGCAAATGCTATTAAGCAAGGACCTTCTGATGGGCTCAGTCCTATTAAGTCTTATGTGAAGCAGTTGGGTGAACTGGGGGATTACAGTGCTGCACATTCCCTGTCTCCTCAGACAACAGAATTATCTCACTGTCCTAGTGTCTGAAGGAAATGGGAATTGGGATGAAAAATTGGTGGCTCAAGATCACCCCAGATTAGACTATGACAATGCAGCTCAGAAGAAGGGAGTGATAGGAGGAAGTAGCAGAAAATTGACCACACTCTTAGTGAGGACATCTGCCCTCTCTGTCAAAGTGGTGTGAGGTATATAATGGCCAAGTGTCTGAAGAATATAATAATTATAGATCTTTGCCTCTTTCAATTCTGCCCTTCCAAACATACCTGGAAAATCTGTTTTTATGCTATCCTACTTTGAATTAACTACATAGTTTTCCCACTGTACTTTTATATATTCACTTTTCTTTGATAGTACCTCTTGTGACATGTCTGCATTACTTTACAATTATGCATGACTTGGTTCCCTGTTCAGTTTGGTACTTCTTACATCAGTGAATAGGGGTAAATCAAATGAGGCTGTAAGGGACTGTTACAGAACCTAGTAGGATAGAGAAAGCAATGACAAAGATAAGTCACCTCATGTACACTGCTTCAAGGGAATTAATGTAACAATGGTTAGACCATCAACTGGTGGGAGAATTTACCTAGCTGTCTCCATCCAGGACAGTATGTTTTACTCTTCCCACAAGGACTGGGATCAAATGGGATTCAAAAATGGTAGAAAAGGGGGGGAAGGGTGTTTTTACTGGTGAGCTGAGAGGGGCTGGCCAATGTGTGTGAGTGAAAAGTGAGTGAGAAATGTGAGTGACCTCTCATGGGCGTTAGCAAAAGTGGTCTCTTATAAGAGGTGATCTGTCTTCAAAGGTTTGCATGCCAGAGAGCTGTGATGTTCCGTGATCTTTGCAAGTAGCTGAGGTACTTGTCACAGGTAGTCTCTAAGGCAGGTTTTACTGGATTGTCTATAGTTTGTAGATGTGGTAATGATTAAATAAAAATGTATTTTACCTAATGGTCAAAGATTCTTACAGAAAAAACATATGGACATATTAACAAAGGGTGGTAAGGGGGCATATATCCATATGTAAACCTGACACTTTTAATGTAGCTCCCTTATTTTGGCATTATCAAAGTATTAAGCATGAGTACAATAAAATGAAACAGGAAATGAGATCACAGAAGTTCATTAAAAATTGACACAGAATATTTCCCTCTTCAAAGAGAAACCTCTAGTATGGAAGATTCTATTACCAAAGGTGACTTTGCGGTGCATGAAAGTAGTATTTACTAAGTTACACACAAGTTAATTTTCCAGATTCAGATGAGAGAAGGGAACGTAGTCTAGTGTTTATAGCAGAGGAGTGAGAGTTGGGATTCAAAGTTCTGCTACTGCTGTCTCACTTAGGCCATGGTTATACTGGCACTTTATAGCGCTATAAAGCCCCCAGGAGTGCTATAACTTCCTACCCGTCCACACTAGCAAGGCACATAGAGCGCTATAACCGCGGAGTTATAGTGCTCCTGGTAATCCACCTCCGCATGGGGAATAAGGGCTGTAGCGCAGCTGCTGTAGTGCTACAGTGAGAATGTGGACACCCACTGTGCATTAATTGGCCTCCAGCCCGTCCCATAATTCCCGTTCGAGCCACTCTGGTCATCACTTGCAAACTCTTTTGTCCTGTCCTCAGGTGACCACACGTCAGACCCGCCCTTTAAAGTTCCAGGGAAATTTGAAAATCCCCTTCCTGTTTGCTCCAGCCAAGCGTGGCGTGCTCTCAGGGAATCCTTGCAGGTGATCATTGTGATTGATCATGACTCCACGTGTCATGCCTCCTTGTAATAGGCGATCCCTAGCGTGGAGCAATAGCGAGGTGCTGGACCTCATCAGCTGTTTGGGGGAAGAGGCTGTTCAGTCTCAGCTGCGGTCTAGCCGCAGGAATTTTGATACCTATGGGCAGATATCACGGGCCTTGGCGGAAAGAGGCCATGAGCGGGACACTCTGCAGTGCCGTGTTAAGGTAAAGGAGCTTAGGAATGCGTATCGCAAAGCCTGTGAGGCAAACGGCCGCTCTGGGGCAGCCCCGGTGACTTGCAGATTTTATAAGGAGCTGCACGCGATACTTGGTGGTGATCCTACGGTCACTCCATTGACCACCACGGACACTTCCCAGCCCACCAGTGAAAGGGGAGAGTGAGGAGGAGGACAAAGAGGAGGACGATGAAGAAGAGGAGGAGGAGGCGGCAGCGACCCAGGGCACAGAGAAGTCCCTGGACGCATGCAGCCAGGAGCTCTTCTCAAGCCAGGAGGAGGGCAGCCAGCCGCAGCGTCCAGCGGTTGCAGGGGGCAGTGCAGCAGCAGATTGCGGAGGTAAAGCTACTTTTCTATTGGGAAGGCAGGCAGCTTGGGGTGGAAAAGGATGCTTGCCTACATGTGGAATAGTGCACTGATGTAGTCTATCACATCACGGTAATCGTCATCAGTAATCTCTTCAAAGGTCTCAATAAGAGTGCTTGCAATGCGCCTGCGCAGGTTTCCAGGGAGAGCCAGCGTGGCCCCCGTCCCGGTCATGGTCACTAGTCCCCGCCACTGTGCTACAAGGGGTGGGGGGAGCATTGCTGCACAGAGGCAAGCTGCATATGGCCCTGGGCAGAAGCCGCATCTCATTAGAATCCCTTCCCTTTGTTCCTCAGTGACTTGAAGCAACGAGATATCTTCCAGGACAAACACCTACAGAGAATGTTGGGACAGTGTTCAGAGTAGGGCTCCTGCCACGTCCTGGCACTCCCCCCCGCCCCCGCCACAGCACAGCACAGCACGGCAGGGAAACAATCATTCCCCCTGCCTCTGGAGAGAACTCACCATGGCAGGGGCTCCGTTGTTGTCTGTGTGCTCTCTGTGGGACAGGCAAACGGGGAATGCGGGGGAATCATAGGCATATCTGCTGTTTACGAGGGAGCCACTGTTTCATGTATCTTCTTCTTTTAGAAGCATTGACCTTGAGCCCTGAGCTATCGCTGTTACCAACAGCTGAGAGGCTGAGGCGACTGAGGAAGAGGCCACGAAAGAGCAAAGAGGATCTAGTACAGCAAGTAATGCAACAGGCTGTAATGGAGAATCGAATTGCACAGAGGTGGAGGGAGGACGAGAGCAAGTTGAGGGAGAAGGCGCGGCAGGAGAACGCGACTCACTGGCGGGAAAGCACTGATAAGCTGCTTTCATTACTGCAGCTTCAGTTGCAGACTATGCAGCACATTGCCACCTTCAGGAGGAGAAGCACTGCGCTCTCCGCCCCCATTATCATTTGCCCCAAAACCCTTCCCCTTCGGGCCCTTTGTACCCTCCAGACCACTATCATCAGCTATCCGTTATCACCACCCACAGCTGCCTCCAACCCATCTGTCTTCACCAAACAACCCCCAAACCCAGGTCCCTTATCCACTGCAGTCAACCCCTAATAACATGCCTCTTTGCCCTCTGCAAATAGGGTTTGGGGGACACGGCAACTGTAAGGGCACTGGAGACTCAGAGATCCGGACATATTCCAATCTCTGACTGACCCCATTGCACCCCAATTGCACCTCCCGCTGCTTCTCCCTCACATGCATCAAAATCTTTTCTTTCGGCAACCGAAGTAGCTGTTGAATAAATGAATTGTCTTCTTAATAAATGGGTTTCTTTATTCAGTGTACATAGATTATTAGAGGCTACAGAAAAGCAAATGCCTGTTCCTATTAAAAGAATGCACACTCCCTCCCTCCCTCCCTCCCTCTGCACTTCCCTTTAGAACTGTCTTTCAGCCTCAAAATGCTCCCTCAAGGCATCCCTGATCCTAACAGCCTCGCGCTGGGCCCCTCTAAGAGCCCTGCTCTCTGGCTGTGCATATGTGGCATCCAGGCATTGAACCTCCGAGGACCATGCCTGAGTGAAGCCTTTGCCCTTCCGCTCACAAAGATTATGTAGGGCACAGCATGCAGAAATAACTGCAGAGATACTTCCCTCAGCCAAGTCTAGCCTCCCATAAAGACAGCGCCAGCGCGCTTTGAGACGCCCAAAAGTACGCTCCACAGTCATTCGACACCGGCTAAGCCTGTAGTTGAACCTTTCCTGGCTGCTGTCCAGGCTCCCTGTGTAGGGTTTCATGAGCCAGGGCATTAAAGGGTAAGTGGGGTCGCCAAGAATCACGATGGGCATTTCGACTTCCCCCACGGGGATCCGCTGGTCTGGGAAAAAAGTCCCAGCCTGCAGCTTCATGAACAGGCCGGTGTTGTGGAAGATGCATGCGTCATGCACCTTTCCAGACCAGCTCGCGTTAATGTCAGTAAAACGCCCACGGTGATCCACAAGCGCCTGGAGAACCATGGAGAAGTACCCCTTCCGGTTAATGTACTCGTCTGCTAGGTGGGCAGGCGCCAGAATAGGTATATGGGTCCCATCTATCGCCCCTCCACAGTTAGGGAAACCCATTTCTTCAAAGCCAGCAACAATGTCATGCACGTTACCCAGAGTCACGATTTTTTGTAGCAGGATGCGATTAATGGCCCTGCATACTTGCATCAGCACAACTTCAACGGTCGACTTTCCCACCCCAAAGTGGTTGGCCACCGATCGGTAGCTGTCTGGGGTGGCCAGCTTCCAGATCGCGATAGCCACCCGCTTCTCCACCGGGAGGGCAGCTCTCAATCTGGTGTCCTTGTGCCGCAGGGCGGGGGCGAGTGCAGCACACAGTGCCATGAAAGTGGCTTTTCTCATGCGAAAGCTTTGCAGCCACTGCTCGTCATCCCAGACTTGCATGATGATGCGATCCCACCACTCAGTGCTCATTTCCCGTGCCCAGAAGCGGCGTTCCACGGCCGTGAGCATGTCCGTTAATGAGACAAGAAGCTTCATGTCAAACATGTTCACCGCTTCGATCTCGTCTTCAGACCCATCACTGTCATCCTGTATGTCAAGGATTAACTCCATTGCACACAGAGATGTGCTGGCGACAGTCGTCAGCATGTCCCTCAGCAGTTGTGGATTCATTGCGGCACATGAAAATGGAAGACGGAGCGTGCCGTTGAAAGATGGCACCTGAGGTGGACGGAAACCGAGAGATTGCTGGGATATGCCACGAAGCATCATGGGTAGTTGGAACAGGATGCAGAATGCCCCGCAAGTGACGCCCCCCTACCACAAGGCATTGCGCCAGATCGGGAAGAGGTGCTCTGTGGGATACCTGCCCTAATGCGCTGCTGTTAATGCCGCCTGAAGTGGAGCAAATGTGGCCATGCTATACCGCTGGTGTGTCTCGGTGTGGACACACAATAGCGCTATACATATTGCTGTATAAGGGGACTGCTATAACCAATAGTGCTATAATCGTGTAAGTGTAACCATACCCTGAGACCTTAGTTAGGCCAGTCTTTATACCATTTCTATGTCTCAGCCACTCTGTCTAAAAGGAGGCATTATGTTTAACTTCTAGTAGTGTCTGAAATTTGATAGTTCAGATTAAAGAGATGTAAATATTTAAGTCCAGTCAATTTTAAAAAAAAGTTTCCTTGCAACTCTGTGAAATTTCAGATTTAAATAGCTGAATTCATGAAATTTAAGATTTTTTATGATTGTGAAATTGACCAGCATGGACCATGAATTTGATAGTGCTGTACTGGGGGATAATTCTGTAAATCACTGCAAGAAATTATTCAGACCTTTTCTGGATGAATGTTAATTTGTGACTGTTTTGTTTTTCACAGCAAACTGTTCACAGGCAGCAGAGACTGTTTTGTTATATTACTCCTTTTTGCTCCCCCCCCCCCATATTTTAGGACCTTATCCAGCAATGAACTGCATGTAAGTGCAGGGGGTAGAAGTAAATATAGCATCATGCAGGCTCACAGGTGTGCCCCTCCACAGTCTACTGCAGAAATGGGGCCACAGATGTTTTGTTAAATGACAGTGTACGCAGCAGTCACTGTAGAACGCTAAATGCAAGGCACTGCATGTATTTGAGCATTACCATAACACCACTACCACCTTGTGGTAATTGTCTATAATAAATTTTATACAAGTAACAAATCCTTATTGTTCATATGAAGGATGATATATCTAGACCGCATACGTAAATATTTTTTCTATTTAAAAATAAAGGAAATTGTAGTTTCTCAGAAAGAGGCTACCAGTTTGCCATTTTTGTTATCATTTTAGAATGGGCTGCAAAGAAGAATGGGAACTTAGGCCCAAAATCTGAACGGTGTTTTACAAAAATTGCCAAACAGAATATAAATAAAATGCTTTAATAACATTTAAAATAAAATTTTAGATTTATAGATTTAAATTATCACAATCTTTTTTTATCGTTGGCAGCTTCAGTAAATTTAATTGATGAACTAGCTTATATTATGAGTCATCATAACAATTTTCAGTCTCCTAGTGACTCATTTCAGACCTTTAAGAAGCTTATACTGCATTCATGTTGTTTAATATTGGAAATGTTCTTGTTCATTTAAAGTCAGAACTACCATTGTATTATCAAAATACAGCTTTAGGCCTTGTTACAATGCATACCATATAGGCAATGAGACTGGCTTTATGACTTCCACTTTTGTCCCCTGTCTCAAAGCTTGTATTCATTTTAGATATTTGGAATTCATAGTCTTGTGCAACAAGACTGAAGATTTAAAAAAAACACCAACCTTTGATCTTTTAATTTTTTTATCATTGACAAAGGTGTTAAATTGAAAGGTGTTGGTGTCACAGAAGTGCACACTTCTTTCATCAAACAAAAAAGCAAGATATTCAGGGACCCTTCACGTTCATTTAAAATGCAGCTGCCAAATTGCCTGCCTTGCCATCTGTGTGACTATATTACCCCATCCACTGGATCACTCAGTCTCCCATTGTCAACCCATCAAGTTTAAATTTCTTCTCACTTTCAAGGCCCTATATAACTCCATTGCATCTTGCATCCTCCTAGCCTTGTGTTGTATATTTCTCTGGCAATGATGCCATACTTAGCCATTCTCCTCTCAGTACTTCTTTCTATGTCATCCTGCAGTGATCTCTGTAATGATCCTCCCCATCACTTCCTGTTTGCCATGTCACTGCTCTGTGTATATTAAAATTCCTGTTAAAAGACTTATTTCTTCCACAGCTCCTGGAAGAAGTGAATCAATAATAATATCATCCTGCCATTGCCTCTAAAAGAATAATGAATTTATTCCTTCCTCTGAGCTTCCCGGTGCATCCTGTTGTCTTCATACATGGCTTGTTTAGACTGCAGCCTTCTTGAGGTGGGACCTCTTTGATTTTTACCCTGGACAATGCTAAGCACATTTTTAGTACCTGCAAATATAATACCAGCCACCACTCGCCAATCTGCCACCAGCTTGAAGTAGATGTTTGGTGACTAGTTGAGCAAAAATTTATTTGTCAAGGAGACACTTTCCCCCAAATTCACTTTGTTTTCCATTTAGGTCAGAGTCTTGTATGAAATCTGTTTTTAGTTATGTTTGTCAGTTATAAATAAACAAAAACCCAAGCACAGCTCTGAAACAAAGCAAATTATTCTAAGGTTGTGAACGAGACTTCAACTAAAGCAGCTTCTACTGCAAATGGAGCAATATGGAAAAACAGACTTACACTGCAAACATGAGTAGCCAAATTACTTAAATAAATAAAACTAATATCACCACTTAATTCATCATAAACAAATAGGTTAAAAACAATTAAAGTAACTGCCCACCCCCTCAGTTATAACCCAGCCAGTCTCCAGGGCAGAAGAAAAGCAAATTCCTGGTGCCTGTTATTCCTAGCTGAGTCCACTAATTAAATAACCCTGTTTTGATTGGTTCCACAGTCCAGAAAGGGATTAGGGAGGAGATGTATTAGGTGATTAGACTGCAATAATCAGTACACCTCAGTCCTCCTGCCATTCTCATCGTGTATTAACTTGTCAGCGCTTGTCCTAATTTTTTTCTGTGGAACCCCCATGTGAATCCAGAATTGCGTTAACTTACAGGTATATAAATTCAAACCTGACTTTCAATGTAGCATAAACAGGTTTAAGAATATAGCCCTGCTAGTGCCCCACATAATTATATTTAGAGAGCACATCAATTCTTAAGATACTTATGATGCCAATTAATGAAAGAGATAACTCCAACTCTTTAAGACTTCCTTGGCTTGCACAGGTCCAGAGGAAGTCTTTGAGGGACCCACCAGCTACCAGATCTACCTTTCTTTGATTTACAGATTAGAGAGGAAAGTTCATTTTGTACTAACAATGATGTTTTCTCAAGAGCCATTAAGGAATTTTAAGTTTGCAGAAAAGGTGGTCTGCGTTTTCAGGATTGCCGTATCAGACATGCAAAAAGAATCTCAAAGTGTGTGACAAAATAGTTTAGAAATAACAACTGTGGGTTAGATTAGATTAGCCATCCTGTCAGTAACGCGGGCAACCTTTGAGTGAATGTGCAAACTTAAAGTATGACGACACTGAAGGTACGCAGACTTGCGCTAACTCAGCTCAAGCTAGTGTGCTCAAAACAGCAGCGTGGATGTTGCGGCTCCAGTATAGGCTCAAGCTTAGCCACTTGAGCTTGGTCCCATCTGACTCCCTGGGTCTGACCTCAGGTGGCCAGTCCAAGCCTCTCCTAATGCTGTGAAGTCTACTCTGCTATTTTTAGCTTGCTAGCTCACACTGAGTTAGTCTGAGTCTCTCTTCCCTAGGCTAAGAGTCATGCCCCCAGCTGTAGCATAGACATACTCTTATAGGATACAGCTGCAGTGAAATTGGCTCAGTTGCCTCCTGAAATGTTCTGGCTGCTTTTAGATAATTCCATTGTCCTGTGGTTCTGATTAGTCAATACTTCAGTTTAGAGCCTAAAAGTCTTCTGTCTTTATAAAAGGAAAAATATGCAGCAGTGACTGTATCCTCAGATGATGGTATAATCTACTGCAAACAACATGCCTGATTTTAACTTGTCTCAGGTCATGGGAAAGGGCATGTCTCGGCAATGTTAGCTGTCATGTGTCCAGTTGCGGATGGTGTTGAAGATTCCAGTGCAGAAAGATAAAGCCAGCTTTTCATCCGTATGGACGGGAAGTGTCTTTCTTTTTTATGCTTCTCAAATGTAGTTCCTCAGACAATCTGATTCTTTCTGATGGTAGCTGCCAAACACTGGGGATACCAATGGGACCAGCCTATTGTGGTGGAAAAGAATAAATAAAGCCAGTTGTCTGTCAATATACGCTAATACGCTGGTATTATTAATTATCTTGGTTCAGTTGCATCACATCTGCTCAAAATTCATGTTCTAAAATCTGACAAGGAATCAATACTACGTGACAAAAATAACCAGCCAAATAAAAAAACCTTCACCCTGTCAATATCCATATTTCTAAACTCTGTTTCTTCTCTTGCCACAGAAATTACATTCAGGAACACGATGATATTGTTTGAGAAAGATCTAACTACAAATGAGCAAATGAGACTTTGTTGTAAGCTTATGCTGTTTCCTTTAAACTATTCTTCCATAGTCTGATTTTCTTTTTCTTTTTTTTTGTTGGATAAATGAAGTACAGTAACCTACTTAGCATAATCCAATGTTCTCTCGTGAGCTATCAGAAGCCTGTGATGCTGGCAGTTGTGTCTTCCATGCTAGGATGTTAAAAATGTGTGTCTTCTTCACAAGGCCTATTATAAAATCTTAACACACAATTCTCATCTTATTGCATCTCATGCAATTGGGCATTCAACACAGTCCCTAGGCCATATGCACAAAGAAGAAGGTTCAACGGTTCAGTACTGTCTCCAAAGGTGTCCTCACTACTTTCATGCTCTCAGGAGGGCAGTACTAATCATGTCTCTTCGGACAATCCTGAAGTGTTCACCTAGAGCAGGAATCGGCAACCTTGGCACGCAGCACGCAGCCGATTGCGGCTCCCACTGGACTGGAACGGCGAACCACGGCCAGTGGGAGCTGCAATTGATGAACCAGCAAGTAAACAAACCGGCGGGGCCTGCTAAGGGTGCTTACCCTGCGGTGCTGCATGCCAAGGTTGCCGATCCCTGATCTAGAGATTCACACAAGAGTAAACTCCACAGAAATAGGTAAACAGTTACAATTTTTTCCTCATATTAGCTTCTGTTTTGTTATTGTAGAAGACAAGCAAATACCAAAGGAACACATTGACCTGTTTTCATATATGACACTTCATTGAGAAGTGTTAGAGAACAACTTTACCTATCTTTAAAGTATGTACTAAGTTTAACACTAGTATGAACAAGGTTCAGGAATTTTTAAATAGTCCCTACATTTCTTCAGTGGCTGAAAATCTGGTATACCACATCTTTACCCAGCATAATTTTTTCTCTTCAAACAATGTACAGTAGAACCTCAGAGTTACGAAATCCAGAGTTACAAACTGACCAGTCAACCGCACACCTCATTTGGAACTGGAAGTATGCAATTGGACAGCAAAGATTTTTTTTTAAAAAAAGGCAAATACATTACAGTAGTATATTAAACATAAACTACTAAAAATAAAGGGAAAGCAGCATTTTTCTTCTATATACTAAAGTTTCAAAGCAGTATTAAGTCAATGTTCAGTTATAAACTTGAGAAAGAACTACAACATTTTGTTCAGAGTTACGAACAACCTGCATTCCCAAGGTGTTTGTAATTCTGAGGTTTTACTGTAATTTAATAGAAATTGACTAGGTCAGTGTAACAGGGTGGCTTGCCCTAAGGGCTGGAGAGCCTGGGGCTAAGACAGTTATAATTTCTGGCAGACCCCCACCTATCAGATGGCCCAGTATAAGAGAAGCAGGAAGTTGCTGTGAAGGGGGCAAGACTCAGGAAGCTGTGGCAAAGTCTGCAGAGAGCAAGGAAAACTCGACTGGCAGAGGAGGTTGGGTGAGACCCTGTCCAAGCAGAGGAGCGATTGCAAAGGCCCCAGGCAGAAAGACTTGGAAGGAGGAAGAGAAACCTTGTGTCATGTGGTTTATGAATGGAGTTTGTTTGGGATTTTGTGTTTTATTTGCAGTTTTTTGTATTAATATACCCAGTCCTCCCCTCTCCCCCTAAGTACAGGGGTATTTGTGACAAAGAAGATGAAGTTTGATTTAAACACACCAAGAGAGAAACTGAGACGAGCTACCTGTAGCCTGACCCTGGACCACAAGGAGGCACAAAGGAAATTAAAAAATCTTAAAACCTGTGTAATAAATAAGTGAAGGATAACAAGACAGTATTACAGTATATTTACATATGAAGTTTGTGATCTAAACAAAATAAAGTCAAGTAATTCTAAGTTATAGCTGACATTACACCATGCAGTTCTCCTCTCCTTAGTTTCTTCTCACACAGTGGTGAGAACTAAGAATGGGGTCAGGTCTTCAATTTAAAATTTTATGATTGTTGTAGATATGTGTCAAAAGTGTAACGCTGGCATTCACAGAAGTATTTTGCCTCTGGATAGGGAGTATATGCATTATGTTGCACTGAGAATTTAAAAAACATGTTACAAAAAAGGTGATCAAATATTTGCAGTTTTTATAAAGTGGATATAAAGCCTACCTACACCTTAATTCCACTGACTCAACTTTTGAATACTAGTCTGTACATAAACACGCTGTATAGTACATAGATGCTCTCAGCTACAAGGGGAGCTAAATCCTAACCCAACATGTGTGGCTAAGATGCCAGTTTGTATAAAACTGAGAATTTATTTTTTATGGACAACTTTTTATTGATAAAATGAAAGACAGTAATTATAAACATATAACTTTTTTTTGACAGTTTTGATACTCTAGTACATTAATTTCCATGATTATCATTTCTATTTTTCCATGGTTTTCTGTTAAAACTATTTTGTTAATAATATGTTCAATTGTTTTAATGGAAAAAGTAGATATCATGCTACTTAAAACTTAAATGGAAAGTGCATATTTAACTAAACAACTCACTGACAGTAAAAAGAAATGAATAAATACAATATCTTTATCGCAGTGATCGTAATTGAATACAGTAACTCCTCACTTAAAGTCGTCCAGGTTACCATTATTTCATTGTTACATTGCTGATCATTTAGAGAACATGCTCATTTAAAGTTGTGCAATGCTCCCTTCTAACGTCGTTTTGCAGCCGCCTGCTTTGTCCACTGCTTGCAGGAAGAGCAGCCTGTTACGTCTAGCTGGTGGGGGCTTGGAACCAGGATGGACTGGCAGTCCCGCATCAGCTCCCCACTCCTCGAAGTTCCCTGTTCAGCAGCTGCCCAGCAGGCTATCAGTTGCTGGCAATTCAGCTGTCCCTCCCCCTAGTGCCATGTGCTGCTCCTGCCCTCTGCCTTGGAGCTGCTCCCCGAGCCTCCTGTTTGCTGTCTGGAAATGGGGTGTAGGGAGGAAGAGAGGGGGTAATGCCAGGGTGTCCTCCTGCACCCTGCTTACCCCATCTTCCGTAGAGCAGGGGGGACACACAACAGTCCTGGATGGAGCTTTCTGGCAGCAGCTGAAGTGGGTCTCAGCTTGCTGATCTAATTAACAAGGCAGTGTATTTAAGACAGGGATCAGTATACTTAAAGGGGAAATGCACATTTCTCTCTCTCACACACACAGGGTTTGTGTCTCTGTCTGCTATGCTGTCTCCCCTCCCTTCATTCTTTCTGCTTTGTAGAGTGTGCGGCTACATTAACAATGATTTAACACTTGAGGGCTCAGCCAATTGCTAGTTCATCATTTAGCAGTAAGGCATTCCCTGGGAAATATCCCACCCTCTGACTTCACCACCTCAACTAAGTTTCACAATCATCTTTGCTATGTACCAGTATTAAATTGCTTGTTTAAAACTTATAGTGCGTGTGTGTAAAGAAATATATAGTCTTTTGTTTGGTGAAAAAAAATTTCCCTGGAACATAACCCCCCATTTACATTAATTCTTATGGGGAAATTGGATTCTCTTAACATCGTTTTCCTTAAAGTCATATTTTTCAGGAACATAACTACAATGTTAAGTGAGGAGTTACTGTAGTCCTTTTCTTATGCTTTTATTCTAATTTAATTAACACTGGCTGCCAAGTGATAGGTGGACTTCTCATACCAGAATGCCTGAGGGGTTTTACAGCAGAACAGGAAATATAACAGAAGAAAAAAAAGTAAGGCGAAAACGCCCTTGTAAAACAAATTGTGTGTGTGTGGTGGGGTGGGGGGGAGAACACAAGGTGCAGGGATGGAGAAAGAGGATGCAAACAGTTAATAATGGTGATAATTACAGAGACTAATGAAAATAACTTTAGGGTAAAAGTCTTAAGGTAATAGTTAAAAGCGGAGAGAGGTCATGCAAAAGAGAGTCCCTCATTCTAGAGCCCTCTGAAGCAAAGGCAATCTTGTTATCTTAAAAAGATACAGAATAGCTGTCAACTGTCCTCTCATGACTCAAGAGCATGAATACCTGTCCAAAACTGTTCAGAAGCAGGGTATAAACCCCAAATTGGTTGTGAGTTCAATGCTTAGATATCCAATTATCAAGTGAAAAAACTTAAGCACAGGGGGGAGGAATAGTTCAGTGGTTTGAGCATTGGCTTGCTAAACTCAGGGTTGTGAGTTCATTCCTTGATGGGGCCATTTAGGGATGTGGGGCAAAAATAGATTGTGTGATTTAATTGGGGACTGGTCCTGCTTTGAGCAGGTGGTTGGACTAGATGATCTCCTGAGGTCCTTTCCCACCCTAATGTTCTATGATTCTATGGAGACATAGACAGTCCCCAGTGTTAATTGTGTATCTTACCACCCAGTTAAGCTTTCCTGTGTGTGATAGATGGTTCCTTACACCATTAAGTTGTAGGTGGAAAGGAGTGGAGCCCATACTGTGTGACTAGTCAGCTCCACACAGATCACTGGCAAGTAGAGCTGAGGGGGATTTTTGCAACAAAATTTGTTTGGGTCAGAAACTGCTGATTCATCAAAACTTTTGTTGGGAAAATTTCTTGGGTCCAGGCTGAAATTTCAGGGCAGGTGGATGAAGAAAAAAACAACAACCCTAACATAGCCAATAGCCTTTGGTGGTTAGTGGGCTCACCTGAGATGTGGAGGAGACAGGTTCAAGTCTCAAGCACTGGAATGGGTTACCTAGGGAGGTGGTAGACTCTCCTTCCTTAGAGGTTTTTAAGGTCAGGCTTGCAAAGCCCTGGCTGGGATGATTTAGTTGTGACTAGTCCTGCTTTAAGCAGGTGGTTGGACTAGATGAACTCCTGAAGTCCCTTCCAACGCTGATATTCTGATTCTTCTCTGCCTGATTCTCTCTGCCCAATGAATATGTAATAAGTTCCCACTTTGAATTGGGCAGAACAAGGAGTTGAAGCTGGCATATCCCATATCCCTGGTTGTGCCCTAACCAACTGGCTTGAGAATCTGTATCTCCCTGTCCCAATTAATATTTAATTATTTAAGCAAAGTGGAACAGCTCCAACAGGTGAGAGCTAGAGAGTCTGACTGTTTAGCTCTGGTTGATTCACAGCAGGGATTGATCCTGTGTTTCCCTCATCCCGGGTGAGTGCCCTACCAACTGGGCTATTGGCTCTTCTCGTTTGGTCCCTATCCTTCTCTTGTTCTTTGTGAAAAATTTCTAAAGGTCTTGGTCTCATTCCAGTGTGGAACAAAAACAGATCTTGAAACCTCTAAATTTTTCATGAACCAGAATAACGTTTTTTCAGACTGTTCTACCAGAAAGTGCTCTGTTGATCACAGTTTGAGAGCCATGAGTTTACACCATATCGTCATAGAACTGCATGGTATAAAGGCATCTTTTGAAGCTAAATCAAATATTTTATTAAAATATGAAAAGCCTAATCCAGTCCCCAGGATGCCAGATTACATAAATCATGAAAATTGAAAGACAGTAAGCACAGTCCATAATTCTTCAGCTTTATCTGGAGTCTGTTGCTATAAACTGCTTTTTCCATGTTGCACAGTTCCCTGGCACACTTTTACCATAGTCAGATCAATTAGATTGCTGCTTTTCATATTTAAAAATACAGATTTCTGGGCAGTGAATAATGAATTAAATAGTAATAATTTTTTTTTCTGTCACCACTGAGATCTGCTGGAAAGAGGTGCCCTGCTCTGTCCAAGTAGTTATTGTGGATGAAAAGTTTCATTGAAATGGCTAATCAAAGAGTAGATGCATTCAACTTGTTGTGGAGTAGTTAGAAAACTGAATTCAAAATATAAAATAAGTCACAGAATTTCCCACACCTTCTAGTAAAGTGGAGTGAAGTCAATATAAACTTGGAATGCAGTGAAATCAGTGAATTATTTTTAACTGTATAATCTGTAACTCAAAAGGAAATGCTCTATAAGTAGGCATGGCAGAATTCATTTTTTTATTTTTCATTTATTCAGAATTCATTCATTTATTTTTTGAATTTTGATGGATGATCATTCTTCATTTTAAAGTATTATTTTTATCAATATACATTTTCACAGTTGCAAGAAATTATGTGACAGTATTTAATGAGTTTAGATGCTGAGATTCACAAAGTTAACACTTTATAACTGACAAAGAGTCCTGTGGCACCTTAAAGACTAACTAAAGTATTAGAGCATAAGCTTTCATGGGCTAATACCCACTTAAGGTGCCACAGGACTCTTTGTCACTTCTGCAATTTCAGACTAACATGGCTACCTCTCTGATGCTTTATAACTGTTAAAACACAAATTGTCAACATCAGATGTTAAAATATACTCAGTAGGTAAGTAGTCTTAAACTCTAAGTTTTCAGGCAGCATTTTTTCTTAATTTGCTTTTATGTATATTTCGATTATTATCCATGGAAATAGCTTTTTGTCATTTTGTATGTGTATGCTGAAATTGACATTTACTGACTTTTACTAATAAAAATCTAATCCTTCCAAGCCTATACATAAGATCTCAAAGATACCCAGCACTTTAATGTGTCAACTAACAGGAGTCTGATAAACTAGAGTTATGATATGAGCTGCAGATTGTTATAACACTTGTAGTTGTCTTACACAGTCTTAAAGCTATTAAAATATCAGAAACAATATGTCATAATGACACATCATTTTGTAACCAAAATAGTTTGGAAAGCCTTTACTAATGGAGGGGAATAGTACTGATGCACGTTTAGGTTCTTTAGAAAAGTCAATAAATATTAAGATTCTGGGAACACTCTCCTATCACTTTATAGGTCTTTACAATATTTATATTGTCTGAAAGTTTAGTATTTTCACAAATGTTGATAACATTTAGTGGATTTGATAGCCAGAAATAATAGGCTGTTTTCTACTGAGTACTACTCCTTAGAGTTATGTCTTAATCACTGTAATTTGTTAGTGTTCTTAAAGGGAGAAAACCAATAGAGTAATATAAATGAAAAATTGAATATTTGTTGAGAAAGACCTAATTAGAATATTGATTTTATTGTAATTTTAGTTTATATTTTCTTTCAGAGAATGATTTTGATTGAAAATGTGCAGCAGTGTTAATATGCCTCTCTGCGGCAATACTATTGTTACATCCTTTAGTAAGGGATGATTGCTGCTGTTTACATTTTAAATGTGTTAGACCATTACCCTAGAACCACAGAAACTCTGTACTCTTCCCTGTGGAATTATAATGGGATTTTTGCATTTTGCTTGTGGGAGGCATCGTCTCTTAAGTAGTTTTAGTAGTTCATGTTATTTTATAGTTACACCTACATGTACTTTATGGAACAACAAAATCTTAGAGTGCCTACCCTGCCGCCATTGAAGACAATAGCAACACTCCCAGGAACTTCACTTTATACAGGATCAATCCCAGAATGACTTTATTAAAATTAGCTAAATGAGCAGTGTGATTGTCTCTCTGGAAAAATTCATATACATTTCTATCATTTTGCAATTTTGATTTTCTGATGTATGTGGTGTTTACATTCCACTCTCCTGCCTGGAAAGAGTCATTTTACCCATTTTAAACCTTTTTACTCAGAACTAGTGAAACTAAAATGAACAGTACTTGATATTCCAAGTTATAGCTGTAAATTATTGTTCTAAGACAGAAGTTAGCTCAATTGTGAATAATACCGAAGCCCTTAAGTCTTCGGCACTAAATCACAACCTTGTAAGTGATCTGTCCCCTGTGCAATATTTTACAGCTGTTCTCTTCCTCTTGTTAATAAGAACAGTCTGTTCCTTCAGTTAATCGTCTTTTATTTGCATAGTATTTTCCATTTTCAGAACTTTACAAACATGAACTAATGAGATAAACGTTTTGTAGATGGAGAAACTGAAGCAGCAAGAATAATTACTCAGTGCCACAGAGAGAGTAAAGGCTTGGTTATAGGAACACTTCATTTACTCTAAGCTTGGGTCTGAATCTATCTCATGCTAGTCTGTTGTGTGCTAACTGTCCACGCAGACCCTGCTGACACATACTAACAATTCGTTAGTGCTCTTTGATTTAGTCCTGTTTCAAAGCAAGGTAGATGAAATCATATTCAGGAATTGTTGGAATTTTAGTTGTGGTTTACCAGCCAAATAAGGAGAGAAATCTGTAGAAGTACAGGTCAGAGAAATACAATTGGTTATGATACCACAAAATAATTGCTGCATAAAGATAGTTTACATTGAGTTTCAGTTTTTGTGGGTGTTTATTTTTTATCTTAAGATACATATTGAAACTGTCACAATCTTTTTTATTACATTAAATCACTTATCCCTTTTCTATCAATTTTTCTGTTAATTTATTTAACCGTGCCCATTCATAGCCCTGGCATAGCTAGTTTTAAACGTCATCTTTTCGTCTTTTTTGATATCACAAGAAACCCTTAATAAAAATGCACTCTTACATTGAACAATTGGGGGAAGATTTTGTTCTCCATAGATACAATTTATTTTTATTTTGAAACCATTAATAGAGAGCTGTCAGAATAAGTGGCAGTAATGAAACTAGTGTTTTGAGGCTGTCAACAAAGCATAGACTTACAATCCAAGATCCCATCTTGATCAAATTTCAAGACTTTGATTGAAAAAGGTGTATTATTAAAAATGTAATGATCTGCAGAAGACTTGGAAAGTTAAGGGAGTATGAGTAATGAGAGCCATGAGATTTTCTTTTTCTGTAATGTGCTTAGAATTGTGCTTGCTTCAGACCACAACTATGTGCTCTGTGAACATGTAGAATCTCACAACAATATAGAAATATCATTGATCTGTTCTGGTATTCAAATTTAGGAAGGTAAATCAATAGGCAGTGTCTCTGGAGGATGGAATGTACTGTATATTGAATGTATTATGCTACTACATTCTTGTTTTATTTAAAAATGGTTTGTGTTCATTATTAACTGTCCAGGCTTCTGATGACCTAGATAAAGTCAAAAAACAAAATTTAAAGCAAAAGGTCAACTTGAAAAATCACTCTTCTGTCTGAATTTTTTAAGTTGTACCTAGGATTATATAATTGAAAATGACTAGAAAGAATGTCATTTTTTCTTTGATTTTTCAGTGTGTTTTTTTGTGCTTGGCAGTACTTTGTACAAAGTTGGTTTCAATAATTCCCCACAGTAGGCTTCCCCTATTGTTTCTATGGGTGTTTCTCACGAAAACAGGGAAAAGAGATTTTTTTTTGTACAATAGGAAAATGTGATTATAAAAGTACAAAAATTGACTCATGGGCTTGTGTAGCGTCTGAAATCACTTATATCTCATTTTTGACATTAATGCTCTCTGAAGAATATAGCTCACTTTAACAGAAACAAGTCTGTTAGTCTTGGAACTCTGAATGATACCTGAATATCTAAGAATCCATCTTTATAAAGGAAGGTGGTTTTAATTTTCAATCGTTGTAATACCCACAAACCCCAATCATCTTTATCACTGGGGTTTTTTTCATGAAGAATTGGGCTTCTACCTTTTTCAATAATTGAATACTGATTTGCAAATATTTAATTTTATAAAATGTGAAGATATCTTTGAAATTGAGTTTTGATGAGAATATAATAGTATTATGTAGCACATTAATTTCAGTTTGCTAAGTTGCTAACGGGTAAGATGTTAAGGATATCTAAGGTGATGGGCATTAATTGCAGGTTGCTGAGTGTACAGCCAAGTTCATTGATAACTAAAGGAAAATTGCATAGTACTAGCTATTTTATTCATGAATGGTTGCTCTGCCCCTAAATTTTTAGTTTCAGTATGTGCGCAGATTTTTAGAGTGGCCGTGTATAATTGGATTACACAAGCTGTCATGGGGGAAGCTGGAGGTTTTAGCAGCTGAATGGGAGACAGAGCTTTTGACAAGCATCGCAGCGGGCTTATGAGACGCACCCATTAACTGGATGCTTCTGCCAAATTACAGCAGTGAAGTAGTTAACAATATTGACAATTGTTTCCATTATGCCTTAGAGTTATTATTCAGCTGAGGTGAATGGGTTAGTTCATGCCTCTTCCAGAATTGCAGCACAATGATCTGTGGGACTAACTAATCAACATACAATCAAGACCTGCACACCTCTGTGAATGATGCTCCCAATTTCCTTTTCAGCAGCATCCCATGTGCATGCGTTGGGTTCCAGAAGGCTCCCACATATGTATGTTGTTTCTCCCTTTCACATTGCTGCACAGCACATGTATATTCTTGCCAAACCACCACCACTTCTTCTGGACCAGAAGAGATTGAGGAGGTAGCTTGAAGAGAGGGCAGTCCAGAGTTCTGGAAAACGGGAGCTAGGGCTGAGGGCTGGAGCCACAGGAAAAGCTGCTGCCCCTTCTCCAGGCCGTGCTGTTTGCTGACAGCTTCAATCACTACTTCTTCGCCATCTCCCAGGGCTGGTCCCAGGTGAGAGAGGCCAGCCAAGACCTCTCCATCTCCTACCGGTGCGACCTATCATTAAGGGTAAGATTTTGTCACAAATATTTTTAATAAAAGTCATGGACGAGTCATGGGCAATGATGAAAAATTGACGGAAGCTCGTGACCTGTCCCTGAGTTTTACTAAAAATATCCATGACAAAATGGGGAGCCAGGGTAGTTGGTCGGCAGGCTTGAAGCTACAGGGTCCCCCTCCATTGGTGGTTCGGAGCTGCGGAGCTTCCCCCATGCTGCTCACGATAGCCGGGTGCAGTGGGGGTCTCCTGCCACCTGGATTGGCGAGGGTACTCCACAGCTCCCTGCCTCCACAGGCGGCTGGGGACCCTGCAACTCCCAGACAGCACAGGCTGAAGTCACGGAGGTCTTTGACTTCTGTGACCTCTATGACTAAATTGTAGCTTTATTGCCAAGGCAGTGAGGGTCTGGGCGTATTGCATCCCTGGAGCAAAGTTCTGTAGCAAGGGTTGGATTCTATACCAGTGGAACTGGATGATGCAAGTGTTGTGTCCTCAGTAGAGTATGTCTGTTGATGAAAGCATTTACACTGTACGCAATGAATGAAAGTACATTACCTGACTATTTTAAATTAATAAGAATATTTATTGTCAGGGATCTGTTGTAATAGCTTCATATGAAAAAATATGCTGTAGTGGTTAAATGCTTTTTCACCTCCAACATTAGAAGGTTTTTTGTTGTTGTTGAGAAAACAACTTTCTCATAGTTAAAATGACTTTTGTCATAGAGTTTTGATTCATAAGCTGTTTACAGTTCCAGAGCCAGTTAATGGACAACACAATCCCCTGGTTACATTAAACATGTTGGAGTGTTTGTGGTATATTATTAGTGCTCTGTAAGGGAGAGAGAAAGCCGTGATAATGCCTGTTTTTGTAGAAATGGCGTGAAGGAATTAATTTAATCTTCAGGAAAGCTGGGTGTTTTTTAAAGTCTAGAAAAATAAATAGGCCAACAGATTTATGTTCTTTTTATGAACTTTAAATTCATGTATCTCCTTCATGAAAAATGTTTTTAATGTATATTCTGATCTTCCCATAATGTATGCCATGTATATCATAACATACATTTAGATGTTTCCACTTTCAGGATAATATTAAAGAAAGGGTGAATGCTCATTATGTATTCGAAGTGGGAATTAGGACCATTGCATACAGAGATAATATCCTATGGAACTGATTTCTATATTATTCTCACTTTTGAATTATGTTACGTATACATAAATCATATGCACCTAATTCATGTGCCTCATTAAAATTTCAAAGAGGGATAGAAAACAAAAGTACAGTATGGTTATAACAAACAAAACCAAAAATGGTGTGTGTGCCTATGACTACTGTTGACTGAATTGCTAACAAATTAAATCCATTATATTGCGTGAAAATAGTTTATCTTTGTTAGGTATATTTTGGGGCATTTTATTAGAAAAAAACTAAAGAATTTAGTACACGAGCCATCCAATGGATATATTTAATAATTATTTCACATTCATAAATTGGAAATAGTGGAACAAAAATGTACATTTTCCTTTTTTCTGTGAATGAATTATGTTGAAGTTAAGAAGAATTTGTTAGATGCCCTTTATTTAGGGTCTGATTAAGCTTATAAGAGGTCCAGATCAACTTATAAGTGACCTTTGCATCATGTTGCTAGAAATTGCACTGTACTATGACATCTGCATATGACATTATACAAAATGGGAATACCACCCGTCAGAGACGGCTTTAGAGCAGAAAATCCAGATCCATATATATCTGCTTTTCCCTTTTAATAATGTACTTCAAAGGAGAAAATTTGGTATTTAAGGCTCTCACTGATATAGGCCACTGTGCAGAACTATATTATACCACTGAGTTATAAAAAGGCCTCCTATGAAAAGTACCTGGGGAGTGCTTAAAAATCAATGGTGTGATGAGGTCCACAGATGCTACCAAAACATTTCTAAACAGGTTAATTTATTGTGCTGTTAACACTATTCTTCCAAGTTTGAGTTGCTATCTTCTTTTCCATTTTACTAGTTAGAAGAAAAGGGTAGCAAGAGTACAGATATCCACAGAGTAGGATCTGTATGAGCTTATATGGCATAGATAGCTAATATATTTTTTCAGAATTGTGCCACTGCCAATCATTGCTCACTACAATATTGTCGTTTTGGAATTATAGAAGTAATACAATTAAATAGCAATTTAATCTCCAGAATAATTATTTGCATTTTCAGTGTATATCTCCACTGCTTTTTGAATGCATACACAAAATTAACCTTTTGTCAATATTCACATTGTTAAAAATAATTGTGCATAGTTTCATTGTCAAATGATAGAATTAATCATAATCTCATATACATGACTACAAATAAAAAACAATGAATATCTTTATACAGAACAGAAGATTGTTTACAAGGGTCTAAAAATTTTTGTATATAGTATAGTTAGATACTTGGATATTTTTACAAGGTCTGATGTATTTAAACATTTTTTTCTTGTTTTCAGACAAGTATAAAGGAGGGATTACTACTGAAGCAAACAAGTTCTTTTCAGAGGTGGAAAAAACGTTATTTCAAACTTCGAGGCCGTACCCTTTACTATGCCAAGGACTCAAAGGTAAGGATGTATAGTACTAGGAACAAATGCCTTGTGCTTGTAGCACCAATTGTTTCTTAGGTTTATTAAAATTAGAACATCAATTTAAAATAACAGTGATTCTTTTCACAACCAGTTTGCTCTTTATAAAAATGAACTTGCAAAAGAAGACAGGTTACATACACCTCTGAGTTTTCTGAATGGTGATTTGTTTGTTCTTTTACCCTTTTTAAACAAATTAGTCAAATAATGTTAATAAGCTGATTTCTGTTTTTTTACTTAGGAAAATAAATTTTAAAAAGAAAAAAAAACATTGGAGGGATATTGTTCAAATGTTAAACATCAAAGTTCAAGTTGTTATTGTCTGAAGGGCATTTTCCTGGAAGACACTTAAATGATTATGCTAAATAGTGCTGGTCAGGAGTTATCCCTTGAAGTGAATTTTCAATGGAAAATGAAGTTCTGAAAAACTGAAATTTTCAGTGGGAAAATTTCATATTCAGAAATTACTCTCCTTCCTGTCTGGGAAAATCTAAATGAAACATTTAATTTCAGGTCAGTTTGATCCAAATGGAAATATTTCAGTTTGGTGAACTGAACTGAAACATTTAATTTCAAGTCAGTTTATAATTAAGCTGCTTCTGCTTGAGTCCCCATTGTCCTTTTGGGAGTGGTAGTTCAGGTGCTTCAGGCCTGCATTTGCTCCTATTAATTGGCCTCCTTGACCCCACTACATTTCCCATGATGCACTACAGTTTCCCCTGAGATGAGCTGCATGGTGTGTCAAAGGAGTCACATAGGTAAGAATGAGGACATGAGTCACCCAAGCTAGGCACACTTGTACAGTTGCTGCCCTGAAGAAATGACAACCTTAATTAACAAGACGGACAAGAGGTGGGAAGACAGCAGGATTATCCACATGTTACAGATGGGAAACTGAGGCGGATCTGGGAATTAAATCCAGATCCCCTACCATCCCAGTCATACCTGCCTTCACTGCAGGACCATCCTTAGTTTCGACTCCCTGCCATGAGTTGTGTGTGTGTGTCGGGGGAGGAGGGTGCTTTCCTTTTTACTCTCTTTTGCCCACATCACAGGAAGGGAGTAGAGACACAAAGCTGGAATTGTTTTACTCGTCATAAATGAGCCTCAGTGAGCTAGCAAAACCCATGTAACCATTTCCCAGCAGACTTAACACTTGCTAATAGGCTGGGATGTTTAAAGTGAACTCTGCCAGACTGTTATATGTATCTATCTTTTTTGACTCTATTATGGCCTGCTTAAGTGGCCCTCCAAGGCTGAATATAATATTGTAAGTTTTCTCAAAGGTGTTTTTAAAGTGAAGATTACATTTTTGATTGGGATAAAATTCATTTTCAGCCCGCTTATGTTTTTGAATTTTCCTGTTGATCAGATTGTTACATGGCTCACTTTGAAAGGCCAAATTAGAAAGATTTATATGCTTAGTAATTTTTCTACTTACTTCATTTGATTCCTAAAACAATAATATGGAAGTGAAAGTGCAGAAGGGCAAGTGTGCTTAAAAGTGGTGTTTAACATGTTTGTGTTCTTTTCCATTCACAGTCTCTAATATTTGATGAAGTTGACCTGTCAGATGCCAGTGTAGCTGAATCGAGCACAAAAAATGTCAACAACAGCTTCACGGTATGGTGCCATTATCATAAATGTAGCCTTGAAAGCTATAAAAATACTGTAACTAAGACAATCAAGAATGCTCTCCATAAAGTTGTTTCTCATTTTTCTTTGTTTGGAAGTATATTGATGAAATAGCCTGAAGTGTCCTGACAACATTATATTAACTGTTGATAATTCTAAACCCAGTTTCATGCTCATCTTTTATCAGCTTTTAGTATTTTTAACATTTGTTTCATAAAATGCTGATACAGAACATTAAAAAAATAGTGAAGGTGAATATCAACTGTCCTTATTTTCAGTCATCTTTATTTTATGCTGTAGTTTATCTTTTACTGTGTCATATTCTTTTAAGTTAAATTTCCTGGATGATTATCACTAAGCTATTTTAATTCCCTGTTCTTAAATTGATAACTCTGATCCTTGACTGGATTAAAATAATTGAGTATTTTGCTGACCATATTATCCTTAGTTGGTTTCAACCTTGCTGTCTTTGTATTTATACCTTATTTATACAGTGGCATATGAATGAGGGCATTACAAGTTTATATAAATCCATATCAGAGTTTTACACAAAAACCTAGAATTTTGTCGTCTTTTCACACTTCTAAGGGAAGGCTGAATGTTTTGTAATTGTTTTAAATTATTTCATTATGGGAAGTAAGTGATACAGATCAGTCTGTTGTGTCCCCTTCTTCCTCTCCCGCCCCCTTGAATGCAGTGAGGTTTTGTGAACATTCTTAACTCTCATGGAAAGGTGTTTCATAGCCCTAGGACTAGTTGCCAAGAAGACTATGGGTGAAATCCTGCTCCATGAAATCAGTGGAAATTTTACCATTGACTTCAGTGGTACTAGGATTTCATCATCTTATCAGAAACTCCGACCACTCTCAATCTAACTATTATCATTTCCATTTTTCCTGAGGATTTTAGCTGTTCCAGTAAGTCACATAGTAACAGTCAATTTCGAAGGAAGTCCAGTGCCAGCCTGATTAAAGCTTTGCTGATGAAGATTCCAGGGGCTCACTCATTCTGGTGTTTGATGAGTAGCTAAAGTGGTCAGAGCAAGTGTGCTTTCATCAGCCTAGGTTGGAGGTCAGGTTGTTGCACTGACTAAAGTTTCTTTAGCATTTATGATTTCCTTCACAGATACGGTGATTTTCAGTAACAAAGTTTGGAGGACCAAATCCACATCTGGCAGGATAGTATGAAATCTTTTGGCTAGGGGAAGGTAGAACCCCCCCACCCGACCACCACCACCCTTTTTTGTTGTTGTTGTGCTTTTGCTATTTGGGTGTCTGTTGTCAGTGCAGAGCCCGGAAAGCCCTCTTGGCTGCATTCCACTCTGATGACAGTGGGGCAGATGCCCTCTAGTCTGAGTGATGGAATGTTAGCTATTTTTTCATTGTGGTTTTCGTTACCTATTTTAAATTCTACTTCTAAGTATTTTGTTCACTAAAAATCTGTCAAGAAAGAAATAGATGATGTGGTTGACATGCTGTTGATTCTCCATCCTAATGTGTGACACCCATTATTAACATAGGTTTATTTTGGATGGAATAACTTCTGTCCTAGTGGGTGTCACTGTCCAGTTATGGCTGGACTGGAATAATTCTTTCCTGTCTCTTAGGAGAGGAAAATGCACCTTCATGAATATTTAGTAGTTTCATTGAAATAGTAATTTAGTTTTATTTTTAAAAAATCCATTCTTATTTTAAATTTCACACTGGCCATTTCACTTGAAGAAAATCAGCTTCCCGTGGAAAGCTTTATATTTTCTCCCCTTCACCCCTTCTAGTCTTACATCTGTTTGGAGCTAGAAAGGTGCATGTTGAGATTTTCAGGATGCTGTCAGCACAGTCCTTGGGAAGAACCCACATCCTAAAATTAGGCACAACACAGCATTAAGGTTGAATTTATCTGAAATGTGAATATATTGCACATTTGTAGAATATTTTATGTGACTAAATGTTCTGCTTATTCACCATAAATATTTTCTCACTGAAATGAAGTGGGAGGAAAGGGAAGAGATTTGAAGGAAAATAAAATAAAAAAGAAACCAGCTAATAAAGCATGTAACATAACATCTTTTTTAGTTTGTCCTTCATAACTATTTCTACCCATGAATATCTCAGTCCATAGACAAACCTCCTTTCTGACAAATAGTGCTTAGTGGACAGGTTTGTACTGATGAACAGTGCAGACCTCTGCTTTTTCGGTTTCTGAGGACCTGCTGCAAAATCCACTGAAGTAAAGGAAAGGATTCCTAATGACTTCATCAGGCTTTGAATCATGTCTTAAGTGCCTAAGTAGTCTGCTAAGCTTGTTTGGGTCCCCTCCCCTCAACACGGTATACAAGCTCTGCTTCAGTGGGCTGTTTAGAAATGTTGGTGTCTTATACTCAGCATTTCAATAGCAATATTAAATTTCTACTTTGGAATACTACTTATTGTAGAGAATCTGTGGGCCCATCTACACTGAGAGTAAAACTGTTTTAGTACATGGCTGTCTGATAAAATAAGAAACACCTAGATTTTAGTACCTTTTTCTGTTTTTAGTGTGCATAGGACAGTGTGGTTCTTTAGCCATTTTAGGGACTGGTCTTTTAGCCTCATTCATAATCATAACATGGTATGGTCCCTGTTCCTCAGCTCCGTTCTGTGTTTGTGTTATCCTGTTCTACAAACAAAAAATGGTTACAATGTGGATATCCATAATTGTGCTGACATAGTAGGGTAATGCATGAGCAAGCTGGACTTGTTTCTTCATCGCCCTGCATAGTATGTACTCATTTGTGCCAGAGAGAAGTGTGTGTAAAACACTACCAAATCAGAATGGTGAACTGGTCTAAATGCCTGCATGAGATGCAGGGCAATAGAAAACTAATCCTGTTGGACTTAAAGGACATATAAAATATTAAATAATAAAAGGGGGAAAGGTGGGGTTGAGAAACACCTCTTTGGATGTTTTAAAATTTAAAAATTACTTTCAGAGCTTCCATTTTCCTTATCATCTGTCTAATGTTAGTAAAGGTAATGAAAGGAAGTGCAGGAATCTCCCTCTCCCCACCATGGTGGAATGGAGCACTCAATAAGGCATTACCAAAAGTCTAGAAATGCCTTTATTGGGTAAAGAGATATCTCTAGTTGTCATTTTAATACAAGCTTGTGGAATGTAAAAGCACATGCTGTTCGTTTTGTGGGGAGGGCATTAGGGTGAATTAGGCGCCTATACCCATAGGCAAATTGGAGATGGAACAGTGTCCAATTTAACCTTTCTTTCCTTTTGTGTCCTAACTCTGCTTGGATTTTTGAACAGGGGGAAATGGAAGATGCCTCACTAATGTCTGACCTTTATTGAGGAAAATTACTTTATCATTTTGCAAATGACTCTTAATTCTGTTAGACTTCGAGGAGTTTTCTCCGAGATGTGACTCTAATCAGTTAGAGCATTTGAGGGGCCTTGTGGGGGAATTATTTTCCACTGGCTTAGGTGGATATATTTAAGAAGAATCTTTTTCTACATTTAATTATTATGGTTCTTGAATAGGCAGGTCCAAATTAATATGAAGCTCCTCAGGACAACATAACTGCTAATAGGGATCTTTTTCAAGTTTTGACAGTGTAGCTTTTATCTTCAGTGTATATCGCTGTTTACTTTTTATTTAAAAAGTACATTCAATAACTTCAAAACATTTTAAAAATGCTTATAAATATTAACTACATTTATTTTCAGTCATTGATCTACAGGTGTATGTAAAATGCTATGGTTACTGCAAATCCACCTGGCTTAGTGCAATCATATGAAATGCACAGGCACCAGGTGGTATAGTACCTATTTTTAGTCCTAATTGATGTTTGGAAAATTTTAGTTCTGATATCACCTGCCATAACAGGCATGACCGAAAGATGGTTAACACTAGGGTATGAATTTTAGCTCTGAGCTGTTAAGTTGTATTTCTAACCCTTTCTGCACATGCCCACAGAACTATACATGCTCACTTGCTTTCTCTCTTCTAAATCATCAAGTAATGGGGAAAACTTCAGTGGTTTAGTTCTGCTGTCTAGTCATTTCTGAGGGTAATAAAAGAAATAATGAAACCATACTTTGGACCACTGTCTCTGCTAGGAACATATGAACTGCCACCCTAGATCAGATCTATGGTCCAGTATCCTGCCTCTGACAGTGGCCACCACCAGATGCTTCAAAGGAAGGTGCAAGAAACTTTACAGTAGATAAATATGTGATAATCTGATCCTTATGAAAGTCTTGTGCTTTCCCTACATTGTTAGAAATTGGCCTAATCCCTGAAGCAAGAGGTTTTATACCCTTATAATTTTTTTGTTTATTATTCTGAATATTTTTGTTTATCCAAATAGGTGTCTAATCTCTTTGAATTGTGCTAGTTTTTGACTTCAGTGGCATTCTGTGGCAAGGAGTTCTGTAGTCTGATACTCTGTGAAAAAATATTTCCTTGTATCCGTTTTGAATTTGCTGGTTTTCAGTTTCATTGAACAGTCTCTTCTTCCAGTGTTACAAGATGGGGAAAACAGAAGCTTCCAATCTCCTTGTTTTAACTGGGCCACATATTATTTTCTTTTTCTGTCACCTCCCCTCTCATTTACCTACTTTCTAAAGTAAACATTCCCAGTCTTTCTTTTAGGTGAGAGGTTTTCCATGCCCCTATGCATCCTCCTCAGACATCTCTGTCCCCTTCAAATTCTGCAATATAATTTTTGAGGTGGGGTAACCTTTTCTGCACATAGTACTCCAGATGAGGGGAAACCATTGATTTATATAATGGGATCATAATATTTTCCTTATTATTTTTTCTTCCATTCTTTATGCATCCTAACATTTTGCTTTTTTGACAGCAACTGCACATTATGCAGAGGTTTTCTTTGAACTGTTCTCGATGATGCCCCAGTGAGGTCCCTTTCCTGAGTTGATATAGTTAATTTAGATCCCTATACGGTGTATGAATATTTAATAATTTTCCCCCAGTGTGCATTATTTTGCATTTATCAATAGTGTACTTCATCTGTTATCATGTTGTCCTTTCACCTAACTTATATAAGTCCCTCTGAAGTTCCTCAGTTTCCCCCCGACTTGAATACTCAAAATAATTTGTCATCTGAAAATGTAGCCACCTTACTTCTTGATCCACTTTTCAGATTGCTGGTATTAAACACCAACACTAGTACAGAACTTTGAGGCACCCATCTGTTAAGTTTTTGCTGTGATGAAAGCTCACTATTTATTCCTCTTCCTTTGTTTTCTGTCTCTTAGGCAGGTTTTGAGCCTTGACAGTACTTTGTCTCTCATCTCATGACTACTTGGTTACTGTAGTAGCTTCTTCTGCAAGACTTTGTCAAAGGCCTTTAGAAAGCTAATAAGTTATAGAATCATAGAAGTGTAGGACTGGAAGGGACCTTAGTAGGTCATCTAGTCCAGTCCCCTGCACTCAAGGCAGGACTATGTAATAACTAGACCATTTCTGACAAGTATTTGTCAAACTTGTTTTTAAAAAATCTCTAATGACAGAGATTCCACAACATCCTTAGGTACAGTGGAGCCCTGGTATAGCGCACCCTGCTATAACGCAAATTCGGTTATAGCGCAATTATACCATGGCTTCCAAATCCTTGTTCTCTGTCTCTGGGAGGCACGGGGGCCACGGCTTCTCTCCCCGCTGCCCAGCAGGCGAGAGAAGCTGCAGCCCCCACCTGCCTGGGACAGAGAACTCTGGGGCTGCAGACTGCAGCCCGGGAGTTCGCTGTGGAAGCCGTGGCTCTGAGCCTGCTTGGACAGGGGGACTCCGGGCTGCAAGAGTCCCCCTGTCCCGGCAGGCGGGGAGCTATGGCTTCCCTGGAAGCCGCTGCGCCTGCCAAGACCGGGGAACTCCAGGCTGCTGGAGTCCCCCTGTCCTGGCAGGCGCAGGGCAGCGGCTTCCAGCAGGCTTCCCCCGCGCCTGCCAGGCGCAGGGGACACCGGCGCCTGCAGCCCCGGAGTCCCCTGTCCCGGCAGGTGCGGGCCACAGCTTCTCTCGCAGCTTCCCCACTCTGGGACTGCAGGCTCCGGTGTCCCCGGCCCCCAGCATGGGCAGCAGCTTCCACAGAGAACTCTGGGGCTGCAGTCTGCAGCCCCGGAGTTCTCTGTCCCCGGCAGGCATGGGGCCTCAGCTTCTCTCCCTTGCTGGGCAGCGGGGAGAGAAGCCGCAGCCCCCCGCCTGCCGGGAATGGAACCCTGCTATAACGCGACCCCGCATTTAGCGCAATGGGATTTTTTGGTGCCATCAATCACGTTATAGTGGGGCTCCACCGTAATTTGTTTTAGTGCTTAACTACTCTGACAGTTAGGAAGTTTTTCCTAATGTTCAACCTGAATGTTCCTTGCTCCAATTTAAGCCCTTTGCTTCTTGCCCTATCTTCGGGGGTTAAGGAGAACAATTTTTCACCTTCCTCCTTATAACAACTTTTTATGCACTTGAAATTGTTAGCATGTCCTTCCCCCTCCACCCCCCCATACCCCGTCTTCTCTTCTTCAGGCTAAACAAATCCAGTTTTTTCAATCTTTCCTCATAGGTCATGATTTCTAGACCTTTAATCATTTTTGTTGCTCTCCTCTGGACTTTTTCTAATTTGTCCACATCTTTTCTGAAATGTGGCAGCCAGAACTGGATGCAATACTCCACCAGGGGCCTTATCAGCATAGAGTAGAATGGAAGAATAACTTCATATGTCTGGCTTACAATATTCCTGCTAATAGGTCCAGAATTATGTTCACTTTTTTGGTAACAGTGTTATACTGTTGACTCATATTTAGCTTGTGATCCATTATGACCTGCAGATCTCTTTCTGCAGTACTCTTTCCTAGGCAGTCATTTCCCATTTTGTATGTGTGGAACTGATTGTTCCTTCCTAAGTATAGTATTTTGCATTTGTCCTTATTGAATGTGATCCTATTTGCTTGAGATCATTTCTCCAATTTGTCTGAATTTTGATTTTTAATCCTATCCTCCCGCTTTCTCTCCCCGCACAGCTTCGTATCATCTTCAAACTTTCCAAGGGTGGCCTGTCAAAGAAAACTGTTAGGTTGGTTTCACACGATTTGTTCATGACAAATCCATGCTGACTGTTAGTTATCACCTTATTATCTTCTAGGTGTTTGTTTACTGATTGCTACATTATTTTTCCAGGTACTGAAATTAAGCTTGACTGGTCTGTAATTCACTGGGTTGTCCTTATTCCCCCTTTTTGCAGGGTGACGCTATGTTTATCCTCTACCAGTTCTCTGGAATCTTTCCCTTCTTCCACAAGTTTTCAAAGATAATCACTAATGGGTCAGTCTGCTCCTTTAGTATTCTAGGATGTATTTCATTAGGCACAGACATCTAGAATATATCTAACTTGTTTAAGTAATTTTTAACTTGTTCTTTCCTTATTTTAGCCTCAGGTCCTACCTCATTTTCACTGGTGTTCACTATGTTAGAAATCCAGTCGCTACTAACCTTTTTGGTGAAAACTGAAACAAAAAAGTCATTTAGCACTTCTGCCATTTCCGTGTTTTCTGTTAGTAACTTTCCTCCCTCACTGAGTAAGGGGCCACCCTGTCCTTGGTGTTTCTCTTGCTTCTAATGTGCTTGATTGAATGTTTTCTTGTTATCTTTTATGTCTCTAGCTAGTTTGCTCTCATTTTGTGCCTTGGTCTTTCTAATTTTGTCACTACGTTTTGTCCTCTGCCATGATCAAAAGGGGTGATGAGTAGTGTCTCTCTAAGATTTAAAACCAGTGCATCTAAACACTTCCAAATTATGTTTATTTTCTGTTCCAATGCAGTGCTATCAAATGGTCCCCAGGGGTTGTCTGCAGGACTGAAGCCCTTTCTTTATGAAAACAAGGTAGAGCATGGGCAGCAACAGTTCAAGCTTCTGTACACACATACCTCAACCGTATGACTCACCCAGGAATGGATAGTTCAGTCTCCATGTCCATTTAGTTCTTGACATTTCTGCAGAGACTGCTGTCAAGAGTGTCAATTAGTATTCTTTGCAATTTTAGTCCACTAGTAACTGAGACCTGGTTGTGATCTACTAGTAATTCAGGTTGCTCTTTGAGAGATTATTAAATAGCCCATGGATGATCACGAGTTTTGACTACTATTGATCTGAGCGATAGTCACACTACTGAATTAGTGCTTTGTATCCTGTTCAGTCCCGTATGGAGTCTTTTTCATATTCATGCCTTTTTAAAAACAAACCAAACTGAAATAGCAAATTAATTGTGTTGCAACAAAGAATGGGAGCTGCAGAAACAATTACTGTTAGAGTTTTATGAAGTATTTAAATTTTTTACTTCAATTAACACTTATACTTTTTTTTCCTGATAATGATTAAAAACTTGTAATGAAACTGGAAGCTCTCCAGAGTAATGCACCATTTTATGTTATCTATGGATGCTTTGATGTCTCTGGGTGTGACTGTTAAGATTAAGCATTTTTAGGTCAGACATGGCACACTGGCTGTCTCCTTCATAGTGTGCCTGGAGACAGTGAAGCTCTAAGTTTAATTATGAAATAGCAATAAAGCATTTGAGTGATGAGGCTATAATCCATGGATAAACTCCATGGGAATGGGGCTATTACAATGAAAACTTAGTTCTTCAGAAGAGAAAAAAAAAACAATTAGCAGATTTTTTAAGACACTGGCTACACAAATAGTTTTGTTTTAGTAATATTTTCATGGATCTTGATTTCTACAGTTATTTGGCTCAAGCAGGTCACAGTTAACTTAATAACTTAGGGGCAAAAAGAGAATTACATAGCTTATTTAATTTGCAGAATTTGAAAAAAAAAAGTTAAAAAGACTAAAAGATAACTACATCAGTAAAGAGATTAATATAGATTAAATCTACATTTTATTTCCTTGTCTTGTCTCATTGTATGTTACTCTGTAAAGGAAGTCAGTATAGGTGAGAGTGACAAGTGTTTTAGAAATTAATGCTCAATAACTATCAAATTTCATTCTTTGGAAAATTTTGGTTTTAAATTGTTGTCCCACCCACCCCACTTCAAATCCATACAGTAAAATGGATTATAAGTACAGTAACTCCTCACTTAATGTAGTTATGTTCCTGAAAAACGCAACTTTAAGCAAAACGATGTTAAGCAAATCCAATTCCCCCATAAGAATTAATGTAAATTGAGGGGGGCATAGGTTCCTGGGAAAAAAATTTTACCGGACAAAAGAAACACACACACACACACACACACACACACAGAGTTTTAAACAAGCAGTTTAATACTGGTACATAGCAATGATGATTGTGAAGCTTGGTTGAGGTGGTGAAGTCAGAGGGTGGGAATTTTCTCAGGGAATGCCTTACTGCTTAATGATGAACTAGCAACTGATTGAGCCCTTAGGGGTTAACTTGTTGTTAATGTACCTTCACGCTCTACAAGGCAGCACAAATGGAGGAAGGGGAGACAGCATGGCAGACAGAGACACACATGGTATGTGTGTGTGAGAGATGTGCATTGGCCTATTTAGTATGCTGACTCCACTCTTAGGTACACTGCCTTGTTAAGTAGATAGCAAGCTGAGACCCCAGCCAAGAAGCTTCCTCCTTAGCCCTGTAATGTGTCCCTTCTGCTCTATGGAAGGTGGGGTAAATGAGATGCAGGAGCAGGAGACACCCTGACATTAGCCTTCCTCTTGTCCCCTCCCCCACAGCATGCCGGAAGCTCTGGGGAACTGCTCCAAGGCAAAGGGCAGGAGCAACACATGGCAGTGGAGGGTAGGACAGCTGGACTGCCGGCAATTGGTAGCCTGCTGAGCAGCTGCTGCACAGGGAACTTAAGGAAATGGGGGGCTTGTAGGGGGGGCTGCTGGCCCACCCTGGTTCCAACTATCCACTGGCTAGATGTAACAGGCTGTTCTTCCTGCAAGCAGTGGACACAGCAGGCGGCTGCCAAACGATGTTATAAGGGAGCATTGCACAACTTTAAATGAGCATGTTCCCTAACTGATCAGCAACAGTACAATGAAACAACATTAACCAGGACGACTTCAAGTGAGGAGTTACTATATGAACAAAAACATTGATAAAATTGCCAGTAAAACTCTTGCAAATTACTTTTAGAACAATTTCGGCATGCAAAATAGTTTTCGTTAACAATGCCTTGGATGTGAAGGACACATATATTTACTGTTTGATAAACAGTGCTCTCTAAATTCAAGCACATGTGTGTTTTTATGCAGGTATTTTGCTATTTCAAAAAGGAAAATGGTTGGTGCTTGATTTCAATATACTGTGTGTTGTTTTGCACACTGATTCAACAAGATACGTAAGAGAGTGCCTTCCTTTAAATATGCAAATCTTCCAGTGTGACCATTAGGGAACATCTACAGTGAATGGGAGCTCATCTACTCTAGATAGCTCTCTAAAAATAGCAGCAATGATGCACACTATGGGACTCAGCGCAGACTGCACAAGCTCATGGGTATTAACGCGTGCAGCCAGTGCTGAAGCTCACATTGTGACTAGCAGAGTGCAGCTAAGGCAGATGCAGCTATGCAAGCTGCCATTCATGCTCCCAGTTGCAGTGTAAAACATACCTTTAGACATATGCTTAAATACGTTGCTGAATCAGGGTCTCAATGCATAGCAATGTATAGCAACTAGCTTCTCCATGTATGAGACTGTGTGAGACTGTTCTGACAGGTATGGCAATCACCTGCAATAACCTGGGAAGACCTTATCATATTAAGTTTATGTAGTAAGATGGACTGGATTTGCATATAACTTCGCTAGTGGGAAGATGTCGCTGGTGAGACCTGAGAAGTGTATAGGAGTTTGAAAGACTAGACTGAAATTGTGCCAGACAAGTATGGATTTTTGAATCCCTTGGGATTACCAATTCCCCTACTCTGGTTATGCAAAACCCCATTTTTTGAAGCAGCCCTTTGAGGACAGGATCATTACCTGCCGATTGCCTGCTACAGAAGGCCAAGATCAAAGGCCTGAGCTATATAAATAAACGGCAGATCTGCCCAGCCTTTGTTCTGGTTGTAAATCTAAAGATAGATAACTTCTAACCATGGAGAAAACCCAGTTATGAGTTTTGAAGGACTAAAACCTACCAGAGCCCTAGGCTGGAGTTGGGGGTAACCTCTGGTAAGATGTTTATTATAGACGTAGGTTCTTTTATTGTTTTAATGTGTTTTCTCTGAAATGCTTTTGCCTTCAGAATAAATATGCTTGCTTAGAAGGAGCTGCATGGTAATTTATAACTGCGGACAATATATTGATCGTAATCCTCAGAGAGAAAATATAGATGCTGGCCCTTTTTTAGGCTGTCTTTCTGGCTGGGAATGTCACAGTGTAATCCAGGGAGTTATGCAGTTTTAAAATCCCCAATCAGGAAGGGAGAGATGTGGGTCTTCGCCCAAGAGAGCTGGGAGACAGAAGCGTGTAAGTCTGTGACAAGTGCATCACTTTTGAAAGGATGGGCAAGATTAGATCAGAAATAGCAGCTTTAGACCTGAACAGAATAGATGTTCAAGGAATCAGATGATATCCAGAAAATTGCTGGTTTGTGACAGATGTACATAGTGGCTTAGGGTAAATCTTTCTACTTCTATTTCATCCTTTGTGTCATAAACTCAATCCCAGTTCATGTCAAGACGAAATCTCCCTTCCTTATAAATCATATAGTTAGATTCATTATCAGGCTTTTATCCTTTCATCTGAAGGAATTATTTTCTCATTTTAGCAGCTGAACATTGCTAGAGACAGGATGTTGGATTAGAGGGTCTATTCTATTTGTACATTTTAGCCAGGCAATTCCTATATCTTTTTTTTTTTGCTTGCTCTTGACTGTAAATAAGGCCTTGACCCTGCAGAGGGATTAACTAAGGCAGACCCTTATAGCACTGCATTGATCCTTTTGCAGGATAGTAAGTAATACAGCAATATCAGAAAGTGGACCTGCACTATTGCTTTTACTGCATATTCAAGTCTCTGAAAACTCAGACATAGCCACAAAATTGCATGTATTCTTTTATGAATCAACAACTAATACAAACTACATTCTTCCTCTCAAATAAAATAGGCTGGTAATCATCCTTTTACAATGCATAAATCTGTTTAATGGTCTAAAATGTTTCCTTAAAAAAGAGAGATATGGTTTCTTCTTTTTTAATATATTTATAACTTATTTGTAAAGCTTTCTATTTATAAAGTATCAGAACGTCATGGCATTATAGAAATAATTATATCTTAAAAATACAATACAGTATGATCTATAACATCTAATGTGTGTATAACATACAAGAAAATAAATATTTGTAGGAAGGTGGTAGTTTTTTTCCTACCTGTATTTACTGATTGCATTTTTTAAGTATCCTTTTATAACTGCGTTTCAAAAAGTGGCTTTAATAAGACATTCCATTGGAACACTTTTTAGTGACTAGTGAAATTCTGTTATTGAGGAAATACATATTCCAAGCCTAGCAACTGTCAAATGAGTCTGATAGAACTATATGATTTTGCATCATCATTCTACTAAATACAAATAGGACACATGATCCCATGAGGAGTTAAGTTTCTCCTAAGTGATGCTGACTAGATTCCATTTTCATTGGCTTCACTGAGGATTGAGAGAACTCAGTACTTATCATTTTCTTGCCCAGGCTTACAGAGTCTTGAGATATTTTGTTTTTGTTTATTGTCTAAGCTGCAGACGCATCAGAGACAGCTTGTATCCCAAATACTAATATGGAGAAGTGTGATGCTATTTCTTTATTGCATTCATGACTGGGCTATGCTTAACAAAAGATGAGGATAAATACTGTGCCTTTTTGATATGTGTGCTGTATGTTTTCCTGCCAAGAAATAAGTCATTGTATTAAAGTACATATGAGTCATTTGAAGATGTTGCTTGGTGCAGCAGTTCTGCAGACGTTGCTATGAAAAGCTGAATAAATGCACTGCAATATCAGTATTTTCAAAATCATATATTCAGTGCCATACATTGTTACAGAATGGTATTCTTTGACCTGAAGAGTTTACAGTCAAAGGGAGTGACTCTGCTCTCATTGAAGGTAAATAGAAAATCTCCCATTGACTTGAGTCGGAGGAGGATTTAAGTCCTAAACAGTCCAGTCAAATACAAGGTGCTAGCTGAAAGCGGGAATTATTGATAATTAAGATGGATTACCAGGTAAAGTGGGTTATATCTGGAGGAGGATAAATTAGGAAATGAGTAAAGAAAGAGTTTTCAAGGAATGCCTGATAGAATGATAAATGATTTGTTTTGGAGAATGGAGGATGGGGGGAGGGAGCAGAACAAGAAAAAAGAGATTGAATGAAATAGGTACAGAAAAGAAATGAATTTAAGTAGTACTTCAGAAAGCATGAAATTATACTTGATCTGTGCTTCATAATTCCTGAAGAGCCGAGAAACAGATGCGAGAATAGATTGCAAACTTCTGACTAATGTGCATTCCCAGAATTTGGTGTAACAAATATTGTGTTACTGATGATGAAAAATGGTTTTACAAGTGAGATACTGAAATAAAGCAGAATTTAATATACTGGAAAAAAATCTCTTACCAAAGAGGCCTCTCTCTTTATCTGTCAGCTCAGAAAAAATCTTCTGGATGCTGAAAACAAACAATGCATAACTTAAAGGCATGTCTACACTGCCACACAGATCTAACTACGGGGATTTAAATAGTAGTATGCACCAAAGTGCTGCACTGTAACTACCCCATGTGGACCCTGTAGGCACTAACTAAAATAGCCTTCTTCGAGAAGTATCCCTGTGGGTGCTCCATTTAAGGTAATCATGCAATTTGTAGTAGCAGTGCCTGGTTGGGTTGCATATGTGCTGTCTCTGTCTCACGGTGCCTCGGGCAGCTATAAAGCATTGTGGAAACAATCCATCACCCATTCCTTCTCTACTGCCTTTGGCTTGAGTCGGAGAACTTAGCAGTGCCTCGATACCTAATCTAAATAGCAGTTATTCAGTGAAAATTTAATTGTTGATTAGCTTATAGTTACCTTTCCTTCTCTGTTTATTTTACTTCCCTTTTATTAAAAAAATGCTCTCATATTAGAAAATTGTTTCAATTGTTAGTGACCCTTTAGAGTAGAGTAATTGTTTTCCCTTCTGGGGAAAAAGCTTCCACAGAGGGGCATGCCCAGCTCCCTGGGTTTTAAACTCTGCCTTACGTGCAGACTCTCTATTCCAGTCTCTGACAGGCACTCACAGTGTGTCCACTGCCTTGGTGAGTCACACATCCCACCAAAGTGCTCACATTGCCTGCACCAGGAAGACGAGAGACTTGCAGTTGAAACTCCTTATGAGAGAGAAATCTCTGTGCCCGCCGTCCGAGCCCAAATCACAGACTCCCCCTGGACAACGGTCTCCTACAGCAGCCTCCTATCCACCCTTCCTCCCTGTTCCTCTTAGGGACCCTTCGTATGAACATCTGCTATGACAGGAGGTAAATCACCTCATATCTCTAGGTACAGCAGAACCAGTACCAGCATAACACAGAGGGAAGGGATTCTATTCACATTACTGTGTAACCCAGAAAAAAACTGGAGGATGGCGGCCCAGTTTTGACTTACAAAAACTCAGCGAATTTGTGAAGATCCAATGCTTCAAGATGCTCACATGAGCAACCATAATTCCAGCACTGGAAAGAGGGGACTGATTCTCAGCTCTCGACCTCCAGGATGGATATTTTCATATGACAATACATGCCTCACACAGGAGGTTTTCTTGGGTTTGTTCTAGGAGCAGACCACTTTGAGTACAAAATACTGCCCTTTGGACTCTCCACTACCCAACGGCTATTTTTGAAAGTCCTCGCAGTGGTGGCGGCTCACCTCTGCAGACAAGGGGTCATGATCCCCTATTTGAATGATTGCTTACTGAAAGCATTGACACAACAAGGGGCACATGAAGCTACTCAAAACACAGTAGCTCTTTTCACACGTCTAGGCCTACAAATAAATGCATAAAAATCAACATTAGCACCGGTGCAGAAAATGGAGTTCATCGAAGCCTTCCTCAATTTTCTGGAGGCTACGGCCTTTCTGCCCTGACAACAGTTCACAGCTTTACTCAGTCTGATCTCCACAACATTGGACAGTCCACAGATATTGGCCAGGGCTTGCCTACAATTGTTGGGCCACACGTCCACCACAGCATTCATCGTCAAATATGCCAGAGTGCACATGCAATGCCTGCAAACCTTGCTCTGAACAGTCTATGTTCCACACAGCATAAACAAATGCCTGATGGTGCCAAACAAAGTAAAAGACTCCTATGGTGGTGGACACAACCAAAGAAGGTTTATGCAGGAGTCCCCTTTATACACAACCCTCCAACGGTGACATCCACTAAACACTTCTCTATTTGGTTGGGGGGCACACGTGCAGATTCTCACTATCCAAGGCAGTTGGTCCCCATCAGAATTCCTCTTACATATAAACCTACTGGAGCTATAGGCAGTTCAGAATATATGCTCCAATTTCCTATCTCTGATCAAGAACAAAACCATAAAGATCCTTACAGACAGTGTTGCTTGCATGTTCTCTATAAACTAGTGGAGGGGGGGACATGTTCACAGTACCTATGAATGGAAGCCATACTATTTTGGACCTGATGCATCAGCCACAACATTGGCATCTCAGCCTCCTGTCTACCAGGATGCCAGAACAGCACTGCAGATGCGCTAAGCAGAAAATTCTCACAGGATCACGAGTGGGAAATGGACCCTTGAGTACTACAGAATATATTCAAACCATGGGGGTTTCCATCTGTAGAGCTCCTCAGAACAACACAAACATGCGCCTTCTCACTGACTCCGCTTCTATCATTAGTCATACACAAAATCAGAATGGACAATTCCAAAGTCATCTTGATAGCCCCCATGTGGCCCTGGCAAACCATGGTTACTCTACCTCCTAAAGATGGCTGCATGCCCACCACACGCTCTTCCTCTTCTACCTCATCTCCTCTCACAAAATGCGTGTCAGGTTCACTCTCTGAACCTGACAAGACTCCACCTCAAGGCATGGCTATTCCATGGCACTGAGAAGCCGAAATGACCTGCTCAGAGGAAGTAAGGGACATTCTGTTAAATAGTTGTAGACCAACTACTCGACATACATACCTATACAAATGGAGGTGTAATAAATGAAGGGAGGGGAGTAGCTCCCTTTTATGGACACCAATAGCTACAAAATCCCTCTTAGGAGCTGTTCTCTAACTGCTCTACCTGTAAAGGGTTAAAAAGTCTCATTGTTGTGCATAGGTAAAAGGAAGTAAGTGGGCACTTGGGCAAAAGAGCCAGTGGGGAGGCTAGAACTTTTTTAAAATGGAAAAAAAGACTCCCCTCTTGTCCAGCTGTCTGTCTGTTCTCCCGGGGAGAGGCAGACAGGGCAGCAGCTATGCTGTAAGAAGCTTTGGCCGGTATGAAAAAATCATCAATATCATAGCTAGAAACTACTCATTTAAAACCCCAGATATGTAAGTAGATCAGGAAATGTCTAGGAAGATGCAATTAGGTTTATGCCTTTTATTTCATTATGGCTTGTGGATTCCACTGTGCTAACCCCCAGTGCTTTTGTTTTGCTTGTAACCTTTAAGCTGGACCTCAAGAAAGCTATTCTTGGTGCTTAATCCTTGTAGTTGCTCTTTTAAAATATAGCAATAACCTGAGTTCCCAGATATATTTTCTTTCTTTTTTTTATTAATAAAATTTACCTTTTTAAAGAACAGAATTGGATCTTTGTGTCTTAAGAGGTTTGTACATATGTTGTTTAATTAGCTGGTAACAGCTGATTTCCATTTTTTTTCTTCTCAGCCCTTCCTGGGGAGTGCGGATGGGGGTGAAAGTGCTTGGAGTTTCAGGAGGAATGATGGGAGATGAATGGATTGTTTTAGATGGAATGCAGTACCTCACAGGAAGGAATCTCCAAGCATGTCTTCCTGGGCTCTCAAAGGGGTTCGGCACTTGGGTGGTGACAGCATCTACCAATTCAAGGTTAGAGAAAAGCTGTAACCTTGGGAGTTTAATACAAGCCCAGAGTGGCCAGTAATAATTTTTAGAATCCTTGTGGGTCCCCACCTTCTGCACCTGAAGTACCAGAGTGGGGAATTAGCCCTGACAGGAGGTGATTCACTGTCTGGGTCCAAAAGAAATAAATCACGCAGTCTACTCTCCTCTTCTTCTGATATTGGTCTGTATATTGGAACATAAGAAATCAGGTCTCTCCATGAGTTCCGTCAAAATACACCTTGCCACTATCACGGCATTTCACTATAAGGTGGATGAGTTATTGATTTTCGCTCACTCAGCCACCGAGCAATTTCTTAAGGGCCTTCATAACATCTATCCCAAAATATAAACCCCTACTCCATCATGGGAACTTAATGTAGTGTTATGGGGCCTTTGAACCACTAGGGACATGTTCAATATTTCACCTTTCAATTAAGGTTGCCATCACATCTGCCAAATTGGTGGGGGGAGCTCTCATGGCATACCTACCATACACAACATTCTTCAGAATTAAAGTTACCTTAAGACTGCATCCCAAATTTTTAATTAAGGTTGCTGTCTCATTCCATCTGAAACAATCCATTCATCTTCCATCGTTCCTCCTGAAATCCCATGGGAATAACCTAGTTGCAGCACTCCAAACCCTGGACGTAAAAAGGACGCTGGTCTTTTACATTGAGAGAACAAAGGCTTTTTGAAAATCACTAAAATTATTCCTCTCTATCACAGCACACTCAAAAGGAGGCACCATATCTAAACAGAGACTAAATGGATCTCTGGACACATTGACTTTCATATAATTAACAATGGCTTCAACCCTCAGCAAGGACTCCCACACACTCCACTGGAGCTCTAGCTGTTTCAATAACCTTCCTAACAATGTCCTCATCATGGATGTGATGAGTTCAGTCACAGAGACCCACCTTGGGCCTGTCACCTGATGTGCTGAAATTACCTCTGAGCCCCTTTTCCCTGATGTCTTGAAACTCCAGAACCCTTCCTTGTTGAGCCAGACACGCTAATCTGCTGCAGCACAGGCGCAGGTCTGAACCATCCCTTAAAGCTGCAGGCTTTAACCAAAAACTGCTCAGCAACTCACCTCTCTCCAGCACCCTGACATCCAGCTCCCAACGGGATCCAAATAAATCCGTTTTACTCTGTATAAAGCTTATACAGGATAAACTCATGAATTGTCTGCCTTCTATAACACTGATAGAGAGATGCCCAGCTGTTTGTTCCCCCAGGTATTAATCAATTACTCTGGGTTAATGAATAAACATAAGTGATTTTATTAACTACAAAAAGTAGGATTTAAGTGGTTTCAAATAATACCAGACAGAACAAAATAAGTTACTAAGCAAAATAAAACAAAACATGCAAGTCTAAGCCTAATACATTTAAGAAACTGATTACAGGTAAAATCTAACCCTCAGAGATGTTCCAATATGCTTCTTTTAGAAACTAGACTCCTTCTTGGTCTGGGCCCAATTCTTTCCCCAGTACAGTTCTTGTTAGTTCCAGCTCAGGTGGTAACTAGGGGATTTCTCATGACTGCAGCCACCTTTGTTCTGTTCCACCCCCTTTTATATCTTTGGCACAAGGCGGGAATCTTTTGTCTCTCTCTGGGTTCCCACCCTGCCTTCTAAATGGGAAAGCACCAGTTTTAAGATGGATTCCAGTATCATGTGACATGTTCACTTGTCCTATGAGACTTCATTTCTCACTGGCTGGCACCCACTATTCAAGAAGGCTTACAAGTAAACAGAGCCATTTACAACCAATTGTTCCAGTTAATGGAAGCCATCAAGATCCTAAGCCACCATTAATGGCCCACACTTTGCATAATTACAATAGAACCTCAGAGCAATACTTTATATTTCTAATTTTAGATACAAGAATGATACATTCATAGAAATAGGATGAACACTCAGTAGATTATAAGCTTTGTAATCATTACAAGAGATCTTTTGCATGAAGCATATTCCAGTTATATCATATTCACACTTATAAACATTTTCATTAAACATATGGAGTGCAACGTCACAATGGACATCTGCAAAGCAGCAACCTCAGTGTCAGCTCATACATTCATACAAAATTATGCATTAGAGCAGCATTCATCATATACTCCATTTGGACGTACCATCTTATCACCCACCATGACTACAATTTTGAAGCCCATTCCTTCCACTGACAGGCACTGAGACACTCCTCAAAGAAGAAGAAAAGGATACTCACTCTGTGCAGTAACTAAGATTTTTAGTGTGGGGGGTGGGTTTTTGAGCTCTAGGTTCTTTAAAAGGAGTTTGCTTCTGAACATTTGTGTGTGTGTGTAAGTGTGCTTTTATGTTGTTCGTGAATATAACCAATTAATAAAATAGGTATGCTTTTATTGCAGAGATCAGCAACGTTGGCACGCGGGACCGCAGGGTAAGCACCCTTAGCGGGCCCTGCTGCTTTATTTACCTGGCGTTTCGCCGACCGCGGCTCCCACTGGCCCCAATGGGGGCTGCAGGACGTGGTGCGGTGCTGGCCATTGGACCGGGACGGCGAGCCGGGGCCAGTGGGAGCTGCGGTCGGTGAAACGCCAGGTAAATAAAGCAGCGGGGCCCACTAAGGGTGCTTACCCTGCGGTCCCGCATGCCAGCATTGCTGATCGCTACTTTTATTGGATGCCGCACGTTGGAGACGCTACAAAATTTTTCTCTATCCTTTTTATAAAGGCAAAACTATTTAAAGACATCCAGGTAGTATAACCACCATTCCATTCTCCCCAAAAATCATCCCCATATTTATCAACATAACCAAAAATGAATTTTTTACAGAATTGCCAGGTGACCGCTTACAATATTGAACAGCAAAGGCTCTGGTACAACAAAGTACTTAACCAGGTTAGTGACTTAAAGCATGCAACTTCATGGGATTGATGTTACATATGTGCTTAAGTACCTTGCTGAATCAGAGCCAGAATGCCTTTAATAGTAATATCACCAGTCAAGTGCAGATTTATCCCTCTTTGGACACCCAACCACACTGCTTCCTACTGCAGGCATATTCCCATCCCTGTTAACCTGTATCTGAAATGCTGGGTGCCTCTCTGGGTTGTTCCAACTTTCAGTTCAAGTTCCACATGTGCTGCTCACCTGCCTCTCTGCCGTTAGTTGCTATCTGTTTAAAATATTTTGATTATATTGACCTATAATCTTATGGATTGTCTGTGGCACTCTGTGCCTCAAAGCAACACCCTGGAACATCCCCATATTCACCACTGACATATAATTATATGTTTTGTACAAAGTATTCCTTGAGATGTATAATTTTTAAAAGTCTTGATCTGTTGAACATGAATATCCTGTTGGATTGTATGTGCTATCATAGAATGTGAAGATATGAAGTTTTACTATACATGTATTACTGAAATACATTGAGAGGTTGGGAACACCCACAACTAGCCTATCAGGTACAACAATGAAGTAGCCAGATGCGCTGATGTCCCAGGTAAGGGAATCCACACTCCCAACGATTATGCCAGGATCTGTATACAATGGAGTTTTCTCAGAAAGAGCACATAGACAATGGAGAATGCTTGACCAATGGGGTCACGAGCATAGATCTTTCCAGCAAGCTGGAAGAAACTATAAAAGAGGGGAAGTGACATCAGCCTCACTCCCCCCACAACTCAACACCTAGAAACATGTCTGGAGGACAAAGATTTTGAACTGGGGAGGTAGTCCTGAGCTGAAGGAGAGTTCCAGCCTATGTATTGAACATCTGTAACTTGCTTGTACTATCTATCAGGGTGAGACACTGCTTGATTAAAATCCTGTTTAGTTTATAGAACTCAGATTACAAATTCATTTTATTTTTTAGGTAACTGAATTTCATTCTATGCTTATTACTTATAATCACTTAAAATCTACCTTTATGTGGTTAAGATATCTGTTTTATATTTTACCTAAAACAGTGTGTTTTGGCTGAAGTGCTTGGGAAACCTGCTCAGGTTACAAAGGCTGGTGTATGTCTCCTTTCCTTTGTAGAAGTGCTGAACATAATGAACTTACACTGGTCAGGCTTCTGACTAGTGCAAGATGGTATAGTTTTGGAATGCAAGGCTGGGAAGCTGCGGGGATTTGGCTGGAGCCTCTCTATTTAGTTCATTCACGAGTGGCTGGGAGAAGCATATAACTAAGTTACGTGTGTCCCTGCCTGTGGAAGTCTGTGTAAGTACAGTGCCTGACAAAGGTTTAGCAACAGCATCACAGTGTGTGAGGGAGCCCAGGTTGGTGGAACAAAGGCCTCGGGGTCCCACAGTTCAGGTTGCACCCTGGGAACACCTGTCACAATGTCCCAAGTCAAATGCAGTATTGCCTACCCCAAAAATGCAAGAAATATGAGTCAGACCCAAAAAAATCATGAGATGTTTTTAAAAAATAAAACCATATTTTAGATTTTCTTAACTCTCCCTCCCTCGCCTGCCCTCATCCCCTTCCAATATGTGTTAAAATTATAATGTTACCATCACTCACAAATTTATCATGAGTAATGCAATTTAGGGCTCTCACTGGAGGACCCAGGTGATGTCAGGGCAACATTGTATGCTGTAAAAATGCATAATATGATAGACTGACAAAATCCTGCAATATTCTAGGCAAACCTTATGGAATTAAGTTAACCTTATTGCATTAGGTTTAATACCTTTGGTGTCCATTATATTAAAAATGCAGTTGTGTATGTGTTATTGTGGAATTATATGTAACTCCTCTCGAAGGAGAGGGATGCTAATATAATTTTTTTGGTTATTAGCTCCTTTGAAGCTTCCCTGTGAAGAGGTTCACTTATAATAGTTCAAACTGGGTTCTCCAGGCAGACAAAAATAATTTTTGGATGAATAGCTAGATGAGGGTTGAAAGGGACCTCAAGAAGTCATCTGGTCCAGCTCCCTGCACTGAGACAGGGCCAACTAAACCTAGACCATCCCTGACAGGTGTTTATCCAATCTATTCTTAAAAACCTCTAATGACGGGGATCCCACAACCTCCCTTCGAAGCACGTCCCAGAGCTTAACTACCCTTATAGTTGGAGACTTTTTTCTAAAATCAAACTTAAATCTCCTTTGATACATATTAAGCCCATTACTTCTTGTCCTACCTTAAGTGAGAATGGAGAACAGTTGATCATTGTCATCTTTATAACACAAATGGTCCCTCAAGAAATCAGTCCTCCTGTGCGTCTTTTGCAGATGAGGTTATCTGTAGGTAGACCCTTTTATGACGTGTCACATTAACCAATGCCAGAGGTTTTGCTCCAGAGGAGATGAGAGTCTGGGAACCCTCTTGGATGCTTTTCATATCACTTGGGCTCCTGGTCTGACGTATGCCTTTCCACAGGTATCCGGGGCTTTGAGGAAACTGAAGCAGGACACAGGTCAGGTCATCATGATATTCCCACTATCAGCCAGGCAGTTTTGGTACTCAGACCACATGAACATATCAGTATGGCAATCTTGCAGAACTATGGCATGATACTGCACCTGGATTCATCATCCCTGCACCTGATAAAGCCTGGATGCTGGCTTGCTGATGTCTGTAGAAAGAGTTGCTATGCTGCAGTTCAATTCATCTTGCTTTAGAGCAGGAAACCCTCGACCAGACTGACATACAGTGCCAAATGTTAAAGGCTTTCTATCTAGCCAGTGCAACACCAGCCTTTGCTGGTAGAAGCCTTGATTCCGGTTATACTGGACTATTTACTTTATCTGAAACAATCAGGTCTGTCCCTTACCTTAATACAGGTACACTCGACAGCAATTTCTGCGAACTGTACTCTCATACAAGGCTACTACCTTAGTGGCGAGATTCCTCAAAGGGCTCACGTGTTTTCTGACCAGTTTAAGAACCCCTTGCATGCTGGGACTTCAACTTAATGTAAACTGGACTGATAAGCTCCCTGCTGAGCCACTGGCTATCTGTTCCATTTGCCACCTGTTGATGAGGACAGTCTTTTTAGAGGCCATCACATCAGGTGGGAGGATATAAAACAACCAGGCCCTGCTGGCATCACCATATAAGAACATAAGAAAGGCTGTACTGGGTCAGACCAAAGGTCCATCTAGCCCAGTATCCTGTCTACCGCCAGTGGCCAATGCCAGGTGCCCCAGAGTGAGTGAACCTAACAGGTGAGGATCAAGTGATCTCTCTCGTGCCGTCCATCACTCCCCTCTGACAAACAGAGGTTAAGGACACCATTCCTTACCCATTCTGGCTAATAGATGTTGTCAGTAGCTACCGGTGTGGTGCTCTGCTCTTGTTCGATGATGATATCAGTCGGCTGCATGCGTGTTCCCTCTGTTTGCATCCCCAACTCTGCACAGATAGCTGACACAGCAGACCCTGAGAGAACTCCCAAAGACCACAGACTCTAGTAAGGTACGAAGGCACCCGGGCCAGGCTTATTGTCAAATGAAACACAGTCTCTAGCTTCGCTGGATTAAAGATCAACAGGTCTGCTGGTCCCTATGTGTTCCCCAGACAATGGACTCAGCTCAGTCAGTAGCAGGCTCGCTAATGCCCCCTAGGCTGGACAAAGACACCACCCCAGGGTCGTATTCTCATACACAGTGTGACGGAGTCAGACCAGAAGGATATAGGAGAGTGCTGGAAGACAGGTATATTAGTCTCAGGATGTGCAGGTCCCTGTTCCCTGGATAGCCAAACAAAGGCTACTCCAGGCCAATCAAGACACCTGGGGCCAATTAAGAACCTTCTAGAAAGGAGTAGAAACAGCTAGCCTAATTGGGACACCTGAAGCCAATCAGGGACTGGCTGAAACCAGATAAAAACCTCCCAGTTAGTCAAGTGGGCTGTGGGTGTCAGGAGCTGTGGAAGGAAGTGGTGCTGTTGGTGAGACTGAGTGTTGGACAACATATCATACAGAAGGAAGGAGGCCCTGAGGTAAGGGTGAAGTGGAGTTTGAAGAAGCAGTAACTGTTGTGGGGAAGTAGCCCAGGGAATTGTATTGTGTTTTGTGGATAAAAGGTCAGCCATCTTAGCTGATACTATTAGGGTCCCTGGGCTGGAGCCCAGAGTAGAGGGCGGGCCTGGGCTCCCCCTTTTCTGCCTCCCCTAATTAGTCTCTGAGATAGGGAGACAATAGAGACTGTGCCAGGAAGGATAACTTCTCCTCACTGGTTTGTGATGAAAATGGCTCAATAGGCTGTGACCTTGTCTCTAGAGAGAGAAGGGCTCCGTGGAGGGTCACAGTGAGCCACTGAGGCTAGTAAAAATCCACCAGGAAACGCAGGATCCACGAAGATAAGGACAGAGATTTGTCACAACAGGTACAAACAAGTTACACATCATTCCTGACGTATTGAGGTGCATCCCCTCTACGTAAAAAGGTACATCCCCTCTACGTAGTAAGGTGCCACCTCTCACCTTGTACATGTTGGTTCAAGCAAAACAACTCTATCCATCATGTTACCCTTTTGCCCCTGTCTTTAGGATGGGTCAGCTTGTTCCTTGTTATCTGTATGGAATGTACCAGTGTTCTGGTACCTCCTAGGTTTGTGTACTTTTGCAACATCAGCCCTTTCCTTGCCAGCTTCTGTGAGCAGGGCCTGCCTCTAGCTCACAGCTTAACTTTGCTTTATGTTAGCAAAGCTTGACCATTACTTTAGCTCAGACCTCATGCTGGGCCTCTAATACCAGGGTCCATGTTTCAGGGCCTCATCTTACTACAATAGCCATTAATGGACTTAACCTCCATGAATTTATCCATTTCTCTTTTAAACCCTGTTATAGTCCTAGCCTTCACAACCTCCTCAGGCAAGGAGTTCCACAGGTTGACTGTGCATTGTGTGAAAAAGAACTACCTTTTATTTGTTTTAAACCTGCTGCCCTTTAATTTCATTTAGGGTCCCCTAGTTCTTATATTAGGGGAACAAGTAAATAACTTTTACTTATTCACTTTCTCCACACCACTCATGATTTTATGTACCTTTATCATAACTCTCCTTAGTTCTCCTCTTTTCCATGCTGAAAAGTCCTAGCCTCTTTAATCTCTCCTCATATGGGACCCGTTCCAAACCCCTAATCATTTTAGTTGCCCTTCTCTGAACCTTTTCTAATGCCAGTATATCCTTTTCAAGATGAGAAGACCACATTTGTACGCAGTGTTTAAGATGTGGGCTCACCGTGGATTTGTATAAGGGCAATAAGATATTCACCGTCTTATTCTCTATCCCTTTTTAATGATTCCTAACATCCTGTTTGCTTTTTTGACTGCCGCTGCACACTGCATAGATGTCTTTAGAGAACTATCCATGATGACTCCAAGATCTTTTTCCTGAGGAGTTGTAGCTAAATTAGCCCCCATCATACTGTATGTATAGTTGGGGTTATTTTTTCCGATGTGCATTATTTTACATTTATCCACATTAAATTTCATTTGCCATTTTGTTGTCCAATCACTTAGTTTTGTGAGATCTTTTTGAAGTTCTTCACAGTCTGCTTGGGTCTTAACTATTTTGAGCAGTTTGGTATCATCTGCAAACTTAGCCACCTGACTGTTTACCCCTTCCTCCAAATCATTTATGAATAAGTTGAATTTACATTATCTTACACAGGGACAGAGTCACTTTCATGCCTCTTTTGAAGTTTCTGTCTAGGTTGGTTTCCGACTTCCACTTCAGTCAGTCTGTTCACCTTCTGGTTTCCTTCCCTAAACCTCATTCTACCCCAGGTGTATTGAAACTTCACACATTGGATGCCTCAAAAATATTGCCATTTTGTTTGGCTAGGACAAAGCCATTCATGTGTACACCAAGTCTCTTTTGTCTCATTTGATGAAAGAGTTAAGGAGCAATCCATATCATCCCAGAGGTTAAGTGGGTCTTTGACTTTGTAAGGGCTTGTTATATTTTGGTTTAAAAAGATCCACTTGGATAGGTTAGAGCTCATTCCACAAAGGCTCAGGCAGCCGCTCTGGTAACATCCCCAATCTGGAGATATGTAGAGTAGCAAGCTGGGCTTTGATTCACAACTTCAATTTACCACTGATCGTTTCCTGGCAGAAAGACTCACCAGGCTGTAGCAGCCAGCTGTAAGAGCCTGCAGGAAGGGTCAGAACAAGGATAGAAAGGGTGGACAGTAAGACCCAGTGGTGTCCCAAATTTTCAGGTGCCCTACGCACCTGTGTTTGTTGCCTATGCCTAAGGATGACCCTGCCTAGAGTGGAGAAACAGAGATACAGTTTATTGTAATAGTGTTTTCAGTGCCTACTTTTGGCTTTTAATATGTTCCAAGTATTTTTTTCCTGAATTATTGTACCCCAATAAAATGAAAAACTCAATGGGATATTTCAGTGCTTTTGTGACAGATGGGTACATGGGCATGGGTACAGTCGTCGTGTTTATGTATCCAACACCGTATTCAGACTCTGTACAATGATTTACTTTTACAAATCCAAAAGGGTCATGTGACTAACTGGAAAAATGTCTGTATTACTTTTTAAAAAATATTATTGTGATTCTGTTTCCCCCTTCAATTTGATATTGTTACTTGCCTGAGTGCTTAGAGTTAACCTCCTTCTACACCCTCCTTTGATTTATCTTATCAAGGAATCCAGGAAAGGTAAAACAATGGCCTCTATGATCAGAAGTATTCCTTCAAACAATAGCAAGGTTTATAGCTGTGAAGAGGGACCACTCAGCCCAGATTGTGGCAACAGGGCTGTTTGCCAAGGCTAAGAATCTGGAGATCAGAAATACTGATCAGTTAAAGAGAGAGGGTGAGATTTTGGATAGAAGTTGGCCAGAAAGTGTCAGGGAAAAAGCTGACAAGGTGGCTGAGAAACCGAAACAGAGGCAGTGGTGGATTAGCCAGTGGGCCTCAGGGGGCCCCAGCCAACTGCAGGGACCCCCAAAAAATCCACTGATGGAGGCAAAAGCCCAAAGCTCCAGCTGCCAGGTGGGTGGGCAGGGGAAGCCCCCCCATCCCAACCCCACCAATCGTCAGCGGCTGTGGGACGGGGAAGCCCCTCCAGCAGTCCCTGTCTCTGGCAACAGTTGTGGGATGGGGAAAGCCACTCCCACCCCACATACTCCCCTCTCCATTCCCCCGCAGTATCCATCCCCACCCCCAACAGAAGCCAGGGAGTGACAGGGGAAGCCTCCCCCTCTCAGTACCCTCCATCCCCGGCAGAAGCGCAGAGGGTGGCAGGGGAAGCCCCAGCACCCAGACCTCCACTGCGGCCCTGGGACTGGAGGAGCTCTCACTCCCTGATGCAGCGCCGGGGCCATGGTGCAGGGACAGAGCTTCTCCGGTCTTGAGGCTGCAGTGGGGACTGGGTAAAAAGACGTGAAAGGGGTTGCGGGCCTGCAGTGGGGGAAAATGGGGGGTGACCATGAGTGGAACAAGAGTGGGCCCTGGGGGAGGGGCAGAAAGGGGTGAGGCTGTGGGCAGGGCCACAGTCAGAAAGGTGGAATGGGGCAGGGCCACGGGCAGATGGGTTGGGGTGGCCCCACTTGCTCTAGCGCAGGGCCCCAGGAAACATTTCATCTACCTCTGCAGAGAGAGACTAGGGTTCAAGCAGTGTCTGCAGTTTCTCCCAACTCAAAGATGGGGAATAAGCCAGATCTGCCTGAATTATGGATGAAAAGGCTAAGCTTAGCTAAGGAAATATGTGTGTAGGACTCTTAGTTACTTGAAATCTGTGTTTCTAAGTGCTGTGTACCTTCTGGGCAAAATAAATCATGCTTTGTTTTGAAGAAGCTGTTTCTGTATTGCTGCAAACATATGCCATAACAGCCTTCCAAAGTGAAATCCTGATAGAGTCTAATCCCTGTTGGACCTGCTAACTAAATTACAGTTGGTAACGAGGGAGTTGTAATCCAGGTCCTGATCTGAGGATGGACGAGTTTCATCCCAGGACAATTCCAGAATACATAAAGGCTTACGGCCTCATGCCTGTAGAGGATGCACTCAGAGAGATTCCCAAGAAAGGACAGTGTGCGGCTAGCCCAGTAACTGTGAGCTGAATGATGAATATCTGTTTTCTCCATCTGCCTAGTACAAATAGAAAATATTAAATATAATGGTAACACTTTAAGCATCAATTTAATAATGGACTGCAGCTAAATTAGAATGATAACTGTGACAGCCACATGAAGAACAAACAGGCTACAGTGAATACTAAACAAATTTAAGATTGGCCATGTCAAGTGATAGTAGTGTAATGCCTACTAGTTGTAATTTAAAGCACTGTAAAGCTTTTCAATGTAAATATCATGTTCCCGGAAGTTGAGTGTTTTGCTATCACTACTGTATTGCCCTCTGAGCTCTGTACACTGTTATTTTCTTAATTAGCATATGCTGTGTTTGTGCTTTCTGAATTGGTTTTTCACTTTGTTACTTTTGACTGATGATATCAGTCAGTGCTCCTGATATACCCGTTTCAAAACAACGATGGCAGTTCCTAATGGTGGTTTTATGGCATTAGGGTCACTTTAAGACGAGATGTGCTGAGACCTTAAAAATTAGTTGTGAGTATGATTACAGCAAGGAGGGAAGCTGCAAAGCAGATTCAGAATTCCAGGAGACCTGCAAATGAGTCAGCATTCTCATTGCCATATTGACAATACAATTACAATATCACATGTTGTATTTTGTGGAATTGCGTAAATATTCTAGGCAGTGTTTTACATAAATTCCAAATGAAGTATGTAGTGATGTAATCTAGTGCCTCCCCGTCTACCAAAGACCAAATGAACTGATTAATTTACAGTACATTGACATGGCATACAATCTGTAAATTATAAATTATCTACTTTATAAAGCCCTTGGCTTAAGCTGAAGTGATCTCTGGGAAACGGATTAATGTCTGCCTTGGTATATACGTGCACAGTATATAGTTATAGTGATAATCTTACCCCACTGTGGCATTATGAAACTGAGAGTCCTTATCTATCTGAGGCCTTTGGGAATCTGATGTAACTGTAGCTCCTTGAAGTATTATGCTATATCATGGGTGGGCAAACTACGGCTGAGGGCCACACTGGGGTTCAAAATTGTCTGGAGTGCCAGGTAGGGAAGACTGTGCCTTCCCAAACAGCCTGGCCCCAACCCCCATCCGACCCCCACCTACTTTATGCCCCTTGACTGTCCCACTCAGAACCCCCGACCCATCCAGCCCCCCGGTTCCTTGTCCCCTGATCGCTCCTGCTAGAGATCCCCCCCGCTCTAACTGCCCCCCAGGACCCCACCCCCTGTCTATCCCCCCTGCTTTTTGTTCCCTGACTGCCCCCTCCTGAG